>BLKR01002327.1:0-204376 GCA_011170035.1 Teleogryllus occipitalis | reverse complement strand
CTGGGCCCAGGCATGGGGGACACAGATAGCTAACCGGCGAAGTCGGACGGATTAACTAGATGTTAACCTGGCAAACCGAGCCACGTTAACATCTAGTTAATTAATAAATAAGTAAATATAATTGAATAAAATTAGTTCGCCAAGTACATTATTATTATTATTATTATTATTATTATTATTATTATTATTATTATTATTATTATTATTATAGCGAATAAGGCCAATTGGGACTACGCAAAATACTCAGATGTGTTTCTTAGCCTTTCTTTGTGCCCATATATCTTCCGTCTGTGCGCCTCTTTGCTCTTTTCGGTCCAAACTTTTCCTGTTCTACATTTTGGTACTTCCTCCAAATCAATCCACCATGGCTGCACTTCATCTAAATGCGTTCCTGTTTTGAATGTCATCTTGTGTGATCCCTGATAATTTAAGGTCATTTTTAATTTCGTTGATCCATTTTATCGTATCAGTTGCTGCCTTACTTCTATTCTCATAAAATTCAAGTTCTTGTTTTGTACGACGTTTGGAATTCACTATTTTGATGCGTCCATAAAAAATCAGTCTACGTTTTCTGATATCACTCTGAATATCCTAATATTGTCTGATTTCTTTTTTGCTTCTGAGTTTGTACTGCTCGCCGGTGAATTTCGGAAAAAGAATTTTCCTGATGATTTTGCATTCCTTTTTTATCCCATCTTTTCTATGCCTTTTTTCCTGTTCAAAATTACAGTTTCTGAGCCATAGAGACATTCTTCTTCTTGTTCTCCTTCTCCTCCTCCTCCTCTTCCTCTTCCTTCTTCTTCTTCTTCTCCTCCTCCTCCTTCTCCTCCTCCTCCTCCTCCTCCTCCTCCTCCTCCTCCTAGTCCTTCTTCTCTTCCTCCTTCTTCTCTTCCTCCTCCTCCTCCTCCTTCTTCTCCTCCTCCTTCTTCTCTTCCTCCTTCTCCTCCTCCTCCTTCTTCTCCTCCTTCTCCTCCTCCTCCTTCTCCTCCTCCTCCTTCTTCTCCTCCTCCTTCTTCTCCTCCTCCTCCTTCTTCTCCTCCTCCTTCTTCTCCTCCTCCTTTTCCTTCTTATTATTAATACTCTTATTATTAGTAATACCATTGACTAAAGAAGTTAATAATTCTTTACTCTATGGTAATACTCTTATTATTACTATTATTATAATTATTGATTTTCGCCGCAATTCTTTAACCGCGCCCCACTGTAACGTCGCGCCCTCGCCGCGCTGTCCCACCCCGCCCCCGCGTCGGGACGTCCCCAGCCGATGCGTCACCGCTCGCCCGCCCTCGCAGGCTGCCTCGTGCTAACCCTGTTAAGGGGGCGCGCCGCGGCGGCGCAAGCAGCGCTAGGAGGGGGCGGGGCGGGGCGGCCAAGCTGAGATCGTTGCACGCTGCTTGGCGACCTCTCGCAGGGGTGGCTCAGGGCATCAACTGGTGCCACTGCACTGCCTCTGACCAGTAGATTCTACGCTTCCACTCACGACTATGGTAGCATTGTTGACACTAGCTCGTCTGCTAGGTCGAATTCAGTCGCGGCCTGGAGGAGAATTCTAGCGGCCGGTTGTTCTGATCGGTAGTTTTCCGTGGTTTCTCCGATCAACACCAGGCGAATGCCGGAGCAGTACCCTACCAAACGGGCCACGGACCGCGCGCGATCTGTCCTTCCTCTTCCTTGTCCTATCCTCTCCCCCCTTACACACACACTTACACTAACATGCACTACATTACCACATATTCCGGGAAACCGGTCGGGAGCTTAGAGCTTGTCTCGGTTGGGGCGTTGCCCCGCTGGTAGGAGAGTCCGGAAGAGGAAGGAAAGATCGCGCGCGGTCCGTGGCCCGTTTGGTAGGGTACTGCTCCGGCATTCGCCTGGTGTTGATCGGAGAAACCACAGAAAACTACTGATCAGAGCAGCCGACCGCTAGAATTCTCCTCCAGACAGCAGCTAAATTCGACCTAGCTGAAAAGCTAGTGTCGAAAATCCTGCCGTGTCAGGACTCGACCCTAGGACTTCCCGGTCGGAGGCGTTGCAGTGACATCAGTTGATACACTGAGCTACGGCTCTCGGTCAAAAACGTGGTCATAATGGCAGAATTCGAAGTGCGGGTTCAGAATTCTGACTTAGGAAATCTCGTTCGGAAGACATTGGAGTACAGGTACACTACTTCAGCTCCAGAACGTTATTTCAATCATTCTTGTTGTCTTCACGGTCTCGTTAAGTTACCGTTGCTCGAAACAGTGGAATTCATTAATTCTTGTGGACTTTATTTGTGAAATTAAAAAAAGTGTTTCAGTTTTTTTTGTGGATTCTTTTTCGTATTTCCGAACAGAAGACTCTTTTGACTATAAGTTAGGTATATTTTTAAGTATATATATATATATATATATATATATATATATATATATATATATATATATATATATATATAACCTATGGATCGTATCAATGTTCGTCACGAATATTGTGGATTATATATTTGTCCTGCGTACTCCTGCCTCAGTCAGTTTTTATATCAAGTAGAATACCATTAATCAGAAAATCACACATTTTGTCGCACATACCTGCAACATACCGTTGCCACATACCTTTTTGTTTTATACCCACTTTACTGCAATGCTATTTAGTAAGATTTAACACTGGATATTTCCGAAGTGTCTTCGACGCCACAGGGAATTATTTTCTTTGTATATTTTTTCGATTTCTCCTTCTTATAATTACTTTTAATAAGAAAATTCCTGATATATATTTTTGAAAAGATAACAATATTAACTCACGACCTATTGTATCCATATTTCTACATATCAGCATTTTTATGAGTCAGTTAGCCATTTACAAACCGCCATTTCTAATTTCGAAATTCCATTATGATATTCGAAATCAGTGATCCCCAGAACCCCACGTGTATATTTTATGCATTTTTGTTTGTTTTAAATGAGTAGATCCGCGTTTTTGAAGCCGGCATTTTGAATTTTGAAATTTCATTAGGATATTCGAAACCAGGGATTTCCAGAATCCCATATGTAGATTTTTTATTCATTTTTGTTTGTTTTTAAATGAGTAGATTCGCCATTTTGAATTTTGAAATTTATTAATGATATTCAAATCCAGCGACCTCAAAAACCCATTGATATCCCATATTTACGCAAATTCACTGGCATTCGCAATTATGACCAGGGTTTGGGCCCAATGGAACCAGTGTGCGCCGTCGAGGTCGCTGACAGCGCTGTTCCCCGACGTCCGCGACAGCTCGGAGGACGGCGGCGACGGCGCCAGCCAGGCGCGCGACACGCTGCCCCCCCCCCCCCCCCGCGGAAAATCGATGGCGGCGGTGCACACACACACACACACACACACACACACACGTCAAACGTCACCGCCCCTCCCGCGCCGACACCGCACACCCACGACTCGGGTACGAGGTGGGCACTCTTCAATGAGGGACGCCGCTTAAAGAGAAGAAATTTATGTTTTTTATTAGAGCGTTGTTGCAAGTCGTGCAATTGAAAGACGTTTCAATGAAACGACAATTCAATGGAGGATGCGCTTAAAGATAAGAAATTATTGTTTTTATTAGAAATTATTAATTTTATTTGCAAGTCGTGCATTTGAAAGACGTCACACGACAATTCAATAGAGGATGCGCTTAAAGAGAAGAAATTATTGTTTTTATTAGAGTGTTTTGCAAGTCGTGTAATTGAAAGACGTCACACGAAAATTCAATAGAGGATGCACTTAAAGAGAAGAAATTATTGTTTTTATTAGAGTGTTTTGCAAGTCGTGCATTTGAAAGACGTCACACGACAATTCAATGGAGGATGCGCCTAAAGAGAAGAAATTATTGTTTTTATTAGTGTTTTGCAAGTCGGGCATTTGAAAGACGTAACACGACAATTCAATGGTGGGCACTCTTCAATGGAAGACGCCGCTTAAAGAGAAGACATTACGGTAGTTATTATAGCGTTTTTGAAAGTCGTCCATTTGAAAGACGTAACACAATTCAATGGTGGATACACTTCAATGGGGGACGCCGCTTATAGAGACGAAATTATTGTTTTTATTAGAGCGTTGTTGCAAATCGGGCATTTGAAAGACGTAACACGACAATTCAAAGGGGGACGTGCTTTAAGATAAAAAATTATTGTTTTTATTACAGCGTTTTTGCAAGTCGTGCATTTGAAAGAAGTAACACGACAATTCAATGATGGGCCTCTTCAATGAGGGACGCCGCTTAAAGAGAGGAAATTATTTTTATTAGTGCGTTTTTGCAAGTCGTGGATTTGAAAGACGTAACACGACAATTCTGGGGATATTTGTACTGCGCATGCGCCGGCATCAAAAGACGGGATTTCGATTGTCGGGTCCGGTCATTCTCCCTGTTTTGTCGACGACGACAAACTTACACTTGACGTTGTTTTCGCCGCCACCACTAAACACGAATTCAACACTAACATACAATGAGCATGGAAGTAATGAAAAGTACAATGTATGGCAGGAAAATAATAGTTCATTTTTTCTCAAGTTAATTCAAATATGGCAGGATAACTACAGGATAATTACAGTACTAACGTACTGTAACGTAACCTGGTTTCGCGTCGTAAGGTTTTTCGGCATAAAACTCTTATTACAGGGCCCTGGTAACGAGAAAATGAATAAATTCAGTTGCTAAAGCTCGAAAAGAAATCCTCTCACACTGCCTGTAGCCAGTTTTGTAGGTCTTTGATACCGAAAAATTGAATGCGGCAAAACGTCTGCCTGTCCGTCTGTGAGTGAACCAGCTAGCTGCTAAACCGTTCAGCCGATTTTCTCTAAAATTGATATTCCGTAATCGATCTTCCTGATTTCGCCGATTCTTTAATTTGAAACCTATATTTTAATTTAGGGGGGGAGAATTTAACATGAAGCCCCCGGAACATTTTCCAAATTTTCCAAAAAATTGCAAAATAGAATTTGATTAAATTTTGTTGTTGGATTGTGTGAAGGACGTTTAAGAGAGTGGTGCAGGTCTCCTATTCGTTAAAAACCCTGATTTTTCGAAAATAACAAATGTTCAAAAGTTTTCCTACAGCTAAAATAATTAAGACAAGAGATTTTTTTCTTAGTGAAATCTGTTTCTAAAAGATAGATTTTGAAAGAAGATCGAGTACAGTTTTTCGAAAGTTTGAGAACTTTTCGCATGATTTTGGGTGAAAATACGAGCGGAAAGCACGTACTGTTTTAATATCTATAGCTTAAGTGAGAATACTGCGAATTAAAGCTGATTAAGAACTAAATTAATGCCTGAATGACTAGTGAGATTTTTACATTGGTTAGTTCAGAAATGAATTTGTGTGTGTTCCGTCCATTTTGCCATAATACTCTTCTAATACATCGACATAACGCCACGAAACAGAATTTAATTTAACGATCGAGTTGCAAACTTTCTTTGTCGAAACTAATGAGTTGTACTTACAGATGTTCACAATTTCTTGGGCGTCTTCCTACAACTACAATGATGAAGATAGAGATTTTTCCCTAATGAAGTCAGTCGTTCAAACATCTTCAAATAAGGTCATTTACAATTTTACGAAAATACGACTTTTCGCGCAATTTTGCGTGAAATACAGGCAATTCGTTTGTTTTCAAAAATGGCTCCCAATGTTTTCTTTACATTTTATCCTCGTATGAATCAAAGGACGGTAAAAAATGTATGGTTGTCACTTATTCGGGGTTTTATGTCATTTTCAAAAAGTGCTAAAAATTAGTACAATATTGAAGATTGATATTTTGCATAAAATCAGATTTGAAATAGGTCCTGTACAATTTTTTTTTAAAATAAAAAGTTTTTGCGTAATTTCTGCTTGAAGTTAATGAAATTTATATTAAAAATTCTCAAAAACGGCACCATACTTTTTCTTAAATGGTTTTTCTCAGATTAGAGTAGAGAACGCTTAACAATGGTGCAGCATTGTTGTTGAACTTTCTGAATTTTCAAAAACTGCAAATATCAGAAAAACGCGAGAAAGAGTGTAACCAGTAGTTTTTTTTATGAAATACCGACTGTAGATCACATAAAAAATGTGAATTCCCCGTAAATTAACATTGCACGAATTAGCCACAGACCACAAAGTAAATTAAATATACCCTTTCACGTGAAACCCATTTTGGTTTCAATGTTGAAATGAACTTCCAAGAAACTAAAGCCGATCCACACAGAGCTCTAGAGCTTTTATATCAGGTCACCGAGGCAGAAAGAGCAGTTGGGTTTTCAATGGAGGAAGATAACGCAAGTTGTGAGGAATGTACTGAAGTTCAGACAGCGACGGAGGGGAATTTTGAGAAAGTTGGCAACTGTGAAAGGCGAGTCTACTCATTGTTTCACTTGAAGCGAAGCGTCAGGCCTCTCTACCCCTTCGGAACATAGCGAGCAGCGAAGCACATTACACGATGGGTCTTGAATGGAACTTGTTTCTTATCTTCGCGAAGATTTGTGTGGGAAAATGCAATGCGTTGTGACAGGCATCCAAGACATAAGATGAACTGTTAAACATGATTGAGCCAAATAACCACGCGTACTTTCTCTAGTCATTTTATTTTTTGATCATGACTGAACTCACGAAACAAAATTATATTTAATCCTTGCATTTAGGCACAATTCTGGTGGCTCAAGTCCTAATATATTATTATTATTATTATTATTATTATTATTATTATTATGAATTATTACTATTAATTATTATTATTATTATGAATAATTATTACTATTCTTAAATTTATAACTTAATATTCTCAAACTAAAAAATGCACCCACTATACAGTGAGATTTTTACTATGATAGAAATAGTGACAGAGTTTGCAAAGCCTCAGTTATTGTGTCGAAAAGTGATGAAGTCCCCATGACCGTACACGAATCTTTTGGCTCGTCAAGAATTTAAACTAAGCAAATTGCCATCTCTCCCAGTCATCCAGCCCTGAAGCTACAGTCTACAACGCACAGCCCATCACGAAACTTATGTTCTATCACTATAACACCCACCCGCCCACGAAATTCATGAATTACAATATCACTTTTTGGCATAATTACACGCTTGTTTACCGTAAGAATTTGACGAACATTATAAGCAATCAGTATTATTACTGAGGTAATTTCACTTATTACATCATGAGTAACATGACATCTAAACATTTTTGGCCACATTTATTTGTTCCGGGAGGACTGAAAATGTCCCGCTACCAACCTTGACACGATTAAAGACTATTAATCACGTGTAAATAACGTCATTATTCTAGATAAGCCCGCCCTCAAACTAAACAAGGATGCTACTATCGCCTTATCGAGCAAGGTGAACATTATCATTGCCTGAAAGATAAGGCCCTATTCGCCGTGTACATGTGTCTGTCAGCAGTTAGCTCAGAACATAACACAATACTGAACCAACAAATCGCTGTCAAAACAGCAGTCCAGCTACCGGGAAACCATTTTTCAAACTTCGGCATATGCACATAACTTTCTGGATTTGCAAATCCGCATTCGAAATGAGTATTAGAAGTAACAGGACCCGTGGACAAAATCTGAGAATTTCATTTCGAAAGCCCTTTCACGTTTCACACGTGGCGAGTTAAAAAACAGTACACCCAGCGAGTGACAGAGCTGGTTCGTGAACTTTTTACATAACTTACTATTTTAACTTACTGTGCCCTCCGTGGCTCGTTGGTTAGCGAGCTCGCTTTGCACAGCGCAACCACGGGTTCGAATCCCGGTCGGGACAAAAATTACCTGCGCGCTTTCCTTGCCATGGCCCAGAATGTGTTGTTGTGTGACGATGAGAAAGCCCACTTCTCAGGTTGAGAAGACTAGAGATACAGCGTAGGGATGAATGAATGACTTAATGCCTTATTTTACGTGGCGAGACTCAAACCATTAGGCCTGCTCTTCCGTCTGACCACGCAAATTTCGTTACGCTCCTTTCACCTACTAGGGATGAAAGAAGGTTTTACTTAGGCGACGAAACAGGCAGTTTGAATTTAGCTCAGAGGCTTCATTTAGGCTTGAGGATCTTTTACATGCAGTAAATCTACTACATGGGAAAGTCGGCTTTACTTTCCCTCCGAAGGAAGGCGTACGAAGGATTTGTTTGCCCTTAAAAATCCACGGCTTCGATCGCTATGTGCTAACCACACGTACCCCTTAACCCATGGCCGCAAGGCTGGGTCGTCGCTGGTAGGCCTTACCTCCTAAAGAGCTGTTGTGTCAAAGTACGTACATACTATTTTAAAACTTCATTGTACATTGCGGAAAATTTTCAGTTGCGAACCCAAGGGGAGAGGGGTCATGGAGTTTAAGATGATGACATTTTTTCTAATTGATTAAAATCTAGAGTAACTCATAAAATCTAGAGTTTGTCATTCAATATCTCAACTAAACGTAATTAATAAACGCCTTCTCAAAACTTAAATCTTACCACTGACCGTTACAAACTGCGACCCTGATCATTGTAGATTTTAAATATGAACTTAAGCTCTACTCTTAAGAGTTGCGACAACACAAATTCAGTTCTCGGTTGGTTGCTAATCAATAACTCTGGACTGATCAATAGCGTAGGACTGGTTGTACATTGACCGTGCTTATGCTTCTGTCTTCTGGCAAACACGATGTAGAGAGTGGTTTTCAAAGAATTTTTGTTCTTGAGGTGAATGGTTCTTGTGGAATCAAAATCGCAGTGGATGATCTCTTCATATATAAAATACAATAAGCAAAAAATAAAAAAAAAAACAGTGAAATTTTACCTTCTCTACATTCCTCACCTCTTTCTTGTCATAGAAATATCCCTCTCCACACTTATATTCCCTCCTCATCTTCTTTCCTTTTTTATCATATCTATGTTTCTTCTTTAATCCTAAGAAATGTCCCAACCGAACAGGGAAATGTTATTGTAAAATCCTAAGATTTTAATCAGTCAAATCGGAAGAATAAACGTGTATGTCATTTACTATCTAGTCTTGTAGGGGGTAATTCTCGCTTTCTTACCTTAAAGAGAAAATTAATCAATAGGATTGTAATATTAATTAATGTCTATAAAGAATCAGTTTATCTAGGAGTCATAGCACTTGCTGATTGAATTGTCTGAAGATGGTTTTTATTATAATTATACAGAGTATCTTTAATCAATTTCATTGTATGGAATTCGTAGTATTGCTTTCTGTTGGTTATGTACCTTAAACAACGATCTCAGAGCATAAGAATACCGTACTGGAATGATGGGACGTTACTTACTAACGTATCCGATTCATTGCCAATTGTACATGGGGTCCCCCAGGGTTTGAGTTTAGGCCCTAATCTCTTACGTGAACGATATGACCTCGACCATTCGAAATGTAAGAACAGTTCCCTTTGAGGATGATACGAATATTCTTTACAATACAGAAAAAGTAAATAATACAATATTATATGTTTTACACTTATTTTGTAATAACAAATTAGTAGAAAACGAAGAAGAAACTGTTTCAATGCAACTTTACATTTCAAATAAACAAGTGCACAATTAGGTTAACAAAATGTTGGGGGCTCTCAATTCAGTCAAACCTCGAATACAAAACCAATTACCGTTCTAGACTTCTTTACTGCTTCTTTACTTATCTCCTAGCCCTATCTACACCTCCTTCTTCTGCCTCGCAATTTCCCCCTCTTGATCCACTTACTCCACCCCATCCGCATCTCATCCGCCATCATGCCCCCCCCCCCCGAGACGTGTCACCTCCAAAGTCTCGCCAGGGGACGTTTTCCACTCTTCATCCCTCCCACCTCCTCGGCATGCATGAATTCGCCCGTGCATGCATAAATGCATGGCCGAGTGAGCTCCTGGGGGCGAGCACGGCCACGAGTCAGGCCCTTCCGCAGATCCATCTTCCTCAGAAAGCCTCCGGCGGGAGGGCTAAGAGTGTGATCCATAACCTAAATCATTTCCTCCGACGGAGTCCCCAAACTGCGGCCATCCGCGTCGGAGCGGAAAATATGACACGTCAGCGGCGTATGCTGAATGCGGGATGACGCTAATAAATTTGGATGAGGACGAGATGAACCGAGGTAACGTGGTTACGCGATATTACATGCTCCGGAAAATAAATTATCTAAGGAAGAAACCGAACATGAAAAACCACAAGTGTGTAACCAGATTTCCGCACATCAAATCTTATCACCACGAGAAACAAAGAGTCAATATCGGAAGAACCCAAAAAGTGATTGAGTGAGGGAGTGATTATTTCGTGTTTCCAGGTACGGCAACTACTTTGGTCATTAGTTGCGGGAGTGTAGTGCATGGTATTGCCGGGAAGTGGCGGTTATCCTTATAGTCTGGAAAGCTAAATAAGGCGCGGGCGTTTATAATAATAATAATTATAAAATAATAATAAAACAATAATAATAATAATAATAATAATAATAATAATAATAATAATAATAATGCCTTGGCCTTATAATAATAATATGGCGAGGCTTACGTCAGCTTGCAAGGTTTTACCCTCTAGGAATCTCCACCTCAGGGGCTCAGCCCCATCCAGTACAAGCTTTAATCTCCCGACTGGTTTTCCTACATGTGTATTAGCGTAGTGTGTGTATGTGTAAGTAGGGGATGAGAATAGCAAAAGGAAGAAGAAGGAAAGATCGCGCGCGGTCCGTGGCCCGTTAGGATACTGCTCCAGCGTAAGTCTGGCGTTGATCGGAGAAATCACGGAAAACTACCGATCAGAGTAGCCGGCCGCTAGAATTCTCCTCCACACAGCGACTGAATTCGACTTAGCTGACAAGCTAGTGTCGAAAATTTGCCACCGTCTGGAATCAAACCCGGTGTCCTCCTGGTCAAAGACATTACAGTGACGCTTGTTCTCACTGAGCTGTCTCAGACGGTTGATAAAGTTGAGATGAACTGAGGAAAATTGGATGCGATATTTCATGCGTCGGAAAATAAATTATCAAAGAGAAACACCGGAAATTATAATTCACAATCTACAATAATTATATCTGTTTTTGCCACAAATCAAATCTGTAATTCCCGGAAGAAACAATAGCCGACAAATACCCTGCAAGAACCCGACAAATACAAGGGTCTGCAGTAATAAGCATTCTAAGAAAAACCGTACGCAAAACAGAAAAAAAAAGAGGATGCGAGACATGAATACAACATTCAGAAGATAGAGTGAGCGTCGAGACGAAGGAAAGAAAAGGATGAAAATGTCAGGAGAATGCCAGCTGACAGGCTGAAGCGTGCTCCCCGGGATGTCATACCTGGAGACAGAAGACAGCCAAAAAGACGACGACACTCCAAACAAACGATTACGCTGTACGCCCACTGGGGAGAAGTGGAAATAGAAAAAAGAAGATGCTGGAAGCACTGATGTGAGAGAGAACTGATGTGAGATAAAACACGAAAGCACTGCAGTAGAGATACACAAAATATATTTGAATTGTATGTTAAAACGTCGGGAATTAACGTCGGTAAACCCTCGTTTTCACAAACTCGCTTAACACATGATTCCGGTAAGGGATTATGATAATACGGACATTTATAAGACTCAGATCACATGAATTTTTATTACACGAACTGCGATGATTTCGGTCCCTTGGAATTTGTGTTAATATGGGTTTCCTGTATTTAGAAACCGAGAAGAAAATGGTTCATTACATCGAGGACCAGAAATGCTTAATTATGAAGTTGTTGGAGCATATATTAGAGTTTTTGGAAAACTTAAAAACTGCGATGTATTCTTCTGGCGTAAATAATATACCACCGAATTGATTCTGAACTGAAATTTTCCATGCCGCAATCCCGAAACGGTATCCACTTTACTCCAAACCAATTTGCAAGGAAACTCCGAGGCGCCAGGAGCATAAACTGAATCGGGAAGAAGCTACCAAACGTGGAAGTGGGTGTGATGATCTGAGTCAACGTTGATTTCATTGATTGCTTTTTTCCTTTTTCCGGGCGCGTCAACTGGTTTGGTCATTAGTCCCGTTAATGTAGTGCATGTTTTTTCGGGAGATAGCGAAGATCTTCACCCGCTGGATGGCGAGATCCGGCACCGACCTACCGTCGGCTAGTGGGGTTCCCCCTAACCAGGACTCTCCTACCAGCGGGGCACCGCCCCAGCCGGGACAAGCTCTAAGCTCCCAACCGGTCTCCCGGGATATGTGGTAGTGTAGTGCATGTTAGTGTAAGTGTGTGTGTAAGGGGTGAGGATAGGACAAGCAACAGGAAGGACAGATCGCCCGCGGTCCGTGGCCCGTTCGGTAGGGTACTGCTCCGGCATTCGCCTGGTGTTGATCGGAGAAATCACGGAAAATAACCAATCAGAGCATTTTCCATGGTTTTTCCATGGTTTCTCCGATCAACACCAGACGAATACCGGCGCAGTACTCTACCAAACGGGTCACGGACCGCGTGCGATCTGTCCTTCCTCTTCCTTGTCCTACCCTCTCCCCTTACACGCACAGACACACTAACATGCACTACACTACCACATATTCCGGGAGACCGGTCGGGAGCTTAGAGCTTGTCCCGGCTGGGGCGCTGCCCCGCTGGTGGGAGAGTCCTGGTTAGGGGGAAACCCCACTAGCCGGCGGTAGGTCGGTGTCGGATCCCGCCATCCAGCGGGGGAAGATCACCGCCATCTCGCTAGAAGAAATAATGCACTACACTTACGGGACTAATGACCTAAGTTGTTAACACAACCGGAATCACCAACCAAGCAACAAGAAAGTAATAAATCATTAAAATCCTCTTCTTAACGATAACAAAAAACTCCAGACGTTGTACCGGGGCCTTTCTAGGAAGGAAACAAGATCAATTTTACCACGTGCGTTATACACAATTTTGTAGACAGCCTTCCTGGTTTTCATTTCATTTTCATTCAAATATACAACAAATCACTGCGTTACGTTAAGGTCACTAGCGGGTTCCCCGTCCCTTTCCGTCAATCGCGGTCCTCCAGTGGGAGCCGTCGAGATTGCGCCCAGCGCCCTTGGCTTGGAGTGGCGCGCCCTGATTCGCTGGCGAAGGGCCGACGCCGGCGGCCGCCTCCACGCCCTTTGGCACGCTGCCAACCGCACAGGGGATGAGGGATGAGGGCAGGCGGGTGAGCTGCGAACCACAGGATCACCCCGCTCACGCTCTCCTCCCTGCCCCCTCCCCCACGTCAATCAGAGTGAGTCCCCCCCCCCGCCCACGCCCCCACGCCCCACCAATTCCCATTCTCATTACGCGCAGAAGGGACTCTACCATCGCTTCGGTTGGTTGTTGGTTTGTTGGTTCGTTGATTAGCATTTCCGCAGCTATGATCGTTAGTTCCGTGAGTGTAAGGAAGGTTTTTATTTTGTTATTTTTTTACCAATTCGCATTTTCATTACGCGCAGAAGGGACACTACCATCACTTCGGTTGTTTGTTTGTTGGTTGGTTGGTTCGATGATAAGGTTTCCGCTGCAATGATCGTTATTTTCGTGACTTTAAGAAACGTTTTTTTGTTATTTTTTTACTTGTCTGATTCATTAGTATTTCCAGGCGAGGAAACTGCAATTGTCCCGTAAGTGTAGTACGTGTTTTCCCCTCGGTAGGTGGCGGTGATCTTCCCCACTGGATGGCGAGATCCTGGCGCCGACCTACCGTCGACTAGGGGGGGGGGTCTCCCTAACCAGGACTCTACCACCAGCGGGGCACCGCCCCAGCCGGGACAAGCTCTAAGCTCCCGACCGGTCTCCCGGAATATGTGGTAGTGTAGTGCATGTTAGTGTAAGTGCGTGTGTGTGTAGTAAGGGGTGAGAATAGGACAAGGAAGAGGAAAGGAGGATCGCCGGTTTTTAGGGTACTGCATTCGCTTGGTTTGCATCGTAGAAATCGCGGAAATCTACCGATCAGAGCAGCCGGCCGCTACAATTCCCTTCCACACAGACTGAATTCTATCTAGTAGTGATGTAACTAGTGTCGGAAACCGATCACGGTTGGGCCTCGAACCCTAGAACTTCCCTGTCAGTGACATCAGTTGCCATGAGCAACTTTTCATGTCGGTTGATAACGTTTTTCAAATGGTTAGCCTGAGTAGTCTAGCGATTGCTAGACTGAGTAAAAGAAAGAAAGAACAAGTAGACGGAAAATGCAGTTCACGAACAGGAGGAGTGACACAAGCAAACATTTGCATTTTTCAATTGAAATCGAAACTGTTTAATTTTTTTCTCGAGTTCTCGGATATCTACGCAAATCATAAACATATCCCACATTGTTTGAGGCTGCTGTGTTTTCCTTCAATTTCTGCGCGGAATTGGAAATCAGTATAGATATTAATATATTTTTTAGAAAAAACATTCGATCCACATTAAATTTTGTTGTGAAATATATTGAGGGAATTTGCCCAAATATATATTGAGAATCGCGGGAATGTTGATGAAGTGTTGTCATTCAAGCAAGAAATAATTGAAGTCCTCTCTGGCAACTTAGATTTATTAATCTAAACAATAGACAATAAATCTACGTTCACAAAGACGACTTCAATTATTTCATACTAGTGGACCCGGCAATTCTTTGCTATTGCAGTGTATTATACATCACATACTACAGTTCACGTGATGGTTAAATACGTTTTATGCTACGCTGTGGAAAAATTCTAATACACGAAAGACTTTCTCGCAAGTATGCGTTTGTTCTAAATTCTGGTTTCGTCATGGTTGTCAAGGATCCTATTGTTAAAATGTTCTCCTTCAAATTTGGGCATGCGTTCGCTATAACACTATTTTGGAGAAATTTAATTTATTTGAACGAGATTCAAGTAATAATTCCGGCAGATATTTCATAACCGTTGGCACAAAAATCTTGTTTGCAGTGAAGACATGCGTAATCCTTCAATGTGCGGTGGGTTGCACAGAGTTCAGGGGTTAATGAGTCGTCATAAAGGAATAAATCTCTCACACGTCCGTTTTCACTCAAACCATTCTTTACACACGCCAATTAATAATAACAAAGTGTAAAAACTTCAGCGAAAACGGTTGAGTAGTTATAACGTCTATGTGCGACACAAATACGAACATTATATTTTATTTATATATACATACAGAGAGAGCGAGAGAGGGAGAGAGAGGGAGGGGGACAGGGGGAGAGAGAGGGAGGGGGAGAGGTAGAGAGAGAGGGAGGGAAAGAGGGAGAGAAAGGGAGAGGGAGAGGAGACAGGGAGAGACGACGAGAGGGAGAGGGAGACGGAGAGAGAGAGGGAGTAGAAGAAAGGGAGAGAGGGAGAGGAGGAGAGGGGAAGAGGGGGAGATGAGGAGACGGGGAGAGAGGGAGACGGGGAGAGGGGGAGAGGGAGAGAGAGTGAAAGAAAGAGACAGACAGGGGAAGAGAGTGAGAGAGAGATTGAGATGAATTATTCAAAAACGCAAATACATCGACTCCTGTTTAGCACGGCGACCTAACCCAACCACGCGTATTAACCCACCCCTGCCTTAAGCCTTGGCCGGGCGTGGGTGGGGTGGCGTGAGGGGGGGCCTTGGCGGCGCGCCAGCCGGCAGAGGGCCGTGACGAGCGGCGGGGGTGGGTGTGGGGGGAGGGCAGACACTCGGCCGCCACTTAGTCGCGCCACTTGCGCTGATTTAGACGGCGGCGCGACGGCGCCGGGTGGTGGGGGGGGGGAGGGGGAGGGGAGGCGGATGGATAGAGTGCGACCGGCATGAAGGAGGACGCGGAGACACAATTGCGGGTTGGACAAGGAGACGGCGTTGCACGTTGGGATCCAGACAGAAAGTCACACCGCACCGTTCGGTGTATCTATAGGCTTCGATTTTTTAAAAATTTATCTTACGTAAAAAAACAGTTAAAACTGCGTATGACGTGCTATGGGGAAAAGTGAATTGTGTGCACATTTTCAAAATTCTGTGATCCCTACACTGAGTCTTACACTACTTAAATTTTGAAAACAGAAAAAAAAAAGATATCTTATTATTAAGATTATTTTTAAGATATCTTATTCGCAAACTGCTGTCCAACAAATGTATGTACTGCTCTCTGACAAATACATTTTTATATAGCAGTTTAGAAATAAAGTATTCGTTTGAATCTCTAATTTTTTAACATATTTACAACTATGCAATGGAAGAATTTTTTATCCAAGCATATCCAGAGGGTTTTTTTGTCCAGGAATACGTAATAGGATTTTTTGGACCAAGAATATGAGTTGAAGGATATTTTGTGCAAGTTTACGCAATGGAAGGATTTTTTTGTCCAAGCATATGCAAAGGAAGGAATTTTGAACCAACCATGCGCAATGGAAGGATTTTTGTCCAACCATACGCAATGGAAGGATTTTTTGTCCAAGCATATGCAGAGGAAGGAATTTTGATCCAACCATGCGCAATGGAAGGATTTTTGTCCAACCATACGCAATGGAAGGACTTTTTTGTCCAAGCATATGCAGAGGAAGGAATTTTGATCCAACCATGCGCAATGGAAGGATTTTTGTCCAACCATACGCAATGGAAGGATTTTTTGTCCAAGCATATGCAGAGGAAGGAATTTTGATCCAACCATGCGCAATGGAAGGATTTTTGTCCAACCATACGCAATGGAAGGACTTTTTTGTCCAAGCATATGCAGAGGAAGGAATTTTGATCCAACCATGCGCAATGGAAGGATTTTTGTCCAACCATACGCAATGGAAGGATTTTTTGTCCAAGCATATGCAGAGGAAGGAATTTTGATCCAACCATGCGCAATGGAAGGATTTTTGTCCAACCATACGCAATGGAAGGACTTTTTTGTCCAAGCATATGCAGAGGAAGGAATTTTGATCCAACCATGCGCAATGGAAGGATTTTTGTCCAACCATACGCAATGGAAGGATTTTTTGTCCAAGCATATGCAGAGGAAGGAATTTTGATCCAACCATGCGCAATGGAAGGATTTTTGTCCAACCATACGCAATGGAAGGATTTTTTGTCCAAGCATATGCAGAGGAAGGAATATTGTGTCCACACAGTTCTTCTCTCCCCTAGCGGCCCCACCTTGAACCCGATCCCGCGCGTGGCATCTGAAGCGTCAGCCCGTCGCCATTCTGTCCAGCGGTCCTCTTGTGTGTAACCGTATTGTCGTTGGGCCGACAATAGCTTCGTTGAAGGAAGCAATTTAGGCGCTGTTCGGGCCGTGTACCGTTTAGTGCAGGCTTCCACGTGCTTCATCAACGCACGCAAGCGAGCACACGGGGCGGGCCGCGTCGCCCGTGCCTCGAGGGCGGACGCGTTACGGCTTTCAACCACCGACATTCTGCCTGCGTGGAAGCGGCCATTGAGCCCGATGAGTTGTAATGACGTAGCGATATGCAGGGTGGGGTGGAGAAATGTTTAGCGCGTGGGCGAAAGCTGGAGCTAGATTTTGATCCTCCGTTAATCCGTGTAGAATTTCTGGCGGACGATACAAGCCCATCGATCACGGCAGGTTTTCTCGGGTTAAAACGTACACGTTAAACGTTCACGTTAAACGTTCACGTTAAACGTTCACGTTAAACGTTCACGTTAAACGTTCACGTTAAACGTTCACGTTAAACGTACACGTTAAACGTACACGTTAAACGTACACGTTAAACGTACACGTTAAACGTACACGTTAAACGTACACGTTAAACGTACACGTTAAACGTTCACGTTAAACGTACACGGTAAACGTCACGTTAAACTGGTCATTGATTGATTGATTAGTACTTGCGTGCCCGTTAACGGTTAACGTCATAAATCCCGTAATTGTAGTGTGCGTTTTATTGTGGGAGGTGCTTGTAATCTTCTCCACCTGGATGGCGAGCTCCGGCACTTACCTACACGTTGGCTTGCGGAGTTATCCCCAATGAGGTATCTCCCATCAGCGGGACAACGCTCCAGCCGGAACAAGCTCTAAGCTCCCGACCAGTCTTCCGGCATGTGTTGTAGTGTAGTGTAAGTATGTGTGTAAGGGGAGAGGATAGGACAAGTAAGAGGAAGGAAAGACCGCGCGCGGTCCGTGGCCCGTTTCTTAGGGACCTGCTCCGGCATTCGCCTGATGTGTTGAGCGGGGAAACCACGGAAACACCGATCAGAGCAGTTGGCAGTTCGAATTCTTCAACTACCGGCATTCTGCCTGTAAGTAAGCGGCTATTGAGTCCGATGAATTCTAATTACCTAGCAATAAGGAGGTGGGTTCTAAGGTTAGATGTACAACCAATGCAGCCATCCAACCAAGCTCTACTGTAAGAAGTTGGACCAAACGATGCCCAATTGAGAATACTATTCTCTATTCTATCAATTCCGTGGGTTTCTCTGCGTATGCTGAAATCAATTTACCAGTATAAGAACACATCTGTTTAATCCGTAATGGCGCCATCAAGTAATAAAAAAGGCCAAACCAGCAACTAGTTCTTAGATTCCAGAAATTTTAAATTCCTAAAACCATTATTTTTCTGAATGTCGCACAAGTACATCAAGGTTTTTAATGATTAATCAAATTAAAGAAGACGTTTCCTAAAACGTTTCTGGTATATTTACTGCAAGTTGGTGACTATAAAACATTTATTTTTCAACAAACGTTTACGGTAGATTAAAACCATTGAAAGAAAGTGTGTTTTGAATACTCTATATTCTACACCTGGCAGCTACGAATACTTGTGAAAACGGCTAGATGTTTACATCTCCATACCATTCCTTTGGATTTCCAGAAAACTCGGGGCTTTATTAGACCCTTAAAGTTGCTTGCACATTCAAACACTTCACGTTAATTAAGCTACATACATTATTCATCACAAAACTTTGCAAACGACATGTAAATCATGTATTTTCACCTTGCTTTCTTGGGGGAAAGTAATGCGTAGGATTGCTTCTTTACAATTCATCGCAAAGAATTATTAAACTCCAAAAAAAGAAAAAAGGACGTAGTATTTCCTGGAGTCAGAAGAATCCACCAGGTAAATTACCCTGCTTAGTTGAATAAATTGCACAGACGCGTTGAAAATATAAATGATAAAGCCAGGAAGCCGATGACTGCAATACGACTTCCAGATCGAGTTAAAGATATTGCACGGGAACGGAAATTTTGAAACAAATACTGTAATAAACTTTCGAGTCGTGTTATCCAATATTTTATTTTAAATTGCTAAATACATCATACTAGCTTAGAGAGGCTCCTAAAGCGGGTACTTTCATATAATAGTTATTTATATTTCTAGGGCGTTATGAAGAATTTTTCCTCCGAGGGCGACTTCAACCCCTCGGGCCAGAGGCCCTTGGGTTTGGAAGTCGCCCTCTGTGCAAAAACATCTGGTAACGTCCGTGTCACAAACAAAACTTTATGGTTCTAAAAAAATCTTTTATATAATCTAGAGAACCTGGAAGGATTGGAGGCCTGGTGAAAGTTTCCCCAACGACCCTGGGAAAAGTTCACCTTAAGATTGGGTCTGGAACGAGGTGGAGTTAACATCGTTTCCACAAATGAAGGAGCTAGGTACACGTGGCCCACGCGGTCCGTGGCCCTTTTGGTAAGGTACTGCTCCAGCATTCGCCTGGTGTTGATCGGAGAATCCACGGAAAACTACCGATCAGAGCAGCCGGCCGCTAGAAATCTCCTCCAGACTGCGACTGACTTCGACCTAGCTGAAAAGCTAGTGTCGAAAATCCTTCCGCCGTAGGGAGTGGGAACCTAGGACCTCCCGGTCAGAGGCGCTGCAGTGACATCAGTTGATGCACTTAGCTACCGCTCCCAGTTCGCTCCACTAGTGGAGGGGCGCAGCCCCTCCCCTTCCCCTTCACCGGGCGGCGGGGGTTAAAATCCCCAACCCGGCAGCGGAGCGCTGTCCTCTCGACACGGCCTACATGCTGCTCGCCACGTGCCAGATTCCGTGGCATAACGAACACCCGAATGGACGAGCGAACAAGGTCGTGGTCCTGTCCTCCCGGCCCTAGGCGTGGGCACTGTAGGCGCCGCTGTGACCTTTGGTGGCCTGTCCAGCAGCAAGCCACATCGCTGCCACCGGTGGGCAAGTTATCGCCGCACCGGCCGACAGTAGCCAAGTTACCTCACCCTGCTGGTCGTGGACCTGCGCGGTCGGCGTCACCGTCATCCACTGGGGACACCGTACGGTAAGAACGCCGTCCTACTTGAATTCTTATTTGTTCATTTGATATAGATATTTTAGACAGTTATTTATTTAGTCAAAAACAGTAAAAACTATGTGACGTATAGGGGAGAAAATAATCTGCACACGCTTTATTGAGTTTCAGAATCCCTTCCCAGCAATTTAACTATTAATAGTTGAAAGATGAAAAAATAGTAATAATTGTAATACATTTAAAATAGCGAAAGTTTAATATTTAAAAAAATAGCTATTTTCGTTTCCGAGTTATAGAAAACTTATTTGTAACGGTAAACGAACGAACAGATTTGATTTTTCTGTATTGCTAACAAAATAGAAACTCACCCTTAGCTCTACTACCACTTCAAGCAAAAGGAAAGCTCAACAAAACGTGCGCATAATGAAGCTACATTTGTTTTCGTTAACTTTTATTGTATTTGTTGGTGCAAAATTAAAGCGACTGAAAAATATTTGTGTGAACGTCTAACCCCGGATCCTGCAAATACAACACCCATCATGTGTTTTTTTTCAATTCAAAGAATACAATGAATTCGCTTTGTGGTACTCACCTAAGCATCTGTAGGGCTTCACCCACTCCGCGTGGGATCCCTTGCACTTCTTGTGGCCCAGCCTGCACCAGCCAGTCACGCGCTGGAAGTGGGAGCCTTCCACGATGTTGGTGATGTCACGTTTGGGGTACACCTGCGACAAGACAACACACACTCGTTAACCACGATTGGGGTACAACTGCGGGACAAACACATACACACACACACCATGATTCGCGTACACCTGTGGTCCACCAGCATTCGCTACTGGAGAAGCCAAAAAACTAACCGCTGGCATCCAACACAACAGATATTTAAGAAAAGTGTCTAATAAGAAAAGTTCCTAATCTACAGCAACTTAATACATCATGGATCTACAATCTACAATCACTTTTGAAGATGAAAATAAACAAATTAATTACCACCCCTCACTGGAATTTTTACACTAAAAAAACTACAAACAGCTTTCGGATACTTAAAGTGCATGACAAACCTTTCAGTAGAGGGTTATATCTTCCTTAATTCTTCAGATTTGGCTACTATTGTACAATGCAAACTCCGTTAGAAGCTTTCAGCAACAGTATTGGCGAAGACCACATCGGGGTACTTTATCGATCTTCGAATTAACCCTCTGCTAACGTCGACAGACCACAGGATGACAAATTGGACCAATAACTCGCTCAGATTAATAGCCACGATTCCAGTAATCGGCCGTCAAAGGGCGGATTATCCTTCAATTAGCCTGCATGCGTCCACATATATCGCACCGACATTAAGAGGTTTTATTGTTACGTTGTGTGGAGTAATGTGATTCCAGCTCATATCCTACCCATTTCAAAAAAGACTTGTGTTATTTCGATACCGCAATTTATATTGTATAGAGTGCGTTAATCTTCAGACCATTTATATACGAAACACTATGAATGATTTTATTGTTTATTTTATTTTAGGCTTGGATTACAGAAATCAAATATATTTTCGGATTTGCCAATACATACAATCAGCTCCCAGTTCAGTTCAAAGACATTTAAGGAAAAACCGACTGAGGTGTCTCAGGGCATCATCAACTGATGTCACTACAGTGTCTCTGACACGAGGGTTTTAGGGTTCGAAACCCGACGGCGGTAGGATATCCGACAATAGCTAAGTTGAATCTAGCCACCGTCTGGACGAGAATTATAGCGTCCAGCTGCTCTTATCAGATTTCCGACCAACACCAGGCGAACGCTTAACAATACAGAAGGAAAGATCGCGCGTTGCCCGTGACCTGTTTGTTAGGGTACGGCTCCGACATTCGCCTGGTATGTATCTCAGTACTTACGAGAAACTACCAATCATGGCAGCCGTTGGATAGAATCATCCTCCAGACAGTCTGAATTCGAATTTTCTATCCAGGTAGTGTCGAAAATCCTGCCATCGACGGGTCTCGAACCCTAGAACTTCCCGGTCAGAGACACTGTAGTGAAATCAGTTGATGATTCGACCTAGCTATCTGTCGGGAATCGAACCCTAGCTTCTCATGTTAAAGTCGCTGCAGGGTCAGCGGCAATGATGTCTCTGAGTTAATCATCAGACTGTAGCTGCTCCAAGCGTCTGAGAAACCGAAGGACTCTAAACCATATTGCTTATAAATATTGATTGCCTCACTTCTATGGTCGTGATGACAAGGAATTCCTTTGGACAAAATCAGTCGTGGAAGTTGGTTGGTTAGTGATTCCGAGCGCGTCAACAGCTTATGGCATTACTCCCGTAAGTGTAGTGCATATTTTTTTCTCGGGAGATGGCTGTGATCTTCCCCCACTGGATGGCGAGATCCGGCGCCGACCTACCGTCGACTAGTGGGGTTTCCCCCTAACCACGACTCTCCCACCAGCAAGGCACCGCCTCAGCCGAGACAAGCTCTAAGCTCCCGACCGGTCTCCCGGAATATGTGGTAGTGTAGTGCATGTTAGTGTAAGTGTGTGTGTAAGGGTGTGTGTAAGCGGAGAGGTAAGGTTTGGTAGAGTACTGCTCCGGCATTCGCCAGGTGTTGATCGGACAAACCACGGAAAACTACCGATCAGAGCAGCCGGCCGCTAGAATTCTCCTCCAGACAGCGACTGAATTCGACCTAGCTGAAAAGCTAGTGTCGAAAATCCTGCCGCCGTCAGGACTAGAACCTAGGACCTCCCGGTCAGAGGCGCTGCAGTGACATCAGTTGATGCACTGAGCTACCGCTCGCGGTGGGAAGTCTTTTATATAAAAAATGCTTATTCTTAAATGATAACACATTACAAACGACGAAATTCCACAACAGATTTGTCAGGGAATAACCCGATCAGGCAAGTCTTGTAGAACCAAACACAGAAATGAAACACAATGGACGACAGATATAAAGAAAACATGATGCTCGTACACAGAAATAGAGCTCAATAGAGCGTGAAAACGCTCTGTTACAGCAAATGTCTCGTGCAATGTACAGCACATAGTTACCAGAACTACGAAGCAGAACCCACGTTTAGTTTAATGGTCTGAGCACGTAGTGACAAACGACGACAGGAGTTCGATGTTCGCAAAAGAACAAATGGGGTCGGCCGCCGAGCGGGCAAAAAAGAAACATGAAAAACCCCATACATCACTCCCATCGACAGGAAGTCTCGTAATGAGGGAATGAAGACTGACAGTACTCGTGAGGGAAAGCTAAATAAAATGAAAAATTCGCAAACAGAATTACTTCGACCCTACTGTTTAAAACGTAACGTGTCGAGTTATACCTGTTTTCACATGAACGTGTTACATTCAACAATTGGCTTACATAAATCAGTTGTGGTGAAAAGTGTTCTAACATGTTAATTCTTATCTGTTAAACATGTTAATTCTAATCTGTTAAACATGTTATAGTTATTTACTACTTTAGACGGATAAACAGCACGTAACAGACACAGGAGCTGTTTGTAAACGGAGTCGATAGCCGGAAAGGTGTACTCATACGCCACATTTAGCTGCCACACATCTTTTTTGAAAGTTCTTAATAGACCGCGTATTGATAAGTTCTTAACGGACACCATGCAGTAAGTGTGAACTTCCATTCGAATGTTTGGTTAGGTTTAGTTTTATATAACAGTGCAGTAATACGAAAAGACTTATAATATGTTGGGTGATTTCAGTATGAATGATAAACCAGTCAATCGTTCCTTCATTTGTAATCGACTGAAATTCGAGTAAGATAGTGCACTTCTCATGGGAAGACAAACTTCCAATTATTATGATAATAGACGTTCTACGTATATAAATGTAAAAGTAAATTAAATGCTGAAAGGAAAAGACAATGGACTTCGAGGTAATGCTAGTGTCATTAAATTTATGAGGCATTACTTTAAACAAGTAGAGGAATAGAGAAAAAATATGATAAAGCCAGGAAATAGAGGTTACAATCATCTGCAGTCGACTACAAATTAGTAGCTGCGTTATCACCACACAGGAAAAAACTCCGAACATATAAAACCAATAAGTTCAAATAATACAAATACTACCACCAAAATGCCATCTTAATGCACTTTTTCCTAGAAACAACACCCATGCTAAAAAGGCGATTAGAAAAACCATACTGAGATTGCTATGACAAGAGCATAGGTTTATTACAAGAGACCTGATATCAAATCAGTGTCTCTGTTAAAGAGGGAACCTTAGATAACGAACATCCCAAACAAACGGGGATATTGGTGGTAATTGCCACTGCGATGTCATGGAAATCAGACTTTTTTAACTCGACAGAGGAATAGTGACTTTATGAAACAAAAGTCATAGGGTGGGGTGTCTTCAGACCTCCACCCGCTTTTCATGATATATACTAAATTATAAAAAAATAAATGAATAAAATATTCTTATTTTATTATTAACAGTTTTATGCGCAATTAAACTATTTATTAAGAATTTAGATGCTAAACAACTCTCAGAATTTATCAGAAAGCATCTAATATTACTCCAAATCTCGTTAATTTGTTTACCAGTCTTGGCTCTACGCGTGTTGTCACATCAAAGCTCGGGTTTCGTAGCGAAAATTGAAATATTATCAAATTCAAAGTACTTTCTCCTTCCTTGACAAGAGTTGGGAGCCAATGGCCTGTTCCGAGACTCGGAACTGCTCTGACCACCTCATACCATCAAATTCAAAGTACGATGGAAAATTTCGATACCCATATTATCCACATTCCACAATTCACCAAGAATTTGTTGCCCTGATTTCACAGATCCAGCCAAAATAAGTACCCCTCTGTTTTCCCTTTGTCAGTCTTACATGTGCTGCAGTCATTCTTTTTCCTTTCTAAATCCATTTCAATTTTCATGTTGGTGTATTTTGTAACTTTCTCAATCATAACCGAATCAATAAACAACGAAAAACATTCTCCTGGTCTCTTGCAAGTGCGAGCAGACTTTTTTTTTTCAGGACGATGGGTAACGATATTCTTTTCCAGCTTTCAGCTCAAGCTGGCGTATCCTTCACTTCTTTCTTAACATATGAAATGGTCTAAAATGTTCATAGCACTCAGCATTAACTTCGCAGAGGTACCGTAACGTAAAAATACAACATGCAATTCGTTCCCAAATAGAATTTACGATACTGAAGGCACCTTTGCTAACATAAAAGATAACGCGGGGGTCCCTGGGCACCTCAAACAAAACAACGACTTGCCACACGTAAAAAACTCACTAAATTGGCACACTGAAAGCACGGTAAATATCATGATACAAAGACAGAAAGGTACTGAATCAATGGTCAGGGTAGCCAACGTGGGAAATACAACAAGCGGGAAGGATCGTCGTGAGGATCCCACAGACCGCAGCGCTACCTCTGCCGGGTTAATTGCCAATATCCACAAATGTGGTGTAATTCGCAAGGAGCAGAACTGCGATGTTAAAAGTTTGTTTAATCTTCAAAAGAATAGTAATAGAATCGCAAAAATGTTACCAAATAGAAGAATAACGATATTTTAGTCGTTTATTATTAACACATTGATCAATTTTTTTCCATACCTTTTAGGTTAATGTAAAATAATTTGGGGATGATGAGAGTGAGGATGATAAGGCTGATACCAGAAATGGCCAAATATTTAAATAAGAGTTTTAAACAATGTTTTATTTGCACGAAACTTGCAGGAAATCACCGTATATTTAGTATATCACACATTTATTCAGATATTTTTCGAATCTCCAATCTCTGGCGAGAAGTTTGAAAACTGTAGGTATAGGATACGTCCTTAATTATTAGAATCCGTAATGATAGATTTGGTATTTTCAACTCTCTAGCGAGAAATATTTTCCAAACAGGGACGATAAATAATATTATCTTTAAACTCTAATGTATTAAACGCAAACATTGGTTATCCATTCCCTGAAATTTGAGAGCCATTTCAAAACTTAATTATGTCTAGGAGAAAATATTACAAAATAAATTAATTGTGAAGAAATATCATGAACATATTACAAATTAATAAATTCTAAGAGAGACTATATATTTTTATTGCTACTCACACGTAGGAAGCAAAACAATATTCTCGTCGCTTCCTAAATTACATCATAGTCAACATAAACCTTAAGAGGGTCATTTCCAAACCGTCCGACACTTTACAGAAATAGACCATTGATCCCTTGTCCAACTAGGTTTCTCTTCAGTCAACATATGGCCGACTTGAAGACGCCCCAATCAATATTTCCCTCTCTCTCTCTCTCTCTCTCTCTCTCTCTCTCTCTCTCTCTCTCTCTCTCTCTCTCTCTCTCTCTCTCTCTCTCTCTCAACTTCTCCGAATCTGTAACCATCGCTTCCGCCATGCCGTCTTCTCTTTCCCTCTCTGTCATTCTGTCTCTCTCCCGCGGAAGCAGCCAAGAGACAACGCGAGCGCATTCTGACGGTCACCGTGCGAAGCTCGCGGAGCGACGCAACGACGCGCGAGGCATCTGCCGGCAAGTGGCGGAAGCTGATCGAATTCGCGGGGCAGAGAAGGGAAGGGGGGCGAAAAGGGGAAATTTCCTGTTGAGGACGCAGAGGGAGAGGGAGAGGGAGAGGGAGAGGGAGAGAGTGCGGTCAATACACAGCCCAGAGGCAATGCGGAAATTTGAGCTCGTTGGAAACGCCCGCCGGTTCACGGCGCATCCCAAAACTGGCCAGAACCGAGCATAAACGCTGGCAGGAGCAAACATCTTTACGAAGTACAAAAACAATCAACACGGTCAAAGAAAAACAAACAATGCAATAAGGATACAACACAACAAGGATTTGTGAACGGTATCCCATGAAAATGTGTAACTAGTATGTGAATTTGTAAATACTGTATTTTTGTAACTGTGGTTGCCAATGACCTAGCTGTTTATAAGGCGACCTTAAATAAATAATTTAAAAAAATGCTCTTTCCAAGAATGCGTCCAAAATAGAACATTTCATTAAATGAATGTGCGAATTGAGAAAAACGTGTTAGCATATATGCGGGTAAAGGTTATGTTTAAAATGCTCTCAAGACACACAAGGTGGATAAAAAAATAGTAACTAGGTATCCCCAGCGCGGCATCGCCCCAGCCGAGACAAGGTCTAAGCTCCCGACCGGACTCCGGGAGTATGTGGTAGTACATGTTAGTGTAGGTGTGTGTGGGTAAGAGGAGAGGATAGGACAAGGATGAGGAAGGTCCGTGGCCCGTTTCTTAGGGTAATACTCTGGCATTTGCCTGTTACTAATACCGGACTGTATACTGGACACTGCTACTCGCCTGGTACAGATACTGATTCTAAAGAAACCACGAAAAACTACGTGGCGCTAGAATCCTCCTCCGAACCGTGGCTAAGTTCGACCTATACTGCTGTTTTTACAGAGTCGCCTTTCCTCTCAATTCCACTCAATGTCGTCACCACGGTGACATTATGGCACGGTTTTTCGCGTCTTCCTTAGTCGTGTCGCTAGAGTCGCTTCATCTGCAGCACTGCTTGATAGGTCACGAGCATGCGACACCTAGCGGCACGACTGAGAAAGACATGAAAACCGCGCCATAATGTCACCGTGGTGGCGAGCCTTGAGTGGAATTGAGAGGCAGCTCTGTAGAAACCGCAGTACAGGTGTGTGCCTAGCTTCGAAAACCCTACCACACTGTCCTGAAATATATGAGGACCTCCAGGTCAGGGACCAGAAGTGGTAGCTCAGTGCATCAACTGATGTCAGCGCCTCTGACTGGGAAGTCCTAGGTTCCCACTCCCCACGGCGGCAGGATTTTCGACACTAGCTTTCCAGCTAGGTCGAATTCAGTCGCTGTCTGGAGGAGAATTCTAGAGGCCGGCTGCTCTGATCGGTAGTGTTCCGGGGTTTCTCCGATCAACACCAGGCGAATGCCGGAGCAGTACCCTACCAAACGGGCCACGGACCGCGCGCAACCTTTCCTTCCTCTTCCTTGTCCTATCCGCTCCCCTTACACACACACTTACACTAACATGCACTACACTACCACATATTACGAGAGATCGGTCGGGAGCTTAGAGCTTGTCCCGACTGGGGCGGTGCCCCGCTGGTGGGAGAGTCATGGTTAGGGGGAAACCCCACTAGCCGACGCTAGGTTGGCGCCGGATCTCGCCATCCAGCGGGGGAAGATCACCACAATTTCCCCAAGAACAAACATGCACTACACTTACGGGACTAATGACCAACGCAGTTGACGCGCCCGGAAACACGAAAAAATCAATTTATCAACCGTCGTGACTCGAACCCTAGTACCTCCAGCTCTGGCAGTTACATTAGTCGACAATCTGTGCTACCGAAGCCGGTAGAACCTGCCCTGTCAACGATGCCTCAAAGGCAACCACGTTGACGCTGAGCTATCGCAGACGCTGGGCCTTTTTTAGCGCCTCGTGACACTGTGGTGCGTTTCGCATAATTACGTTGCCCGTTCTCGTATCTTCCCTGCCCTGCGTTTCGCGCCGACCGGAAATGAAAGAGAGCAGAGACGCTTTCGGAAAACAAGTTAGCGAACACGACACAGGCAGAAGGCCCTCAAAGGCAATTCGTCTCGGAGGGGGACCAGAAAATAGATTTTTCAGAGGAGAGACCTTTAAGTTGCTTATATAAACGAAGAATAACAATATTATTTGCTAACGTCACTGTATTTACGGCCGTTTATGTATGTGTAAAACCAATTACAAAAGGTGCCCGTCATAAAATTTTGCACTATTTTTACTTTCTGACGCATTATTTACTTACGTAGTAAAGAGAAAATAATACTGCAGCGGAAACTGGCGATTTTTCGTCATAAAAACTCGTTATTTGTGCCCCATGCCCTGGGAGGCTTGAGGCTTGGGAACGTTGTTCTGTGCATAAATGGATGCTGTAACATTGCTATTATTAACTAACCTCGTATTGTATTTCCTACCTCTTTCTCTGCTTCATCGGGCCGGAAGTAACTTTTAGAATTCCACCAGGTTGCGGCGTACAGGACAACGTGCCAGCGCAGGCGGTAGGAATTTCAACACGTCAAAGTTCATGCGCCTGGAGGCGGATAATGGCTTTCGGAACAGGAGCCGTGTTATAGGCAAGTTCGGGATGTCGGGGATGTTGGAGGGGAGAAGGGGTTCTCAAGATTGGCAGCAGATGTTGACGGGGAAAGGGCGAATTTGCGGCTAATTGCGAAAGAGGTGGTCGAGTAAACTGTCCAAGAAGCGTATTGCAAGAAGTCTGCCAACGGAAGCGGTAGCTCAGTGCATCAACTGATGTCACTGCAGCGCCTCTGGCCGGGAGGTCCTAGGTTCCCACTCCCCACGGCGGCAGGGTTTTCGACACTAGCTTTTCAGATAGGTCGAATTCAGTCGCTGTCTGGAGAAGAATTCTAGCGGCCGGCTGCTCCGATCGGTAGTTTTCCGTGGTTTCTCCGATCAATACCAGGCGAATGTCGGAGCAGTACCCTAACAAAAGGGCCACGGACCGCGCGCGATCTGTCCTTCCTCTTCCTTGTCGTACCCTCTCCCCTTACACACACACTTACACTAACACTACAACATATTCCGGGAGACCGATTGGGAGCTTGTCCCGGCTGGGGTGGTGCCCCGCTGGTGGGAGAATCCTGGTTAGGTGGAAACCCCACTAGCCGACGGTAGGGCGGTGCCGGATCTCGCCATCCAGCGGGGGAAGATCACCGCCATCTCCCGAGAAAAAACATACACTACACTAACGGGACTAATAACCAAAGCAGTTGACGCGCCCGGAAACACGAAAAAATCAATCGATTACCGAAATCACTTCTATTGCCACAAAAGCGATACCATTTTGAAGTTCAATTACCGAAATCACTTCTATCACCACAAAATCGATACAATTTCAATCGCAACAAAATCGACACCATTTCTATCGCTAAAGTGCCGGTACCACATCAATTACTACACAGTAGATACCACTTCTGTCGCCATATTGCCTATACCACTCCTAGCGCCACATTGTTCATACCAATTTTCTTCTCAATTGTCGACATAACCTCTAACATCTCATTACCGTGCTCATTGTCACCCCTTCCGCCTTTGCTAATTGTTGTCCCCTCAAACACATTGTCGTAGTCAACTGTCATCGCAGTCGGGATCATCGCTTCTCAATTCCTACCTCTTGTCCGTTTGCTCCCAGTGAGGGCCAATATTTAGTACAGTCGACTCCGGTTGTAGTGAACTCTGATATAGTGAACTTTCGGTTATAGTGAACTTATGACACTGGTCTCGGTTCACTTACATTAAAAATAAGCTTAAGAAGAATCGGTTATAGTGAACTCTGAACATCGGCTATATTGTACATAGGAAATACGTCCTGGACATTAATTCCCTCCTGGAAAAAATATATATTGCCTAAGTGCCACAAATTCCAAAACTCGGCAGCGTGGAAAAAATATCGTCGACAAAATTTCTTAATCCAAGAAGTCTCCCCCCGAGAGGACAGTAGCTGACCCGGAAATTTTTATTCAGTGTCCAGTTTCATCAGTCCTTTGCGCATTGCAGCTACCGAAAAGATCTTGTATGCCATTAGGCGAACAAAATGGTCTTTGGAGAGTGGGACGGGTTCCAACACTGCAAGAGGCATTCAAGGATGTCAAGACTCCATAACAATACTTACAGATAGTGGACAGTGCAGAAGCAGTTATGGAGAGAGTACGAACTTTGGAGAAGGATCTAAAGAAATTACTAATGAGTATTCCACTCGTGATAATAAAGCCAAAAGTGTTTAACTATACATTCAAAATGCCCCAATCAGGGCGGCGTAACACAAAACGTTTATCGCTTTTTCTACCCGATTTTTCTTACAGCTTCTCCCTGTTGGCCAATCATAAACTGCGACTTTTCTATCTGAGAAAGTGGTGGTATACATCAATCGCTATGTGGACGTCTGTGAATGTAGTACAACATCTTTCATTTTCTAATAGCTTTAAGTTATTTTAATATTTGACGCAATTTGGAACTCTGTTGGACATAATTTCACTCCTATTAAATACCACTCGTGCTTTGGAAATTCTCTGATAAATTCCCTCTTCGCTTCGCGAGTCGAGAATTTATCGACAATTTCCAAAGCACTCGCGGTATTACCTATGAAAAATGTTCGAAGCAAACCACGGAAATTGTTTGTTTTTTTAAATCAAATAAAAGTATTGAAATTTTCAATTGGTGCTGTTAATGTATTTTAATCTCTTTTTTAATAAAATTAATAATTATGGAGAAATTCTGTTTAATTTTGACATCATCGGATATAGCGAACCAAACGTGTTAGTCGCGAGAAGTTCGCTATAACCGGAGTCGACTGTATTTCCCTCCCAGCGCAACAGGGCCTTCGCAGCGAACTCGCGCGCAACCCGGGCTGTACTTCGCTCGCCCGCCGCGCTCTGCAACAAAGTTGGACGCGCGCGGACCCAATCGCCCACGCGAATTCCGCCAACTCGCAGCGCTCGCCTCTCACCCTCAACCGCGTCCTCGCCCATCGCCCATGGCCACGGCAGAGACTTGGGGGAGGGGCTCGGGATACTCTCCCGTCGTACGCCCTCACCTATGACAATTCTTCATTGCCTTGCACTCGCCCTCGTCTATTCGGTCGACAAAGCCCCGCCTACGCCCTCGCCCACGCTCTCGCCCACGCCCTCGCATAGGGCCACGGCCTCGCCTGCGCCCTCGCCCACATCCACGCTCACACCCACGCCCTCGCCTACACCCACGCCCTCGCCCACGCCCTCGCCCTCGCCCTCACCCATTGCACATCGCCTTGTCCTTGTCCATGCCCTCCCCTGCACTCTTGCCCATGCCCTTGCACACGCACTTGCATAATCCCACGCCCACGCCCATGCCCATCTCGTTAAATCAAGCCCTCACCCACGCACTTGCCGATGCCCTCCTCCAAAGTTCCCACCCTGCCCTCGTCCACACCCTACCGTGCTCTTGCCCTCGCCCATTGCGCATCCCCCATGCTCACTGCATATATCTCATTCACTCGTCCATGTTATCTTCATATTATTTCTATATTCATTTTAGACGAGTGGCGCCTAATAAAAACTACGCCAGACGAGAAATAAAGACGATTCCCTCTCCCATAATTATCTGTCAAATCGTTTAGTGTTTAATTGAAATGAGTAAGTCTGTTTTTGTACACATCTCTGACGTTCGAAAACCGACCTTATGTAGTACGGGGAGCTTTATATTTACAGCCCTGGCTCGAAATGAGATCGATCCAGGCCTTTTGAAGCAAACACAATTCCAGCACAATAAACAAGCACAACAAGTATTATATTAACTGAAAGGCTTTGTTGAATTTGTTTTGAAATCGTTATTATATTGGGCAATGAATCGCGAATATTGGGAACTGGAGGTCATTGTCCCTACAAAACTGTTGTGCCTACTACGGCTACGCCTCTAACGGAGGAAGGGGCAACTACACTCTCGTCTTTTGTTCTAGTTTGAGATTTTTGTGATGACAATTCAATGGTTGTTTCATGAAATGAATTCAGGACAGTTAACTAAACTTTTATTATATATTATGACTGAATGATTGAAAAATAATATAGACTTCATTTATTCGATTTGATTAATGTTACGTTTCCGTTAAATTACTCGATTTTAATCATTTTCAACAAAAACATCAAACACAAAACATCGATGTTAAAAAACCACCAGCTTCAAAAAATCGATTCTAAAGATATTCATGATTTTATAAAAATAATTTCCTATATAAATGAGGTTTACTCAATTATCCGGGAATCAACAAAACCCAAAACTGGGTAATGACGAATACGCCTTGTACGATGATTGGGGCAGAAGTCATGGCAACAATTTTTTTCTGAAAGAAATGTTATCGGATCACACAATTTTATTTACCATGTGAGAGAAATGCTGTACTAATTTTCACAACAACAGATGGCTCTGTGAGTGTCTCTATTAGCACTGAGAGCAAAGTGAAACCAGTTGTCCGACCGCCGGCCTGTGAGTTGAACATAACCTGTTTTGTGCAGCCCTCATACCCCAACATAGACGTTATCTGTGGGAGAAATGCCCGAAAATGTCACAGGCAATTGGTGGGTGCGCTTGGGAACAGGGTCCTTCCATGCCGGGCAGTCCTTAGATGGGCAGGAGAGTTTCAACGAGGACGCGTCAGCAAAGGGTGGGCGGATTTTAATGAAATGTCATTTTTTAATCACTTTAGAACAATGCAGTTCAGTATAGAAATCCATTTTATGTTATGACAAAAGGAAATGACCCATTTTATAGGTCGTTATTTTGCATTTTTGGTCGATTTTAACTAATAAGTCATTTTTAACACCTTTCCGTCATTTTCAAAGTATTTTTTGCTCCTTTCAACAATTTTAATGTCATTTTTAATGGTACTTGCTTCAGATAATATTTTTGAGACGCCAAAAATGTTCTTCACAGAATTACTCAGTAGCTTATTCGATTTGTTCGCTCAGAAATTGTTTTGACTGCCGTTGTAAATAGGTAATTCTTGTGATGCGCCATTGCCGGTTCGGCCGATTTCGGGATAACTAAAGACAGAGATTTCGTGGTAAAGAACAGTCCAAACCAAACGTTTGAAAGCAGAGTTAACTCGAACGAATGGAAGAAGTCTCGATTACATCAGTGACGTATCCAACAGCTTGGGTGTTACATCCGAACTAGTTTTGATAAAAAAATTTCCGTCATTTTTCTTTGGTTTTAGGGATTTTTGGAGCATTTTAAGAGCATTTTATTAATCATTTTTGGGGATGTTTTAGGTCATCAAAATCCGCCCCCTAGTGATCAGCAACGCACGTGACGACTTGAGTGGGCGGGCCGATGTGGCAGGTCCGGTAATGAAGCATGTACCTAATGAATCGGACCTCAAGAATAGGTGTATGATGCTATCGAAATGTTGTCAACTCGTACAAGCTAAAATTCTTTGAAACATGAAACCGGTACTGCCATTTCAAATATCTTAATAAAAATTAGCGTCATTAAATTTCAATACACTTAGTTCATACGTTATCCTTTCATATGTATATTTCATATTTTCTTCCCGTGCTCGTATTCTCACAAAAAAAATGATTGCCATGACATAAGCCCCAAACCTCGTATTCAGTTCCTTCGTGTTGCAGAAAGCAATAGTTATCCTTCCCCAACTAAGTCTAAAACCGATTAATTTCCCTGGTTATCTGTTGGGAGTAACTCTTCCATGTCCAAGTTACAATTGCCTTCAAACTATACAATTAATTCGCTACAACCAAACTGCTACACAGGCAACGGTCTCGTTTCCTCTCCAAAAGTAGCAAAAGCCGAAGTTAATTTTGGGTTCATGCCTAGTTACGTGTTTGTACAGCCTCGTACCAGTGAGTAATCGGGTCCGATCTTTACTTTGGCAAATGTTTCCTCCAACATTACGCATAACAATGAGCGACTGAAAGCTTTTGTTTCATGGCCTGAGGAGAAACAGTACAAACAAAAAAAGCCACACAGAACTGAATGTAGAGGTCCAACAACTGCACGGACAACTTTTTAAAACGGTTGTTGGAAACTACACCGACATTATTACATTTTAATTAAACTCATTTCGTGTCGTTTTCGTTATTTTGTGAGGAGGTGATAATTAAAAGCCACGCTTGAAAACTTCGCATCGTTGCACGGAGGAGATTTCAAAGTGGTAATAACTGTAATTTATTTCACGCAAAAATGCCAGATTGGAACTCCGAATGTACATAGTGTGCATATTAAAATCTCTCATGGATGACCTCGCATGCTTATATTAGGGATATAATAAATTCGATCCCCAAAAATGAAACAACAAAGATAAGTTAAATTGTGGCGAAAATCCTACTTGAATTCGAAATAATTAAATGCTTTCTTTTTGTTTTGGACATGATATAATATTTTGCTAAATACGAGTTTTTACTGCAACTAATTTCGTATTCAAAAAATGTTCTTTCGCTTCAAATGCCGCAAAGAGTTTACAAGCTCTGTAAGAATATAATTTGAAACGGACACTATTAGTACAAAATAGTTATATTTTGAAGCCCAAATGAAAGAAATGACGTTTTAAATTGATAAATACATAAAAAACACCATTATCAAGAAATACATTTTTGTGCTGCCAGGAATAACAAAGTGAATGGTGTTTTATGCAGTTGCACAGAATGAAATAAATATCCCCCCTTTTTTTTCATGAAACTCCACTTTATTCACTCATTCGTTTCAAGTAAAAGGTTGAAACCATCCGTGGCATGGTGATAAAATTTTAGAGGTATTTTCCGTAACCTAAATTTTCTGTTATGTCCGTGATATTCCTGTCGCAGTTCCCTCCGGTCGCAAATACGCAACTGCCGGTCCACGCCTGCCCACACACGAATTGTGAGGCAATGAATAGCTGCAACCGGGTCATTGGAAAAAACCTGGTTCATAGCGGTCACGGAGATTTGATGCATCGACGAGCACGCATTGCCAACAAAACTTATTTCCTCGCTGACCCTTTTCTATTGGTGAAGTACAGCGTTGCAGAAAGAAAGCAACGTCAAAATCATAGAAGCACAACGTACAAGCACAGATTTTTCATGTATTCAATACGACAAACGTATGAAATCGAGTTCATGCTTAAGCTTGTCGAAATGAACTTTTTAAATGTTTTCCGTTCATTGCAACATGCGGCTTACTAACTTATATTAATATATGTTTATTATATTTTATATGTATTTTAGTTTTACATAGATATGTAATCGCAGACGAAAATGCATTTGACTTCTGAGTTACTTGCTTCTATACTAAATTACACATACTTTTTATAATGAGCAACAGAAAAATACTGCTGAAGAAAACCGTGAAGAAATAAAATAAGTCATCTCCATATCATCTTAATATAGGAGATGACGGAGATGACGTCTCTTATTTCTTCACTGAATTGCGTCAACAACAACGCATCAGAAATCTCACAATTTAACAAAACCCCACAAAATGGCATTTTAAAAAGAAGCACACAATAACAACACATAAATTACTCGAGTATAACAGTACAATAAATTAAATATATTAACGGAAACAAGTCTTCACGAATACTGCAATAACATTGTAAACTATTTATGTTAAACAACAGTTCTGTATATATTAAGAATATTAAAAAGTTGCTGATCCTTAACGATAATCGTGAAAAGAAAATATATTTAATGGCGAGTGGGCTATCCCTTAGAGCCTTGCTGTCGCATCACGTCAACTCCGTCGTAAGGAATGAGAGTACAGTGGGTATGAATATGAGAATAACGCGATAAAAGAATCGAAGATATGTATAGTAATCACCAACATTACAGTCACTTTCATTTAAGTATTGATAAAAATGAACAGGCAACAGAAGTAACGGTTTATAGTGACGTCACTAAAGTGACATTCAAGCTCTCAATTTGATGGCAGCGTCACAGCTGTCCTCGACCAAGTATCAACTGACTTGATGTTTTAGTCAAAGTATACACTCCCGGCAAACTAATTAAATACCAACTACACCAATGTTGCACATAAATCGCAGCTGGATACAATGCTACGGTAACCGCACTCAAAATAATCTGCCAGTTCTCATAAATTCAAGAGTATTATTCACGCTAAATCCGCTCATGGGGTTCACCAAATCTGTGGTACCAACTAGAAGTCGGAAATGATTATTAAAATCCAGGAACTTTGCTGTTTCGGCAACAAAAAGTCTACTAAGTTTTTGGTACCGTCCCAGAAATGTGTCGGTTACAAAGTTACGAAACACGGAAACTCTACACCGATCTTAAGTCAGACAAAAATGTTCACATCATGGCCAATTGCATTAAGGATATTTGGAATCACACGACTAAGATCATGAAAAAATAATGGAATACGTCTTTGAAAAAGTGTAAAATAAGTAGTCTTCATAAAATGAACCATGTTTTTTAAAAAACTAAAAACCAACAAAAAATCAATCTCAAAGATCAGGTAGCAGTCGAGTCAAATCTGAACAGACAAACCTAACTGACACGTATCTGTTAAACAATACAGCATCCTTAAAGTCTGAATCATGTAACGAACAAGTGTTAACTGTCCATATCCTTCAGTATTGCACCAAATATAACCATAAAGGTCGTTCAATACTTCAAAATAAACTTGAAATGATTTGACATTCTTGTTTTTTTCCGGAGAAAAAAATATTAGAATTACGTAAGCTATTTAGTGTATAATGAGCTATACGTCTAAATAAACTAACATTTATAATATACAACATGAACACCGAGAAGGAAATTCACTAGGCAGTATTAACCATAAACTATTCATTGTGAATGATTACCGTTCTAATACTTGAATTATTTGAGGATTCAAACCTTGTACTATCTACTGATAATGTATATCTGAAGCTACTAACAACCTATTTATTAATCTGCCAGAAACACACACACACTTTTGTTTCTGAGACTGCAATGTTCCCTCTACTACTCACTCAGCGGAACCATTACGTCAGGCCGAGAAAAAACATTTTATAAATCATAAAACAGAAATCCAGCTATCCGAAAATCCTCGCGAACAACAAGTGGACACGACAAGTACTGCCCCTCAATTCTCTGAGAGGGAGGAGGAATGCTGTAAGTACAGGGCAACGGGCCATTTGGCAGAGAAAGCGAATTCACCCAACGAAATAAGACTCGACGGCAGGGCGTCTGTCATTACGACCACCAGAGAAAGCCACGCGAAAAAAGAGCCTCCTAATGAAAGACTTCGAAAGCTGACGGCGACCAAAGCCACCTACTAAGCTCACCGTCTTCTTTTTGAAGTGTGTTTCTACCATACACGACTCTTTGTTTCAGTTTCTTTCCTGTGACGCTTTCACAACCGAAGTCCACGTCTGTGGATGTTAACTATCTCCACTTGAACCATTAATCTGGTTGCATTGCTTTCGGTGTACCGCTGACCCGTGGCGATTCGTGGGGTAGTGACCAGACCTCTCGTTTTGGGACAGGGTGTTCCGACCACTTCTCGGTCTGAGACGCGATGGGTAGTCAAGAGGATCTTGGAGAAAAATGTGAAGTTTTGATTCTCTTCGATTGGTATTAATCGCGCAACTTTTCTTGACCGATGGCTTGGAAAAGTGTGGGTGGAGTGGATGTATTATCTCCGATATCGGCCACAAGATTTTACAAAGCAACGTCAATCTCTCGAATATCCATAATGACTTCACAACTTTCTCGTTAATTTGGGTTCTAATTTTCTCGGAAGTTCGAGGTACCTCCTGTGATGGATCTGAATCTGCTTTGGTAATTTCTTTATATTTTATTAAGAAAAATACGACCAGGAGTTCTCGGTTCAACAATAAATAGATTTTATTATGAGCCAATGAAGATGTGTTTGGAATGTCACCAGGGCTGGCTGCGAGTTTTCGCCTTAAAGTGTTTATTGCTCAAGGGAGGAGGAAGCAAGGTCATTGATGAAGAAAAGTTTCGCGGATAATAAAGTGGTTGATCTCTTGCTTGAGCTGGTTACAGAATGAAATGGAATCTTTTCTCCTGGCAGGGTTTTGAATTGTACCCATTGAGTGAATAAATAAATTATAGAAATACAAGTGTAATTTATGGGTGAGAAGAAGAAACCCTAACAACAGGTTCAAATGCAGAACGATCCATGAGGAACAAAGCGGGATTGCAGTGATGTCTCTTTGGGTTAGCCTTTTTCTCTGACTCACATTCCGGCATTGCTGCATTATCGCTTATCGAAACCATTCTTCTCAGGTACGGTACCGGAAGTGTTGTTGCTCAAGGCATTAACTGATTGAACTGCGGTGCCTTTGAACAGGAGGTCCTATTGTTCGAGAACTGAAGATAGCAGCATTTTCGACACCAGCGATATAGCTACGTCGATGTCATTGTCTGGAGGACAATTGTAGTTGTCCGCTGCACTGATCGGTAGTTTTGCGTGGTTTCATCAATCGTTACGAAGGAATGCCGGAGCAGTACCCTACCAAAGGGGCCACGGATCGCGCGCGATGTTTCCATCCCATTCTTTGTCCTATCCTCACCCCTTATTACGTACAGTTACACAGATCTAGACTATTACACATGTCGAAAGACAATTCGGGAGCTTAGAGCTTGTCCCGGATGGGGCCACTGGTGAGAGATAGATGGATGGGAAAAACACCAGCAAGCCGACGTGGAGCTCGGCGCCGGATCGCACCATCCGTCGGAGAAAGATGATCGTCCTCCCGTTAGAAAAAAATTGCCTATTGGCCATACATTTACATTACACGGATTTGCAAAACCATTTTATACTCGTCTAAACTCTCCTGGACTCACACTCATCCTGTTTATTTCAAGTACCTTCTTCTGTTGCCTTGTTGCTAGGCGCCGTTCAAACAAACGACCTTCGACAAATGACTACGTCATACGATACCGCCTTCAGTCTTCTTCACAGCCCACAAGCCAGACCCAACCCACCGTCTATGCTTCCCCGCTGCCCGTCTCTAAATATAGTGCTCCAGCCACCTCCGTCCTGTCTTTGCCGCCCACGCCGAGAATGCAACCCCTCGCTGAAACGGCCGCCTCCGTCCTCCACAGCTCCATTGTCCCTTCTGACCTCCCCCCTCCACCGTCGAACTTAAATCGTCCCCCTCCCCTCGCCATCCCTACTATTCCGGCGCTGTCCCTGCTCTTCCCGCCCTGCTATTTTCGTGCTATTTTCTGTCCCTGCTATACCTCATATTCCCGCGCCGTCACTCATATACCCGCGCCGTCACACATATTCCAGCGCCGTCACTCATATTCCAGCGCTGTCACTCATATTCCAGCGCTGTCACTCATATTCCAGCGCTGTCACTCATATTCCAGCGCTGTCACTCATATTCCAGCGCTGTCACTCATATTCCAGCGCTGTCCATCATATTCCAGCGCTGTCACTCATATTCCAGCGCCGTCTCTCATATTCCAGCGCTGTCCCCCATATTCCAAAGTTGTCACTCATATTCGAGCGCTGTCACTCATATTCCAGCGCTGTCACTCATATTCCAGCGCTGTCCATCATATTCCAGCGCTGTCACTCATATTCCAGCGCCGTCTCTCATATTCCAGCGCTGTCCCCCATATTCCAAAGTTGTCACTCATATTCGAGCGCTGTCACTCATATTCCAGCGCTGTCACTCATATTCCAGCGCTGTCCATCATATTCCAGCGCTGTCACTCATATTCCAGCGCCGTCTCTCATATTCCAGCGCTGTCCCCCATATTCCAAAGTTGTCACTCATATTCGAGCGCTGTCACTCATATTCCAGCGCTGTCACTCATATTCCAGCGCTGTCCATCATATTCCAGCGCTGTCACTCATATTCCAGCGCCGTCTCTCATATTCCAGCGCTGTCCCCCATATTCCAAAGTTGTCACTCATATTCGAGCGCTGTCACTCATATTCACGCGCTGTCCCTGCCAATCCTGGGCTGTTCCAGGGGGTCCCCATTTTCCTGCAATGTTCCACGCTATTATCGGGCTCTCCTGCTGGGTTCGGGCTATTCCTGCCTATTCCTATTGTTTACGCGCCGACCCATCTAATGTCGCACTGTTTCCGCTATTCTTCGGCTGTTCGCCCAATTCCTACGGTGACCCCGCTATTTTCACGTTATCCTGCAGAGTCCTTGCAGTTATCGCACTGTCCCAGTTATTACTGAGCGGTCCTGCCTTGTCCCCGCTATTCCTACGCTGTTCCCCTTCCGCCCTCACTATTCCGAATGCTCCTCCTATCCCCGCGTCTCGTGCTATTCCCCCAATTTCCGCCTTCCCCTTTACCATATTGTCCTGCCACTCTCACTACGGGTAATTCACAACCTATGCAAAATCCTCCGTTCAAATTGGCGACCAGTGTCTCCGCTGTATAAAATTCATCCCCCTCCCGCCCCTCACCAACTACTCCATTGTCCGGCAGCCTATACCTGCCTCGCTCCCCTGAAGCCTGGAATATACGGTACAGCTTTCGTGCAGATTGGACGTGCAGAAAACGTGCAGTCCAGATTCCATTATTTCTACATGAAAACTTGTGAGCATGTTCGTAATTTCCCATACGGAGAGCTTTGAGTTTGACTCAACTGTCTTTAGCGGTAGAATCGTTCACTAACAGACTCGTTTCCCCGACGAGACGTTAATTGGCTCTTTCGATTAGGTGTGCAAGATGCGATTGTGGTAGATGATATCGTGATAAACTACCCATTTTCCTATTTCCACCTTCCTAATTTTCTTGTCTGTGCCCCTCATCGTTAATTAATTCTTAAGAAAGGTCACATCCAGTACGCACCCACAGAAATACCGCCACAAAGTCCTCGGACGGCGCAATTCAGTTGTTATCCGATAGACCGCCTAGTGGCTTCTTGTGGTGATTCATACACAATTCATGCAGAAAACTTACGTGTATGTGCGACTCTTGGCATTTCGACATCTATTTTCGTTGATTGATTCAATTATTATTAGTGATTCCGGGCGCGTCAACTACTATGGTCATTAGTCCCGTACGTGTACTGCGTGCTTTTGCTCGGGAGGTGGCGGTGATCTTTCCCAGCTCGATGGCGATATCCGGCGCCGACCTACCACCGGTTAGCGGTGTTTTTCCCAATCAGATATCTCCCACCAACCGGGCACCGCCCCGGCATGTGCGGTAGGGTAGTGAATGTAAGAGGAAAGATCGCGCGCGGTCTGTGGCCCGTTTGTTAGGGTACTGCTCCGGCATTCGCTTGGTGATGATCGGAGAAACCACGGAAAACTACCGATCAGAGCAGCCGGCCGCTAGAATTCTCCTCCAGACAGCGGCTGAATTCGACCTAGCTGAAAAGCTAGAGTCGAAAATCCTGCCGCCGTCAGGTCTCGAACTTAGGACCTCCCGATCAGAGGCGCTGCAGTGGCATCAGTTTATGTCCGGAGCCATCTCTCTAGGTGTTGTATTTTGGGATCAGAAGTTTCTGTACAGAAACTGTACGCGAATCTGCAGGGAACTACACCATGAATACCCGGGCTTGATAGCATCCCTCAGCACCTCCGCAGCCTCACCGCCTCCCTCCTTTGGCCGGGGGGGGGGGCGGGGCAGGGGGGCGGGGCTTCGCCGCGCTCCGCCGCCTGGAATAACCCAGCGCAGGCGGGCCGCCCCCGCACTCGCTGCCCTTTGAGAACCTTCACACAGGTGCCACGCCCTCGCCGCGTGCGGCCTTCGCCCTCCCCAGCGGGAGGGGTGGCTCAGGGCATCTACCATGTCACTGCACTGCCTCTGAGCGGAGCAGGCCCTAGGGCTCAACTTACGATGATGGCAGGATTTTCGATTCATTGATTCATTGTTAGTGATTCCGAGCGCGTCAACTATTGAGGCAATTAGTCCCGTAAGGGTAGTGCATGTTTTTAATCGAAATATGGCGGTCATCTTCCCCCACTTTATGTCGAGAACCGGCGCCGACCTACCGTCGACTAGCGGGGTTTTCCCCAACCAGTTATCTCCCACCAGCGGGGCACCGTCCCAGCCGGGACAAGCTCTAAGCTCCCGACCGGACTCCTGGAATATGTGGTAGTGTAGTGCATGTTAGTGTAAGTGTATGAGTGTAAGGAGTGAGGATAGGACAAGGAAGAGGAAGGACAGATCGCGCGCGGTCCGTGGCCCGTTTGTTAGGGTACTGCTCCGGCATTCGCCTGGCGTTGATCGGAGAAACCACGGAAAACTACAGATCAGAGCAGCCGGCCGCTAGAATTCTCCTCCAGACAGCAACTGAATGCGACCTTACACACAAGCTAGTGTTGAAAGTCTTGCCGCCATCGGGATTCGAACCTAGGACCTCACGGTAAGACGCACTGCAGTGACATCAGTTGCAGATGCACTGAGACACCGCTCCCGGTCCAAACTACACAAGCCAAGTAACTACAAAGCAAGTCTAAACTACACAAGCCGACTGTAGTAAATAAAATTTAATCCTAATGATTGAATAAATCGCTTCTCTCTACAAGAGAGTGAAATCTGAAAAAAAAACTTATCCCCACCCCGCCACCTATCCCTTCCTGCCTCCTGACCCTTCTGGACGAGGCAGATAGTCGCATTCGACTGCCTCCAACCCCCCTCCACCAACCTCCGCTCCTCCCTTCCCCTCACAAGGCTCCTATAACAGCGCCCGGGTTAAAAATACCCACCGCTGATGCCGCCCACTTCAATACGGTCAACACAATACTCGCGATTGCATACGCTCCAAAACAATCCGCTGTACCGGAGAGCGTTCGTTATAATACTTCTAACACCCAATAGGTGGTTTGCAGCTCACAATGCTTACAATTACGATAGGCTGCCATTATTTCTGGGAACGATTCGATGGCGGTCTGGCTGTAAAGGGGGTCGGGATATTGAGGAATGGAAGAACAGGCACAACGAAAGCTCATGTGATTGTGAGTCCGCGACTGGTGTCTCGTAGATTGGTAGGTGCTAGGTTCAACATTCGTCGGTTGATTAATTATTTGCGTGTTTCCGGACGCATCAGCTTATAAGGTCATTAGTCTCGTAAGTATAGTGCGTGTTTAGGGGGTGGTAGTTGTGATGCCCACCCCCCCCCCGATGGATGGTGAAATCTGGCGCTCACCTTTACGTCGGCTGGCGAGGGTTTCCCCAACCAGGTATCTCCCACCAGTGTGGTTCCTCCGGGACAAGCTCTAAGCTCCTCAGGGCACGTGTAGTAGTATACAACTGAGGGGTGAGGATAGGACAAGGAAGAGGTAGGAATGACCGCGCGCGGTCTGTGGCCCGTTTGTTAGGGTACTGCTCAGCATTCGTCTGGGCCTTAATCGGAGAAACCATAGAAAGCTATCGATTAGAGCAGCAAACCAATAGAATTCGCCTCCAAACAGCGACTGAATACGATTTATACTTGGGTTTTCTTAACTTGGCCGATGACACTTCATCAGCTGTTACGGTGTCCTCCAATCGAGAGCTGAAACGTCATCACGGTGACATCGCCGTGGTGACGTTTAAGCTATCGATTGGACGAAACCATAACAGCTGATCAGCTGTCATCCGTAAGATTAGAGAAACTCAAGTATAGTTAAGCAGCTAGTTTCGAAAATCCTGCCACCGACGGGACTTGAACCCTTGGCTCTCCACGAAAGAGACACTGAGATGATATCAGTTCAACGCCTGAGTCCCCTCAGCCAGTCAGCCAGTCAGGCAGGCAGTCGGGCAGGCAGTGAAGCAGGCAGTCAGTCGTAGTTGTCTCTGGCACAGAAGTCAACGTGGGCTGGTGTTGCAAGGTACTGGCGAAGCGCCGAACTAGTAAAATATCCAGACAATTAGTTCACGTCAGTGGAGGACCAATGAACCAGATTTCAATGTCCTGTTAATAACAACATTGTTTTTTTTTGTTATAGGAGTATTCCGTGATCGTATTAAGCGCGCTGTCTACAAAATATTGTACTACTACTATTTACATGAAGTCACCTTCATCTATATTCTCTATCATGCACGCATACACGCAGAGGAGGGGTTAATAATACGTGACGAACAAACTTTTCAGTATTATTGTTTTGAAAACGTACGTCAGAACACTAATCCATAGCCTCCAAATATTGCCAAAAACGCGAAAGGTTTTGACAGAGCTTATCTCCAACAACTGAATGACGAAAATGTATGTCAAATCATTATCAAAGTTCGACATCTTATCAAAAGTTTTATATATAATGAATTTGGACCAAACGTGTAATGGAGACTAATAGTAAAGTTGTCAGGACAGAATTCTTATTTTCAACCTTGGACTACTTGACATAGAAATAACGGGTTATTTTCTACTTTTAAACTTCAGTTTGAGTGCTTCCTTCCGAGTATACATTCAGCGCGCATAATACAAGATTTTGAAATCCCTTCTAGATACCTATCAACTAATTTAATGTTATCAGGGTTCTCGCCAAGAATGAAAAACGTAAAATGCACATAATAAATAAATGAACCTATTATTACTAAATATCTATTTTGCAAATTTCCGATGCGCGGATATATTGAAAGAAAACTGTGAAACTTGGGTGAAAACAGTCTTTGGTTTCCATAGATACCCAAGAATTCGGAAAACCCCCAATAAATATGAAACAGTTTCCATTTTCACTGCAAACGCAAATATTTGATTGTGTTCTTCGGCCCACTAATACAAATACCGACTGCATTCTCCCAGTGTGTCACTGTTTACGAAGCATCTGATGTGATACGACAGCAAGAATCCAAGGAAGAGGCCACCCGCCGTTGAATATTTGTTACTGACGTGATGCGTTATGCTCCAGCAACATTTTTGGTTTTCTTAGTACATTATGAACTATAGTACGGTATACATACAATGTTTTATGTTACTGCAGAAATGGTAAAGACTGATTATATTAAAATACCTGTACTATTTATTGCAGGGTTGTAGGAGAGTACTTTATTTGTCACTAGTGGACCCACCAATGCTTCTCTATTGCAGTGCATTACACATCACACACTGCTGGTCACGTGATGGTTAATCACGTTTTAAACGCGAACGCAAGTATAGGTTGTTCTATGTGGTAGTTTGGCCATGATTGTCATGTATCCTATTGTTAAAACGTCCTCCCTCAAATGTTGACATGCGTTCGCTACGACATTTTACTGGAGAAATTTGATTCACTTGCCCGAGATTCAAGTAATAATTCCGGCCGATATTTCACAATCGCAGGGGCAGGATACTTATATGCAGTGAATACACGCTTATTCCTTCACTGTACGGCGGGTTGCGTAGAATTCAAGGCGCTTGAATGAATAAAGTGTCATCCATAATGGCCCCACACGTCCCATTTAATTCAAACCATTCTTTAAACACTCATTACTAATAATAACAACAGAACGTGAAAATTTAGCGAAATCTGTCGCGAAGTTTTTGCGTCTATTTGTGACACACATACGCAGATAATCTTTTATTTATTATTTATATATAGAATCTTTAGCAGTGTGCGCCCTACTTCTTGGAAAACCATTTTTGGTTCGTCAAAACTGCCTGTTCTAATTCAACCTCTTTGTTCCTTTTGTGAACAGATACTTGTGAGGACCCCAGTATCAATCTGGACCCTGCAGACCGTCCGCCCGCGAGCAGGTTAGCGGCGCGAAAGCAGGGAGAAAGGGGCGGGGGCGGAGGGAACGTCTGCCAGTGGCAGATACCGCAGGCGGGGGCGGAGGGGGCGGGGCAGAGCGTTATGCAAAAGCGGCGGTGGCGGCGGGGGCCATGGGGCGCGCGCTCGGGGCCAGCCGCGCACAAAGGAGCGCAGACGCCCACCTCGCCCTCGCCCTCGCCCTCGCCCTCGGAGGGCTACCGGCTCTCGCCTCCTGCCACCACACTCTGCTCCGGTGAGCGCGTCTCGCTTCGGGAGGGGCCCCGCCCCATCCCGCCCCGCACACGCCCAGACCCGCTTCCGCCCCGCTCCGTTCTCGCTCCGGCCCCGCACCCTCCCGCCACGCTTCCGCCCGTTCCGACCCCACATTGCCCCGTTTGCCCGTCTCTCGCCACGCTCTCGCCACGCTCTCGCCACGCTCTCACCACGCTCCCGCCACGCTCTCGCCACGCTCTCGCCACGCTCTCGCCACGCTCTCGCCACGCTCCCGCCACGCTCCCGCCACGCTCTCGCCACGCTCCCGCCACGCTCTCGCCACGCTCCCGCCACGCTCCCGCCACGCTCTCGCCACGCTCTCGCCACGCTCTCGCCACGCTCCCGCCTCGCTCCCGCCTCGCTCCCGCCTCGCTCCCGCCTCGCTCCCGCCTCGCTCCCGCCTCGCTCCCGCCTCGCTCCCGCCTCGCTCCCGCCTCGCTCCCGCCTCGCTCCCGCCTCGCTCCCGCCTCGCTCCCGCCTCGCTCCCGCCTCGCTCCCGCCACGCTCCCGCCTCGCTCCCGCCTCGCTCCCGCCTCGCTCCCGCCTCGCTCCCGCCTCGCTCCCGCCTCGCTCCCGCCTCGCTCCCGCCTCATCTAATGCACCGCGACCATTTTTCGCCTCTCGCTTAGAGCACGTGGTTCCTAATACATTCCGCCAGAGTCCAGTAGTGCTGCACAAAACTGGTGCCTAATTTATTCGCTAGATGCCAGTAGCGGGGCATTAGATAACAAAAATTTAATCTAATAGCAATGTGTTGTAAAATAAAATGAAAGAAAATTACAGTATTTTATTAAACTTTGAACGAATTACGTTAAAAATAATAATCTTAAACACCGTGGTTTGTATAAAATTGATCTTTCCCCTCATTTGCAAGGAATGAATATGAAGAAAGCCCGGGCAACGCCGGGAATTTGCTAGATAGCAATATAGAGAATAATATCGCCCCTGACCCCTTGACCCACCTTCAGATCAAGACATTCTCCCACTGCCCCGGTGACATTCCCCACCTACCGCCCCCCCCACACGCCACTCTCCAACGGAGCCCGATGGCATCCCGCAGTATAAAATCCTTCGCTTCCATTTCTCAGTTAAACTCCTTTCAATTGTGGGAAGTTAATATGTGAATTGCGTTAATATGTTGACGAAGATGACCTCCTATTTCTTCTCTAATCTCCTTTCGCTTTTGGTAACCTGACGAGGGCAAGGCACGATTGCATTCCGGTCTTTGACACAGTACAGTTGCACACAATTCAGTTTGCCTTAAAACTCACATTACAACCATTAGGCGCCGCCGGAACAGTTCCCTAACAAAAGGGACACGGACTGCGCGCGATTTTTGTTTCATTGTCTTTGTCTCATCATCTCCCCTTAATCTTACACTTCTACATCTGCCGACAGCTTGGAGCTCGGGACGCCGACGTGCTGGTTGGTGGCACCATCCAGCGGGGAAGTATTCACCGCCATCTCGCGGAATAAAATATCCACTACACTAATGGGACTAATAGCCATAGCGGATGTGTGCCCGGATACATCATTCAATCAATCAACCCCAAATCCAACGCCTTTCACTCTCATCAGCTGTTGTTCCAGCCACACCTTTAGGACCACGTCCACCTTTCCCTTGCGTCCTTATCTCTGCCCCCGCCCTCCACCCACCACCCAGCTTCGCTGGGGAAAATACCTGCAGGTGAGTATCCCCGCAAGTCAGTATGTAGGTTGGCTTCGGATCACACAATCCAGTGGGCGAGTAACACCGCCACCTCCATGAAATGAAATATCACTACTCTAACGGATCCAATGACCACAGCAGCTGCCCTGCCAGGACACAATCAACCCAAAAACCCTCCGCCGTTCACCCCGACCAGCTGCCGTTCCTCCCACACCATTAGTCCCGCGCTCATCTTCCTCCCTCCGCCCACCTACCACGCCCCCAAAATCCCGGCCGCTTCCGCCGGCCTCGGGGTCCGGATTAAGCCCGCGGCCCAGAGGGGGCGCGCCACGCCGAGCTGAAAGTCCGCGCCCGAGGATCCCGGCGCGCGCACAGGGCGGGGCGCGTGCTCGCACAAAGCGCTCTCGGAGCTGCCTCGCAGACGGACGGAGTTCATGGCCCACGGACTGGACTGTGACCTTTCGGCCGGAGGGCAGAGGGCAGCCGAAATTTCGGTCGGCCGACGCCCGACGTTCGGTGCCCCGGGTCTTTCAATAACATAATATATAATGAACAAGAACGTATCAGTCAAACCTTAAATGGAACGTCCATTTAAATGAATTGAACACAAAATTAAGTTCATTATGCTACGCGTTCAGAATTCTTGCAAATTCAGTCAGCCTTCATACTGCTCGTTGTGTATACTTCGCGAATGTTCATTCCCGCCTGAGATATGGCATAATATTCTGGGGAAATACATCTTATAGCTCCCAGACTTTTAGATTACAAAAACGAATTGTACGAATAATAACCAAATCCCACCCACGTGATTCATGTAAGCCTTTCTTCATTAATCTAGGAATTCTACCATTACCGTGTCTTTTTATTTACAAATCAGTGGTTTTTGTAAAAAATGACTTGCTCAAGGGCGGGAATATTTTTTCGGAAAATGCCGAAGTCTATTACTATAACACTCGACGTAGAAATCATATTCATCAGGTGACAGTATCAACAGCTCATTACAAAAAATTCACATACAATACATGTACATTATTTTACAATACTTTCCCAGATGACATTAAACCATTAAATTCAATAGAAAAGTTTAAATCACAAGTGAAATCGTTTCTGCTGCATAACTGTTTCTATACAATTAGAGACTATACTGAGCATCACAAGAAAAGTAACATTAATTTTAACAATGATACATAATGCATTATTTACCATTTGGACTGTATAAATGAGTATAAACAACCTGTAACAACTATTGTACTACAGCTTCCGGGTCAATGACCCCCATCTCGATCAGGTTTTTCGTCCAGTTTCCCTGATCCATTGAGCAAATGCTGAGATGGCCCTTGTTTTGCTTCTGGACATAAATGTAACTTCATTTTCTGTGCACGTCTTCTAAAATTCAGTGGGAAATACAATTATTCAAATTATCGTTTCCATGTTGTCGCGGCAGGAAGTAATAAGAGCCAAAATTGATTGCTTATTTATCTTTGAAAATATATTTTTTTACATGGGAGTTTTTTTGGTGTTGTTGTTGTTGTTTTTTCTCCCTTTCAAAATTCAAAATTTATTGCTTATTTACCCTTGAAAATAGATTTTTTACATGGGAGTTTTTTTGTTTTTTTTCTCCCTTTCAAAATTCAAAATTTATTGCTTGTTTATCCTTGAAAATAGATTTTATTACATGGGAGTTTTTGTTTTTTCTCCCTTTCAAAAATTCAAAATTTAAGTAGTATATGACTTAGTGTAGGGATCACAGAATTTTGAAAATGTGCACACAATTCACTTTTCCCCATAGCACGTCATACGCAGTTTTTAACTGTTTTTTTGACGTAAAAAATAAATAAATAAACAAGAACGTATTAAAATAGTATGTCCGGGTACATTACGTGGATGCATTTATTTAATATTTTCTCTGTGATTAAAATACGCGGGGTCTTCAGTGACCTTTTGGCCGAAGGGCACAGGGGAGGCGAAATTTCGGTCGGCCGACGCCGGAAGTTCGGTACCTCGGGACGCTCGGGGTCTTCAGTGGTGTAGGGGTTAGTGTATTGGTCTGTTATACCCAAATTTGCACGTTCGAATTCGATTCAAGCCGTTTTTTAAGAACAAAAAATAATTCGTATGCTTTCCTTCGGAGGGGAAGCAAAGCCGGCCGTCCCATGTTGTAGATTTACTGCAAACTATCTTCAAGCATAAAAAAAGTTTGTGCGCTCGATTCAAATCGCCTGTCTCCTTGCTCCACCGATACCTTTTCTTTCGTTGCTAGATGGGGAAAGGATGGAAGCGAAATTAATATGGCCAGGGAGAAGACAGACTTGATGACCCGTGCCTCGTCACGTAAAATAAAGTGCGTTACCACAAAGCACTCGCAGAGGAGCCTCGTTGACGGACGAAGTTTGTGGCCGACGGATTTCGGTGACGTCTCTATCGGAGGGCACAGAGGAGGCAAAATTTTGGTCTGCCGACGCCGGACGTTCGGCAGCTTTGCACAGTCGATCATTATGTCGCTTTGGCGGTGTATCTATTAAGATTTTCGTCTGTTATCCCCGAATTCGCAGTCTCAAATCCGATTTTTAAGGACGAAAATATCCTCTACCCTCTTTCTTTGGGTGGGGGAAGTTGTGCAGGCGGTCCCTGGTTGTAGATCTACTATAAATAACCTCAAGTCTAAACGAAGCATCTCTTTCCTTGTCCGAGTAATGCCTTCTTTCGCAGCAAGAGGGCAGTGACCTCTTTGCCGGAGGTCACAGAGGAGCCGAAATTTTGGTCGGCGGACGTCAGACTCCTTGGAGGAGTCGTTAATAGACGTCCTGTAAACACAAATGGTCGTAGTGAATCTTAACGACCTCTGGCGTTATGGTTCTGGAAACATAGGCTGTTGAACGAAGATTATTTATTTACACATTATTTATTTATTTATTTATTTATTTATTGATTTATTTAATTGCATTTCTGGCTGGGCAAAAATGAATCTGTAGCTTTCTCTCAAAATTCTTCTGAATATGTTTAGAATTACGTATTTACGGATGCCTCTGACTCTGTGAAAAATGTCTCAAAATATTTTTAACAGTCATAAAATATTTTTACTTGTAAAATAATTGTTAATAAAAAAATATACACTACTAAAATATGGTTTTAAAAATTAAATATCAAATTAAACTATATTTAAAAAAATAATAATTGTTTCTGGAGGGAGCTCTAGCACAATGTTGCGGTATGAAACCCTGCAGTATCAAAATCTGCTTCCTGTGATGAACAGAAGGTCCAAAATGATACATTTTTACCAACAAACATGCGGTTCGAAATCTCATATAACGACGTTACACATGTGGCATTTGACATTGTAAGGTAACTCATCTTGATTTGATGTTTGGTCCACGGAACTTCATTGCAACACACCGTGTACCTGCCACACACCAGTGCAGAATGGATTGGCTGCAAACAGGAGCGTCACATTCACATTGCATTAGTGTAGCTTCATTATATGCGTCCCCCCTCGGTGCTCGTTGACAGAATGTTATCTTCATGAACCTCTACCTACTTGCCCTAACAGTTGGTAACACTCTGAGACATCCTGGAGTACTTAGTAAGTAGTTTTATGCATATTGTATCCGTGAGATTAATTAAAAATTAATCAAACCACAAATTAATTCATCATGGAGTACCACAAGGTATCTGCTACCACCAATGAATTTATAAATATATCAAATTTCTTAAAACCTTTTATTCTGTTGTAAATGAAGTCGATGACACCGTACAAATTAGTTGTACTTAACGTTTTAATACCATCTGCACGTCAATATGTTCGCCATCTTTTAGGTTTATATTATTCTAGTTGTTTACGAAATGTTTTGCTCTAAAAATATTGAGGTTGTATCTTCTGAATATATTACAATGTTCATTTTTAAAATTGCACTCATGGTACAGTTGAGTAAAATAAGATTTAATCATGAGGAAGAGAGTTTAGTTCTCGAGGGTGTTAATTTTCACGAGTTCCTGATTTTTTCACTGTTGTGTATCATACATAATTTTATTTATTACCACTGTAAAAGAGAATGCGATAACCTTTTAAAAAATATCCAAACATTCAATGTGAGCACAAACAATCGTTCTTCATTGTTTCAATGAAATTGTCAAAAACACGTAAATAAACCTATTGCCAGCAACTAACTTATTTGAAATGACACTCTTAGTAGTTCAAATGTTGTCATTACTGTGAAATAAAATCGCTGTTTGCGTTATATATAACGAAATAAATTATGGTTATCACAGCTGTAATGAATTAATACATCATGTCCTTGATAAACTGGACGAAAAGCACATAGATAATGCAAGCGTAAAATATAAATGAAAAACAAAACAAAAACGAAGCGGACAGCGTGCCGATCTGCGCTTCATAATTCGAATTTCACGCAGCCCGACAGCGTTGCCCTTTCGGTTCGCTGGCAATCCTCCTGAAAAATTCACCCGCGGAGCTCATTCATTTTTTATTGCACATCACCGACCGCGACATGCCAATTGGCCACTGATGGGCTCGCTTTCCCCACCAATAATCAAAATTAAACTGCTTCAAAATAATCTAAAAACCTTTTAAGCAGATGTTTATTGGTTATTAATTGTGGGATGTGAGGCGTGACTACAACTACCTCCAGCGTAGAAAAATGTATGAAAAAACGCTCATAAAAATACTTTATCCAATTTGGTCAACTAAAATCAAATTTTACGAAATTGAGTAGTAATATGAGTTATTATAACGATTTTGTAATAGTATTAATATTAATAAATAATAATAATTATAATAACAATAATTATTATTTATAGTCCACTATTGACAACAATAATCAGTTTCGTAAAGAGAAGAAAAATGTTCACATCAGTATTCTAATAATTAATCCATAGCCTCCTATCAACACGAGTCTGTCACTTTTCGTAGGAAGAATATTCAAATTCAATCGAAAAGTATAGATCATTGGAATTTTTGCGAAGTGAATAAAACGTTCTAAGATAATCTTAACATTACATCTTATCACAATAGTCGGTTGTTATACGCACGTGGCATGATGCATACGCGTCGAGACGAGCACTATCATGTCTTTTCTTGTATTTAAGTGAAATGAACTCAAGTGGAACCTCTGCATGTTTACCTAACTATGTATAGACAAACAATTTTTACATCTTCAAGGATCTCCTTCGGAAAGGGCACAAAGCGTTTATTCATCGCGGAATCCCGCTGCGACCCGCAATGAATGGCGATTGGGCGGGGGCGGGTTTCGCAGTTGGGGCACGTCCGAAGGGGAGGTAGGGGGGGGAGGGGGGCGGGAGTTTGCGTGTCGCCAGAGAGGGGCGGGGCGGGGAGGACGGCGGAATTACACCCGTCGCAAGCAGGCGACCGCGGACGGCGCGGGCGGTCACCCGGGGGCGGCGGCGGCGGGGCGGCGGCGGTGATGCTTTTCGTGAGTATGTAGCAGTTGAGTTATGAGTAAATGAGTGGGTAAACGTGTGAGTAAAGGTAAGGATGATGTGTGGGTAAAGGTGAAGGGGTGTGTATTGATTCATTTTTTCATGTTTCCAGGTGCGTCAACTGCTTTGGTCCGTTAGTGTAGTGCATGTCTTTTTCTCGGGAGATGGCGGTGGTCTTCCCCCGCTGGATGGTGAGATCCGGCGCCGACCTCCCGTCGGCTAGCGAGGTTTCCCCCTAACCAGGACTCTCCCACCAGCGGGGCAACGCCCCAGCCGGGACAAGCTCTAAGCTTCCGACCGATCTCCCGGAATCTGTGGTAGTGTAGTGCATGTGTGTGAGTGTGTATGTGTAAGGGGAGAGGATAGGACAAGGAAGAGGAAGGAGAGATCGCGCGCGGTCCGTGGCCCGTTTGATAGGGTACTGTTCCGGCATTCGCCTGGCGTTGATCGGAGAAACCCCGGAAAACTACCGATCAGAGCAGCCGGCCGCTAGAATTCTCCTGCAGACAGCGACTGAATTCGACCTAGCTGAAAAGCTAGTGTCGAAAATGCTGCCGCCGTGGGGAGTGGGAACCTTGGACCTCCCAGTCAGAGACGCTGCAGTGACATCAGTTGATGCACTAAGCTACCTCTCCCGGAAGGTTTGTGTAAGGTGTAGGTACGTGTGGGTAAGGCGTATGTGAAGGAATGGGGAAAGGTACGGGTACGGGCGTGCCGCGTGGTGGGGGAGCGGGGGGGGCGTGTCGCTACGAGGGACGGTGCAGCAGAGGCGGCGTGCGTGAGAAGGCGAAGCGGCAGCAACGGCCGCATTCACGCCGATGACAGCCATGGCAGCGGCCGCTGCGTGACGTCCCGGAGAGCTCGGGAGACGGGCAGGCACTGACAGTGGCGGCGAGGTTGGGGAGGGGGTCAAGGGCAGCGGGGGCAGTGGCGGCGGTGAGGGCGTCGAGGGCGGCAGCCGCGGCGGGGTCGGTGGGGCGGTGGCGACGTGGGCGGCGAGGGCGGCGGCGGCAGCGAGGGCTCAGAGAGAGAGGGAGAGAGAGAGAGAGAAGGAGAGAGAAAGGAAGAAGGGGGAGAAAGAAAGAAGAGAGGGAGAGAAAAAGGAGAAAGATGGGTAGAATGAAGAAAGAGAGGAGAGAAAGGAGAAAGAGAGGGAGAGAAAAGGAGAAAGAGATGGGTAGAATGAAGAAAGAAAGAAGAGAAAGGAGAAAGAGAGGGGGAGAGGGGAGAGAAGTAGAGAGAGGAGAAAGAGGGAGAGAAGTAGAGAGAGGAGAAAGAGGGAGAGAGAGAAGAAAGAGAGGGAGAGAGAAAGGAGAAAGAGGGGGAAAGAAAGGAGAAAGAAACGGGTAGAGAGAGGAGAGAAGGAGAAGGATTAGGGAAGAGAAAGAGGAGACAGGGGAGAGAAAGAGAGGGAGGGAGACAGTGGGAGAGAGAGGAGAGAGGGACAGAGAGGGAGAGGGAGGAGAAAGGGACAGAGAGAGGGAGAGAGGAGAGAGGGAGAGAGATGAGAGAAAGAAACGGGCTGACACTGACAGGGGCGGCGAGGGCGGCGAGGGCGGCGAGGGCGGCGAGGGCGGCGAGGGCGGCGAGGGCGGCGAGGGCGGCGAGGGCGGCGAGGGCGGCGAGGGCGGCGAGGGCGGCGGGGGCAGCGGCGGCGGCGAGGGCGACGAGGGCGACGAGGGCGGCGAGGGCGGCGAGGGCGGCGAGGGCGGCGAGGGCGGCGGGGGCGGCGAAGGCAGCGACGGCAGCGGGGGCGCCCTGTACAGCGTAGGCGTGCAGCGACCGCCGTCGTGGTCGCCCCCCCCCCCCGCGTCCCCCGCTCGTTACGGATTCATTTGAGATTCCGTTCGGGCGGCGGGGGGCGGTCGATGCGGCGCTGCCAGTCCACGCTAACGGGCGCGAGCCCCCTCGGCGAAAACAACACGCGAACGCAGGGGATTACTCTCCCGCGCCCGCGTCTTCCCCAGCAGCCTGCCCGCGTCACCGCCAGGCGCCGCGCGCGTAAATTACCATGGCCGCCCGCCCGCGCGCGACGAATCGGCGCGGAATTAAAGCTCGCCTTGCCTCGCCTGGACGCTCCAAACAGCGCACGACCGAATACGCTTGCACGCGAAAATAACCTCGGGAGCGTCGGAAAAGATTTTGATACATCCACCCTCGTAGTACATTCGCAATATTATGCCTAATCACGCAAATAAAGTTTGATACAGCTATAAGTTTCGTTGATACCATGGATTTAGAACCACGCCTTCATTCAAAAGCAGAACTTTAGTTTTGGCATGGGAAGGATTTCCAGAAGCCGAAGCCCAATCCTCCAGGATTCTCCATTGTAACTGGAATCTTCAACCTTTTAAATACTTTCTACGTAATATGAACAGTAATAATAAAATCCAATTAATAATTATGATAATAACAATAATAACAATAATAACAATAACAATAATAACAATAATAACAATAACAATAATAACAATAATAACAATAATAACAATAATAACAATAATAACAATAATAACAATAATAACAATAATAACAATAATAACAATAATAACAATAATAATAATGCCAGACCGGATAAACGAGATTGTTAAAGCAGTAGAGCCGTGGCGATCTGGGAAGGAGTGATCGCGGGTTCCAGTCCCGCCTCGTGCATGGGTGTGTGTCGTCCATTCATCATTCATTATCAACATCATTCCATCTTCCATCCCAAGACTAACAACCCTGGGGTATAAAAATCGGATTCAGGGTATGCTGATCCCTCTGATTAGTTTCATGGAAGACTTGCAACGTCATAAAATGATACTGAGCCCGTGCAAGTGCATGACCTGCGTGGTCCAAGATGGCCTATTCGCGAGCATGAAAAAATAATTGCATTAGTGCTTTCGCTTTTTACCAAGCACCCTTCCTGCGTCACCGTAAAAGGCAAACTTACGATGGTCGCCCGCATGCGACGAATCAGTGCGGAATTAAACCTCGCGTTGCCTGACTGTGCACATACGAAACAGAGCACGCATGAATACGCTTGGTGTCGGCGGAAAACATTTTGATACGTGGAGAGTCGAAACACACGAATTAAGTTTGATTCCATTACAATATGAATTGATATAAAAATGGATTTAGAATCAAATCTTTATTCAAGTTTAAAGTTTCAGAGTAGGATTGAGAAGAATTTACAGTTTTCGCGAAGACGAATCCTAATACTCCAGGAATATCATGCATCTTGTGTGCCTCACACCTGGAGATACTGGGGTTTTTGTCCCGACGGTGGCAGGATTTTCGGCAGTAGCTACATGTCATCCAATTCACCTGCTGTCTGGAGGAGTATTCAGGCGACTGACTCCTCGGTGTTTTTCCGTGGTTTCTCCGATTAACACCACGTGAATGTCGAAGCAGTACCGTAACAAACGGGCAACGCATCGTGCGCGATCTTTCTTTGCTCTTCCTCGTCCTATCCTCACCCCTTACATACATACTTACACTAACATGCACTACTCTACCCAACGAGCTTGAATTACATAGAGAGGAAATGAGTACTGATACAGCGCTCCTGGTTGAAGCTTTTTGCACTACTGGCCGCCATGTTTTCTGAGGTCAAAACAAATCAAGAGGCATTCGAGGCTTGTACGGACTCTCGTTAAGAAGTACACGTTTTCGGCGTATTTCTGTGTAGTGTGTTTAAATTTGCGATCTCAAAATGCCATCCTGTTGTTCTGCGTACAACTGCACCAATAGAAACGACAAAACTATTGGAATATCGTATTTTACGTAAGTATTTTCTCATTCACTCCATTGAATTTTTACCTATAACTGGTGTTAGTAACTAACTTGTTTTGTAACATTTTAGGTTTCCCCTGAACGACGAAGAATTGACCAGGAGATGGGTAGTGTTGATGAGAAGAGAAAAGTGGTGGCGTACCAAGTCGAGCCGCATTTGCTCCAATCACTTTGAAGAAAAGTATATGTACAAAGTGAACGACTGCAGGCGACTTTTGAGCAATGCAGTGCCCACTATATTTTCTTTTCCGGAGCACTTACAAAGGAAGGAGACGATACGAAGAGCTCCAGTGAAGAGGACAGTATCTTCTTCTTCAGATAAAGAAACAGTGCATATAGAGAATGTAAGTGATATTGCGAATGGCTTACATAACTATAGCTTGCCAAGTCCCACAAAAATCAACAAAAAGTACCTGGAAGCTGTAACCAACTGCCAAAAAACTCAAAAGAAGCTCAAAACCGCCAGACAAGGAATGCGAAGGAAACAGGAGCAGCTTTCAACACAAAATAACCTCATTGAGGAACTAAACAAACGATTGTGTGAGTCTGGCTCAGCCATTATAAACAATTGTTTCAGTGATGTGATGAAAGAAATCGTCAATTTACCTCATCAGGAAGTAAGGCAGTACAGTGAAAAGATTAGACAGTTTGCTCTTACTCTTAATTTTTATTCTGCGCGGGCCTACTCATTTTTGAGAGAGCACGTTAAACTTCCTCATCCAAGAACACTGCAGCAGTGGGCTTCGTTTGTTGATGGGCGTCCAGGATTTACTGAAGTGACCTTTCAAAAGCTTACTGCAGAAATGCAAAGTAGCTCAGGGCCCATATACTGTTCCCTGATGTTTGATGAGATTGCAATAAAAAAAGAAGTGGTTTGGGATGGAAAAGAAGTTTGTGGTTATGTTGATTTGGGACATGGTTACCTCGATAATATTGATCGACCTGTCGCTAAAGAAGCTTTAGTTTTCATGGTAACAGCTTTAAATCGCCCTTGGAAAATTCCTGTGGGGCACTGTTTAGTGAATGGAGTTTCTGCCTCGGTAAAAACAAATCTAATTGAGCAGTATCTTGCAAAACTTCACGAAACGGGGATAACTGTGGTCGCAGTTGTATGTGATGGGCTTGTTACGAACAGGACTGTCATGGAAAAATTGGGTGTTGTTTTTGAAAACAATGTACAGAAGTGTTGGTTCCATCACCCTTCATTTCCTGAGAGAAAGGTGTTTTGCATTTTAGATGCTGCACACTCTCTAAAATTAATGAGGAATTTGTTGGGAGAAAAAAAGATTTTATTTGATGGTGACAATAATGCGATTAAATGGCAGTACTTCGAAAAACTTGTCTCTTTGCAGGAACATGAGGGTCTGCACGCAGCAAATAAATTGAGATGGCAACATATTCAATTTCAGTCACAGAGAATGAAAGTCTCTCTTGCTGGACAGGCACTTAGTAGATCTGTGGCACGCTCTTTTTCTTTTTGCAAGGAGATAGGTATTAATGAATTCGAGGACTGTGATGCTACTGTTAAATTTGTTGATTATGTGAATTTAACTTTTGATATGTTAAATTCATGTCATCCAATGGGGAAAGGTACGAAGTCCCCTATCACACAAAAAAACAAGGAAGCTATTGTAAAGAACATTGACATGTGCATTTCTTACTACGAAAACCTGAAGTTAAGTGATGGCACTAGTATCCTTTTATCCAACAGAAAAACTGCTATTTTAGGCTTCATTTTAGATTTGAAGTCTGTCAAAATGATAGCTGAGAATTATGTATGGTGTGATGATTTTCAGCTACCTTATTTGCTTTCTCGTCGCTTGAGCCAGGACCACCTAGAACTTTTTTTTTCAAGTGTGAGAAGTAGAGGTGGTCACAACAACAATCCAAATGCTCGACAGTTTAAAAGTGCATACCGGAAGTGTCTTGTGGCCCGCGTTGACCCGTTACAGCAATCAAATGACATAAGAGTTCTTTTACCTGCTGCAAATGTGTCTACATGCTTAAGTGGGAACACTGATGTACCGGACACTTTTAATGATGTAACTGTTCACACATATTCTGATTTGAGCCTGTATGTTGAACATGTTGTGGAGTACATGTGTTGTTCGGCAAGCATCAAAAAAGATTCAGTATTGTGAATGTTTACAGACCCTTTTTGCTAGTGATGAAAGAGAGAAATCTCATCTCGTAGCCTTAAGAAGTGTAAATAATTCATTGATAAATGCATCTCCTGATGTAATAAAACTGCAAGGTTGCTGAGAAAGTTTATCGTGGCCATCAACACCTACTTCAACGCAAGAATATTATGCAGTCCCTTAAATTGGAAGTTTTCGAGATGATGACGGGACAACTATTTGTTGAAAATGACCATCTTTTCAATTCTGTGGATGTAGATGAAGAACCACATTACTATCAGTTGATAAAACTACTCCTACATCAGTACTTCACAATCCGGCTTCATTACAGTTGTAGAAACATAACAGAACAGCAAAGAGGAAAACCCATCAGACAAGTATTCACAAAATTAATACACTTCAGAGGCCAGTGAATTAGACTCTAATATATTTTTTGTAAACAATTTTTAATTTCCTGTTTGTATGTTTTTAATAATGTAATAATGTTTAAAAGTTTTAAATGCCACTTTGTTATTTTAATCTGGGTGTAGAACCCCCATCTCGATCAGGTTTTGCGTGCAGTTTCCCTTGATCCATAGAGCAAATGCTGAGATGGTCCTTTGTTTTGTTTCTGCACAGTAAATGTAAATGCTTCCCCCCACTATTAAATAAGCCAGATGTCAAGCTTACGGTGTGTTTGTTTTCTCCCCCAAATGTAAATGATGAATTAGGAAGCTAGATCAATTCCTACTGAAATTGAACAAAGAATATTCAAGTAAAGTGAATAATTTATATTAATTTTTGCTTCATTAATGCACATTTTAAATAATGATTGCTGGTGAATTTCAATTAATTTGAGGTTAGATCATATTTTATCAATATTCTGTAGGCACTGCTTAAATGTATGAAAGTAGTTATAACAAGTTTATTAAATATATATTTTTATATCGACGTTACCGACAGTTGTTTGGGCTCAAATTATGACAAGCACATTTCCATAGAGATATCAATTTAATTTAAAGTTTTAAAAATTGTTATTCGTAACCGTATTATACTTCATTTTTTATTATATTACTCTGGGTAAATTTAACATGTTTTAACTATTACATTCATCTAAATGCACTCCGATTGAATTGACATTTACGCGCACGTTCTGACATTGCCCTCAGAAAACATGGCGGCTGTACTTTCAAAAAGCTTCAAAGATGGCGGGCACATCGCCACTCTATAGATTTCTATCTCGTTGACTCTACCACATGTGTCGGGAGACCTGTCGGGGACTTAAAACATGTCCCGACGGGAGCGGTGTCCCACTGGTGGGAGATACCTGGTTAGGGAAAACCCCACTAGCCGACGGAAGGACGGCGCCGGATCTTGCCATCCAGCGGGGGAAAATCACCGCCATCTCCCGATAAAAAACATGCACTACACTTACGGGACTAATGATCTCAGTAGTTAACGCGCCAAGAATCACTAACAATCAATCGTTTAGAGCTTCTCCCGGCTGGAACTGTTCCCCCGCAGGCGGGAGATACCTGGTCGGGGGAAAAACCCACAACCGGGCGTGTAGGTCGGCGCCACATATCCCCAATCCAGCGTGAGAAATTCACTGATACCGCACGCGATGAAAACGTGCACTACACTTTCGGGAGTAATGACCACCGCCTTCGACGCATCTGGAATCACTAATCAATCAAATCCATCAATGGAATCTCATTCGATTCAGTACGAATGTACAGATTCGCGCGTTGTGCCCACGTTTTCTCCCGGGGGCGAGAGCGAACCGGGCCGTGGGCGGGTATTAGGCCATCGGGGGCGGACGGGCGGGCGAGAGCTGCTGTCCGCGGTGACAGCTGCCACCGCCTCCGCCGCCGGGGCCGCGTGCACGGGAAGGCTAGTGATGGACGGCCGTCTCCCCCCCCCCCCAACGCCCCTCGCCCCGCGCCGCCCCGCGCCGCCACCCCAGGCGAGGGGGGCGATGAATACTACAATTCCATCCACGCCAATCTCCACACACCTGGACAGGTGAGGCGAATCCTAGACAGTCGAAAACGATCATTCGGATTCTGAAAGAAAGCCGGAGTGGGGATTGATTGATTGATTGATTTTTTCGTGTTTCCGGGCGCGTCAACCGCTTTGGTCATTAGTCCCGTTAGTGTAGTGCATGTTTTTTCTCTCTGGAGGTGGCGGTGATCTTCCCTCGCTGGATGGCGAGATCCGGCGCCGACTTACCATCGGCTAGTGGGGTTTCCCCCTACAGGAGTGGGGAGGTGAATCCTATTTCCATTGGTGAGAGTTTAGGTTGTGCGAATCCTAATTCAATTGCGTAATGTGCAAATCTTAATACTATCATTCTAATTCTAATCATAATGGTAGAGGTTTTCTGAATCGTAATTAAAATATTGATGAGCTAAAAGAATAGCAATTCGAATTATGAAAGTTTATAGGATTCAGTTCAATCGAATTTGAAATCCTAATTCGAATCCTAAGAGTAGAGGTTGTATAAGTCCTGTGAATTGTGTTTCCTATTTTGATTCGCGAAAGTTTAGGTTGTGCGAATCTTAATTCAAATTTTTACAATTGATGTGCGAGTCCTAAAAGGAAATACTTGAATTTTAAATCTAATCCTAAGACTAAAGATTTCACGAATTCTAATTAAAATATTTATGAGTAGAGATTTTACAATACTACTTTGAATCATAAAATAGGAATCATGTCAAACGAAATTCGAATCCTACGGGTGGAGTTAGTGCGAATCTTCATTTGAATATTTATAATAGAAATTATGTTAATCGTTAACAACTCCAGATGGGACAAGCACTACACTCCCGATATGTGTGATGGTGTCGTGCATGCAAGTAAAAGTGTGTGTAAGAAAGGGGTGAGGATTAGTCAAAGAATGAGAAAAAAGGTCGCATGCTGTACATAGCCCGTTTGTAAGGGTACTGCTCCAGCATTCAGCTAGTGTTGACCAGAGAAACCACGGAAAACTACTGATCAGAAAAGCCGGCCGCTAGAATTCCGTTCCATGAAGCAGTTGAATTCGATCCAGTTATGTAGGCAGGTCGAAAATTCTGGAACCTAGGAGCGGTTTCAGTAAATCGAGCGTTTGAAAACTCTTATTAACCCTTAAAAACATGTTTTAGTTGAGCTCAAATGTTGAATCTAAACCGACAACTTTAAGTGTACAAAGTAATCAACTCATTATTTGTTCAGTTGTACCAGATCCATCAAGAGTGATTGTATCGAAACTATTTGAATAATCTAAATTGACACGAAATAAATCACAATTTAATTCCTTTCAATTAAAAATAAATTTACTAACTTGTTGCGAGTTCTAGACAGAAATTAAATACATTAAGCGAACAAAAATACTACGTAATTTGAATTCATCATACATAAGTGCATTTAATTTTTTTTCGAATTGAATTGAAAGTTCGATAAATGTGATTTTAGATTTCTGTACCGTTCTTCACAAGTACTTGTGAAAGCAGTGGTTCTAAGAAGTATCATACATAACCACATAGAGGTTCACTTATATTGTAGAAGTATTGTTATGTATTAAAATTTTCTATTGTAATGCTTTCGAATCTTTGTTATGCAAACGTTTCTATGGACATCCAATGTCACACAATATGTCAGTCGTCAGAATTCACCTAAAAATCTTCAATATTACTTCCTCGCTACGGAGTAAAGAGAAAGTTATGTAATGCTGTGCGGAAATAAACGCGAATTTATGGCACGAAAACTCGTATCACAGGACCCTCGAGTTGAAAAAGTGGATAAATCCAGTTGCTAAATTTAGAAAAAACCTCTATCAGGTGGTGTAGTCAGAATCCATGTTTTGTGGGTCCTTGATACCGAATAATCGAATGGCGGGAAAACGTCTGTCTATTTATCCGTTCGTCCGTTCGTCCGTATACAACGTAAGCGAATATTTAGCGAAAGCGAACCATTTAGCCTACTTCCTCCAAAACTGATATTCCGCAATCGATCTGGCTAATGTCGCGACCCCTTGAATTTGAAATCGATATTTTAATTTTGGAGGATAATTTAAATGAAGCCACGGAGATATTTTCAAAATTTTCAAAAATTTACTGAACGGTTCTTGAGTAAATTTTGTTGACGATTAGTGTGAAGAACGTTTAAATGAATGGAACAGGTGTCATGTTTATTGAAAACACACGAAAATTGCAAAATTTTTCGACGTCTTCCTACAGCTAAAATATTAAAGCTAGAGATTTTTCCCCTAATTAAAACTGTTCCTGAAAGATAGATTTTGAAATAAGGTCATGTACAATTTATGAAAAATGTTTATACTTTTCGCGTAATTTTGGGTGAAAATATAGGTAAGAGTGTACATGCTGTTTTACTACCTCTGGTTTGCTTAAGCATCGAATATGCAAAAACCGTTCAAATCTTTACATAATACGTAAAGTATAATTTCCCCGTGAACAAGCATATTTGAATTTTTTGTAATACATTTTTTCGCGTATAATAAAAACAAAACTGATCCATCCACTGAATGTATCCGTACTTGGCCAAAGATTATCAAATATTACACATAGAACAAAATATGCCTCACTGCAAATTCCCGTCAAATTCATAACCAACGTATGTCAACTTTTTTTTTATCTCCCTGATGGCATACGTGAGAATCCGTTGCACAAAACGGATAACAAATTTTCACTTTTATCCCTTCGATTGACGCAGAAGCAAAAATCTTAATCAGAGCATTCATGTTTAATACGATTGCAGAGAACACAAATGAAGTTAATGCAAATACAAGATAATTCAAATGGAAGTTTTATGCGATGTTCGCCCAAATACGCTGAAACCGAATTAAAAAGAATCAAATGATAACGAACGTTGCTCACAAAACAAGCGCAGAACGCTTCAAATATTTTCAATCGATTTTAAAAATGTGTTTGTAAACCTGATGTCCAAAATATAGAGCGGTTTAAAAGGAAAAGAACTGCACTCCATTATTACTAAAATTAAATCAACATAAAATGTTGAATCAGTAATTTGCAAATATACTAAAAATTGCACTGGATATATAAGCTACATCTACAATTAAGAAACAATTAATTAAATTCTCGATACTGTTTAATTATTATAAGAATAATGTAATAAGCGAAAATGATAAAAAAATATTTCAAGAAATCGTCCTGAATATATTATAAACGAATATATTATATATTATCAGTTAAAATTACCTTATGTGCAAGAAGGATTATATACCTAATAAAATACAGTGATTCCCATTGAAAAAAATACTACGAATTTTTATTCGCAAAATTGTCAAAAATTGCTTCTTTTCCCTCGCATTCGTCTGAAACTGTTCTTCCCCGAAAGTTTTCCTTCAGTTTTGATACGTGGTAGATGTCGCTGGGTGCCTTATCTGGACTGTAGTGTGAATGGTCCAACTCCATGAAGGCTTAGTCCTTCACAACATTATTTGTAATCTCAGCAGCAGGTGTGTTGTCGTGAAGAAACTAAATATTATGCGATTTTAAGCACCTCCTCCAACTCTAGTACCTCTCTCCCCAAAACTGAGAGAAATAACGTCCGCAAATTACTTCATTATAACAATTAAAGATAAGACTATTTACTGCTTATAAGTACTGATATAAACACATATCAGTACTTATGGAATCGCCTAATATTCTATTATTCTTCCGATTAGAGTTCCGTTACACTATTGACGCCGATTGTTGGATAATGTGTTTATACTACGTGGATAAATTGGATTTGTGTTTATATAATATACACATTGATAATAGAGAATGGTCGCTAACTAACACCGTTTTAATTATATCATTAGGAGGGGATAATCACCCGGAGATTCAAGTGCTCGGATGTTTTTTCTTCATCCTAAAGTTCTACGCAGAGAATAACTGCCCGAACTGCTTCTCTCGACAGGAACTCTCTGCCTCCACCGGGGACGCGCGCCCCTGCAGATACGCGTGTGCCCGCAGCACAGCCACGTCGAGCGGATTGCCAGTGGGCAGGCGCTTCAGGCGATTTTCAAGGCTTCGCAATTGACTTCGATATTTGGACATTCGATTCCGGATACTTTTGCAAGTGAACATTACTTGCGATAGAGTTCTCGTAACTCTTGATACTTGAATTTTTGATACGGCATATGCCCAAATATTAGAGCGGACATATGTATTTAGAATGGCTGTAATTACATTCATTACTGTAGACGACATAGTCGATTTATTGTAAACACAATTATATTATAAAACTATTTACACTGTACAAATTATTGTTCAATGAATAAAATATGTAGGTTTTAATTCCCAGAATTTACTCCGCACAACGTTTAAAATATTCCTCAGCTTCAGACTGAAAACAAGTGAACTCTTAGAATTGAACAAACTGTCTAATTCCACATTTTGAAGTACATAACAGACCAATACGAGGGTTGTTGTGCTTAATATGGGTAGCGATCATATCAACAATATTCTTTTATTTATCTGTACGTCTGTACAAGTCTATGATTACACTTTTGTTTTCAGCCTGATGACGAGGACTATTTTACATTCGAACGTGCATATACATTATTGGCAATAAAAACCTACAACTTATTTCATCAATTCAACAATCATTGCAAGTGATTGTTGTGAACAGTACGTCATACAGTGTAAATCATTTTATAATTTAATTGTTTTTGCAATAAATCGACTATGTGGCCGACAGTAATTAATTATGGTGATTCTTAATACATATGTTCTTTCTAAGAATTGGCCATAAACCCTATCCGAACGTAAATAAAATAGAATACAATCGAACATTTTACTTGAAATTTTATACGTGGTATGTCTTATATATTCCTATTCCTATGATGTATCCAACTTTTATCGCCCTACTCTCCACACCTCCGATTTCAAAAGATCCTCCACACGTGTATCTAGATTACATCGATATTTCCTCTTTGAGGAGCTACATTCTTAAGTTCCATTTGTATGTTTTGTTTTCAAGAAAATTTCAATACAATATTAATATGTTTAATGATCCGTCGTTTACAAACTGAGAATGCAAACTGCTTATAAGAATATTTTTAAATTAATAATCTAGGTTCAATACAATAATTGATAGTCAATATTTGATCTAGAAGAATCGTTGATGAAGATATAAATGAACTAGACCACAAGTTGGAAAACCAATCCGACATTGCGTGTATTGGGTTAACAACATCATAAAATAGTAAGACATTTTGAAATTGATATAAAATACGTTTCGGTGACACAGCCGACCGAATTGTTTCACACTTATGTTCGCGGAGTAAAATCCGAGTGAGAATACAGCATCAACGTACAGAATGTCATGACACCAATATCGATATCGATACAACGAGAAAACTGTAATTTAACTTCCAAAACCACTGGATTGATAGGGCTTTATACAGACTTGATAATGGTATTGATTTTTTACCTGGCGTAGTGCTGCAAAGGCTCTGAGCAGCATATAAGTACCTACCGACCACGACGTGAGCGATTTTTCACACAATATCTATCAAAACTTAAGACCGAAGAACTATCAAGATGGCTCTAGAAACAACCATCCAGTGCAAGGTAATAGGGAGTTGTAATGGATTGTTTTCAGGTACGTCAATTTCCATGGATAATTGTCCCATTAGTGTAGTGAATGCTTTTTTTTCGACTGGTGGCAGTGCTACTTCCCCTCCTGAACGATGATATCCGAAACCGACATCCACGTCGGCTTGTGGCGGATTTACTCGCCAGGTTCCCTTCTAGGCAAACAGTGTGTGATTGCGCATCGGATTGTGTGTATGTGTGTGTGTGTGTGTGTGTGTGTGTGTGTGTGTGTAAGGGAAGAGGCGAGGAGGATAAGAGGAAGGAAAGATCGCGCGCGGTCCGCGGCCCGTTTGTTAAAGTACTGCTCCGGCATTCGCCTGGTGTTGATTGGAGGAACCACGGAAAACAGAATAAGACCATCCGGTCGCCAGAATTCTACTCGACACAGCAACTTAATTCGATCCAGTTAAGAAAATAATGTAGAAAAATTCCGCCACCGTCTAGACTCGATTCCTATAGCTTCACATTCGGAGTCGCAGCAGACACAGCAACAATGTTGGATCTGATCGAACTCAGCCGGTTTACTTCTGTGATACACCGACATACTTTCATCTAGGCTTAAGCGAAATCCTCCCTTGTCATGTCAGAAGATAAAATAGATCCCCATCTCGATCAGGTTTTTCGTCCAGCTTCCCTGATCCATTGAGCAAATGCTGAGATGGCCCCTTGTTTTGCTTCTGGACATAAATGTAGCTTCATTTTCTGTGCACATCTTCTAGAATTCAGGGGGAAATAAAGTTATTCAAATTATCGTTTCCATGTTGTCGCGGCAGAAAGTATTATTCCTTGACGAAGGACAACATTGATAAGAGCCCAAAATTTATTGCTTATTTATCCTTGAAAATAGATTTTATTTCGTAGGAGCTTTTTTTAAATTCAAGTAGCATATGACTTAGTGTAGGGATCACATAATTTTGAAAACGTGCACAGAATTCACTTCTCTCCATAGAATGTCATACACAGTTTTAACCGTTTTTTGACGAAAAAAAGAAAGAAAGAAATAAAAGCGTAAATCCCCGCTCATCTTCTCCCGAGAACTGAGTACAGCACTCTTCATCATTCATCACTATCACCTTGAATCGCATTGAAGGCGTCGCCACATCCAAAGATATTAAGCTATGGTCACGACACCGCAGAGATATCGGTCATTAGCTACTGAGGACTTATTCTGCGCCGGAATTTTTTCATCTATAAGACTTTCGAATTTGAATCCAGAATCTAAAATTCCAGTAATTTATCAGGTCATTTTTTAAACATTTGCGTGATGCTACATGTATTGCAGATCGTGTTGCACCTCCAGATGATTTCAAGCTAATGGAACTGAGAGAACAAAAAAACAAACGGATCTTCAGATCCGATACCTGATTCAGTCCGATACCTGATGTTTTCCGAGGACATGGAAGAGCTCGTTCTGGTTCACGATGACAATTTCCTTTTACCAGACATTCATTGAACGCGTCTTGCTCATCAGACTAAAATTTTCGACGTCGACCGGGTGAAATTTCAGCAAAAAAAAAAAAAAAAAAAATCACCCCCATTTTCACCACCGCCTTAGAAATCCCATCCGCCACAGTCGGTCGACCGCATGCCCCTGCGGGCCGGCACGTGCGGCCACCCGCCGCACAGGTGCGCCGAGCGGGTTGCCGGGGTCGCCAGGCGCTTCGCGGTCAGCGCGCCGCCCCGAGCGTGACGTCATAGGCGGAGAGCCGCTGGCCGTGCGGGCGGGGGAGGGGGCTTTGTGCAGGCCGAGAGCGGTCGAGCGCGCGACCTTTCCAGGTGGCCGAGGAGAGCCGCGACCCGTAGGGGGCGCGGTGGCCTTGACCCCAAGAGGCGGACGCTCGCGGCGTCTCCAGGGCGTTTGTCAACTGTAGCGACAACAACGCGGCACTAAACTAATCCGGGGCGACTCCTCTGCTGTGGAGGACGGAGACTAATGAACAGGGTTAATAAACCTAAATATCCCTTCACAGTCTGCTAAAAACTGTAAACGAAAGGAATGTACTGATTTGTATTACTAGTTTGATTGATTGATTGGTTTTGTCATGTTTCCGGGCGCGTGAACTGCTTCGGTCATGAGTCCCGTTAGTGTAGTGCATGTTGTTTATCGGGAGATGGCGGTGATCTTCCCCCGCTGGATGGCGAGATCCGGCGCCGACCTACCGTCGGCTAGTGGGGTTTCCCCCTAACCAGGACTCTCCCACCAGCGGGGCACCGCCCCAGCCGGGACAAGCTCTAAGCTTCCGACCGGTCTCCCGGAATATGTTGTAGTGTTAGTGTAAGTGTGTGTGTAAGGGGAGAGGGTACGACAAGGAAGAAGAAGGACAGATCGCGCGCGGTCCGTGGCCCGTTTGTTAGGGTACTGGCCCGGCATTCGCCTGGTGTTGATCGGAGAAACCACGGAAAACTACCGACCAGAGCAGCCGGCCGCTAGAATTCTTCTCCAGACAGCGACTGAAATAGACCTAGCTGAAGAGCTAGTGTCGAAAATCCTGCCGATGTGGGGAGTGGAAACCTAGGACCTCCCGGTCAGAGGCGCTGCAGTGACATCAGTTGATGCACTGAGCTACCGCTCCCGGTGTATTACTAGTAATGTACTGTGTTTGTCAACTGTAGCGACAACAACGCGGCACTAAACAAATCCGGGGGAACCCCCACCGCTCCGTACGGCTTTCTCTGCTTTCGGAGGACGGGAACCCTAATGAACGTGAGTTAATAAACCTAAATATTCCTTCACGATCGGCTAGAAATTGTAAACGAAAGGAATGTATTGATTTGTATTAACAGCAATGAGCGGTGTTTGTCAAGTATAGCGACAACAACGCGGCGGTAGACTAGTCGTGTACTAACCCCTCCTTTGCGTAAGGTGGGACTTTAATCAACTAAGTTAACGTTAATAAACGAACCATTCCTTCACGATCGGATAGACTGATTAGTGATTCCAGGCGCGTCACCTTCTAAGGTCATTAGTCCCGTAAGTGCAGTGCACGTTTTACCGCGGGAGGCGGTGCAAATATAGAGTAGAGTGTCGTTTTCTGAAACCCTAAGCTTGGAATAAAATATATCAAAAATTTCATTTTGTAGGTTAGAGGGTAGAAAATAAAACATGTGTTCTATGGGACACGAACATTTTGTTTTAAAGCTCTAAAATGCATAATATTCGAGTTATGCACGACAGTAGTGTGCTGTTTTTGCGGATTGCATTTGCATTCTAGATATATAATTTTATTTTATTTAATATATTGGTAACGCATATCATACCATACTCCTGTTTGATTTCTGTAATCGTTTTCCAAACAAACTTTAACTATTCCAAATCACACATTCCTCCGTGTTCGCAATATGCTTAAAAAGGGGTAAACAGTTCTTTATTCACGTACTATTACATAGATTAATATTAATTTAGGTATAAGAGTAAAACAACTATATTCGCTCAGGAAATAAATGCAAGGAATTTTTCGCAACTCGACGATAGCAGCTGATAGGTAAATTCTTGCGTGTGAATATTATATCCCTACGAGGGGATATTATTAAGTGCTGATAAACAAGGATATTGAAAATTTGAAGTATATTACGACACGAGCAAGAAACGGGCCTCGTAAATTTCAGATGACTATTAACATTACATCGAGTTTCATTCAGTACTTTTTTCTATAACTAAATAAATCTACGAAACTAGAAATTGCACAGTTACCATTTGTGACTTTTACTTCTCCTGTATAGAGGGTAGAGGAAATTACGAAATCCTGATGGAAAAAGTTCTTCGACACAAAAACAAGTTTTTTTGGGTCCGTAATGGGGAAAATGCTTTTTCTTACTCATATTGTAGTCAACTAATGTATCCTAAAAGTAATGTAGTCAAAAGTAACGTCTGTGCCTTTTTGTTGCCGGAGTGATTTGTCTCAAAATTGCTTGTCTTTCCGTCAGTTTGTCTGTCCCTCTGCCTGACAACAATAGTACCTTATTAGTTCACAGAATTTTCTTCTAAATGAATATTCTGTCCGACCAAGTTTAACTCAGCATCAACGTTGCCGCTGCCTCTACAGTGACTACGACCGGAAGGCTCCAGGGTCGAAGCTGAACCCGAATACTGCCGCTATCTGATCGGTAGTTTTCCGTGGTTTCTCCGATCAACACGAAAGACCGAAACAGTACTCTAACAAATGGATCAAGGACTGCGTGCGATCTTTCCTTTCTCTTCCGTGTCTTATCCTCACCCCTTACGTACACACACTAACATCCAAATAGAGACCTGTAGGAAGCTTAGAGCTTATCCCAGATGGGGCGGTGCGCCACTGGGGGGAGATACGTGGTTGGGGAAAACTCCGCTAGTCGACGTGAGGTCGGCACCGGATCTCCCCATCCATCAGGGAAGATCACCGCTACCTCCCACAGTAAACCTTTCTATACATTAACGGGAATAATGGCAGCTGTTGTGCCAAGAAACATCAATCAATTAATTTACCAATCACTATTCTGACATATTTCCAGTCAGTTCTGACATAGTGAAAAGTTCGGGTTCAGCCAAATACTAAGAGATGCACGGGGCACATGTTCTTTGTAGATTTCTCATCACATGCTCGTTGGCAAAACGTATATCATTTTCCACTCCCTCATACCCTGCTTATTTGTAACATTTGTACCAAAACATGCTTAAAAAATTGGCTTTCCAAATTATTCAAAATTTTATTTGGTTGTCCGTAGAAAAAACAGCCATTAAGTTTGTTACATTCGTTGCAACTGAAATTTCCTTGTTTGTCGTCTAGGTCATATTCTGAAAGTTACCAATGCAACCCACAAATTATAATTGTTGTTTTCTCATCAGAACTTCATATCCCTGTATCTAATTTCCCCAACCACATCCAACGGAATCTCCGTTGATACTGTATCACACAACATCCAACTCGAGTGCATAAATCAGGTCCACGGCACTGCAGAGTAGGTCACGTATCACGGAAGAAAATAGTGTGTTCGAGTTTGGCTTCCAACTACACCATTTTCTACTAACGTCATTTCAACTAAGTTTCGTTTGTAGATTTTTACTGTGTCATTCTTGCAATTGAGATATAGGATGATTTCTTCGCTGTCCGGGTGACGCCGCGTAGTGGGCTGAGAGGCCGACGTTTCGCCTGACATGTCGCAGGCTTCCTCAGGGCATTGAAGCCTGCGACATGTCAGGCGAAACGTCGGCCTCTCAGCCCACTACGCGGCGTCACCCGGACAGCGAAGAAGTCATCGACTCGAGCCGCGGAAGCCTAACGCGTACATTGAGACATAGGAATTTTCTATTCAATTCAAATTAATTAATTTCAATGGAGCCTTATTTTAACGAGGCGATGTTCAGGACATGAGACCTGCCCTTCGGCTTGATGATGCGAATTTCGATATTTTCACTGTCTACCAGTCGATTAGAATTTTAATCCCAGGGTTCTTTTAGTCTTGAAGGTCTCTTACATGCAGTTAATCCACAACATGGTCAGGTGACTTTCTTTTCCTCCCAAAGAAGGCGTGCGAAATATTTTCCACATTAAAAAAAACACCATTTTTCACCAGTGTGCAATCCATTTACCAGTGTTTTACATTCACTTCTCTTACTCTTAATACCAATCTACATCCATCATAATCACCATTGCGATGACCTCAGAGACCACACGCATATTAATTACGAAAGCGTCCACTTCAGCAGAGTTCAAGGACACCTCGCGTAACACGAGTAGAAATCGTTTCGGTTTCGACTCCCAATGACATTAAACCTTACTGGCATCAACTTAATTACTTTTTTCATTGATTGTTAGTGTCATCGCTCCTATTCAACGTATATGTTGAAAAATACCTTGTAGATTGCCCCGTATGTCATTCTTGCAATTTAGATACAGGAATTTTCGATTCAATTCAATGATTTTTTTATTCAAGTCAATGGAGCAGCGACGGTCAGGCCATCAGGCCTGCTCTTCCATGCAAATGTCCAGCAAAGAGACGCAGAATCACTCTGGCGATTTTGAATTTTACTCAGAAATTTATTTTAGACTTGAGGATCTTTCATAGGCGAATCTACAACATGGGACAGACTACTTTACTTCCCCTCCGACGGAAAGTATGCAAATTATTTTCCACCTTCTAAAACACACCATTTTTCACCAGTGTGCAATGCATTTATCAGTGCTTTACATTCACTTCTCTTAATACCAATCTATATCCATCGTAATTACCATTGCGATGACTTCAGCGACCTCACGCATGTCAATTAAGAAAGCGCCCACTCCGGCAGATGTCACAAGGTCACGTCGCGTTACGCAGGCACAAGCGTAGCGTGACCGACTCCGGCTCCCAGCGCACCCTCCCGTGACTCACACGTGCGTTTCATCAACTGCCCCCCTCCCCTCCCCCCGCGCCAACTGCTTCCGGTCCGAGTAATCTCGGAAAGTGCCGTGAGTGCAACGGAAAAAGGGGGGGCGCTTTACTCGCTTAACTGCTTTTAAAGGGAAAGGAAAAAAGGGGGAAAAGAAGAAAAAAGGAGGAGGTGGCGGCGGAGGGAACGTACAAATGGAGTAGCTCAGCCAACGTGGGGTGTGGAAAGCGTGAAAGTGAAAATGGTTTATCTACGCCTAGGAAAAAAAGGGAGTTTTGTTTTTGTTGCGTCATTTTCGGATAAACTAAGGGATCAGGTTTGCCTAAAGGCCTTCATTATGTGAGCTTATGCATTACGTGACATTAGGGAGAGACAAGTTAAAAAGGACTATTAAAATAAAAGGACTAGGATATTACTTTTGAATTTAGGAAGAACAAAGACTGAATTTATAATGTTGACTAGTTTTAATCTTTAACTTGTAGCCTGTTAAGGGGAATTTCAATATTCATGTAATGGTGTATTCAAGAACTTCTCTTTCTAGTGTATGAGGATAAATGTTTTAATGAAATACATGATATAAGTGAAAGTTCTGTTGTAAAGAATAAAAAGAAAATTAAATCATTCAAATGTTACTTTAGAACTTACGAATGACAAATTAATACTCACTTTAATTTTCATTTTTTAAAATGTTTTTATCGTGTGTTTGGTTTCAATCGTTCATTTTTTCCTACAGAGAGCACATTATTTCTTCGTTCATTATTTTCCTATGCAGATTACTTTATAGCGACAAAAATCATACGGTCATAATATTAAGTAATAATATATCTCATCTTTTTTACTTTATTTGGCTTTTTGATCTATTCTTCGTCGGCCTATTAAATTTATTACTCGAAAGAAATCCGTCAGCAATCACAACAAATAATACGACAAAATCTGAGTTATTTGTCAGTTACCAGCTTGTCACTAGTTATCATTAGGATTACTGAACTGACTGTTCATGTTGATAATCCTGGAATGTGTGGTGGCAGAACTCTGAAAGATCGCCTGTGAAAACCACGGAATAACTTGCATAGAGGAGTTGGAGACAAACACGTAGTCTTCCTCATGAGATTTGCAACACAGCATATTCCAATTGACGGAGTAGTAAGTTGCATTCACAGAAATGCACAGATCGACGATCTCCATAGATATGCATAGATCGATCTTCTGAATTTTCCGCAGATAACTTTCTCACGGTGCACAAATGGCTCTGAACACTTCTCCGTGTTGCAAGTCCACGAACACTTTTTATCACTTTACTGGGTAAACAAGCGTGTTATATCGTGTAGATGTTGTTGTATTGCAACTTTTTATTTTCATTATCTAATCGCATTATCATGTATCTCCTTACATATCTATCTATCCATCTAACAATTATGAATTTATGTTCCTATATATCTCCCTGTCCATCCATCTTCCTCCCTGTCCATCCATCTACCTCCCTATCCATCCATCTACCTCCCTATCCATCCATCTACCTCCCTGTCCATCCATCTACCTCCCTATCCATCCATCTACCTCCCTATCCATCCATCTACCTCCCTATCCATCCATCTACCTCCCTATCCATCCATCTACCTCCCTATCCATCCATCTACCTCCCTATCCATCCATCTACCTCCCTATCCATCCATCTACCTCCCTCTCCATCCATCTATCTCCCTCTCCATCGATTTCCCTATCTATCTCCCTATGTATCAATGCTCTTCAAAACATGCTTGTTTGAATGTGATTTAAAACGCTTACAAATCTACACATTTCTGCAAAAGATTCCACCTTTTTCCTCTCTTCCAGTACTGTATTCCACAACATAATCCTATTTCTGTGTATCACTAGTATCCCTTGATCCTACGAGCAAATGCTCAAAGGTCCCTTGTAGGCAAATGCAGCTTTACTATCGGTGCATTTTTTCTTGATCTCTCTATTGTATTAGTGAGAAATATTGTTATTCAAATAATATTTCTCCATGTTTTCGAGAAAGGTAATAGATGGTTGCATGTACTGCACAACAAGAGACGAGAACCAACATATTCGCTCAATTGCCCATCCAAACACTTTTTATTATAGGAGAACAAATATTTCTTTGTTTTAGCTGCCAAAACGCTTACTGCTACATTTATTGGTAATTGAGCTCAGCATAGTAAAAGAGTGAGCACAGTGATTCTAGAACTTAAAAAACGTCGGCAGATTGAACTTCAACTTACGCTACACACAGTATTTTAAATTTTTGTACATGAAGGTAGCTGCCTATCTAAACAAAAAACAATAGAATTTTTTTGTTTTTCCTTGTATATTTGATTTCTTTATGCTTTTGGAGATAAAACATTATTTTTGAAACATCTCTTTTTGTTTATGAATAATTGGCGAAAAACCAGGAGTTTACTTCAAACAGGATAACTCTTCAACACATTCATATATTTTCATCATTTTCTTTTTTTACTTAATCACAATTGTGTATTCTAGTGAATGAATTAGAATGGTAAAGGTACTGTGAAAACTAAAGAAAAAGGATTTTTGATTATTTGAGAAAAATAATTGCTTATAAATTTATTCTGGACATTTGAGTTCATAAAACTGAAACTTTTAGTGACACATTAACTTTTCCACTTCATTCCCTAGAACAAATCATGGGTTACATGTTACAAAAAGAATTATAGTATTATCTTTTTAGTTTACGATTTATCATGTTTGACATATATGAATGAGCTGAAAATGCCCGATTCTGAAAAATAAATCTTAAGTTTACTCACTAAGGGCTCGACAGTTGAAACTCGCTTCAAAAAAATATTTTCTCAAAAACTAAGAAATGCAAAAACAAAATGTTTGAAGCGTTTAAAAGAGAATAAAACAGAGCATACGACTCAATAATAATTGAAAAATATGAAATCTCACGATTTTCCATCATTTTTATGTAGACAGCTACCATGTACAAAAAAATTAACACTCGCGCAACATGTTGCGAGTTACATGTCCGAGAAGAAAAAGAAGCAAGAGACGTAAAGAGGAAAATGGAGATTAAAAATAAAGGGAAATAAAACAAGATTTCTCATTTGAGAAATACGTTAAAGAAACCCAAAACATGCCTTGGGTCCGTCCTTACCTTCTTGCAGTATTCCAGGATGTCGAGCTTGTCCTTGAGGCAGCCGGCCTTGGTGGCGAGGTCGGACACCCAGCGTCCGGATTCGGCCATGTACTGCGCATGGTACTGCGGGCGCGCCATCTCGCCGGCGCCGCCCGAACCGCCGCTGCCGCCCCCGCACACCATGGCCACCTGCGGCTCGAAGTGCGCCGCCGGCAGCTCGGGCGTGCCGCTCAACGCCTGCGCACACACACACACACCACACCGCGTATTAGCCTCGCTTACTTAATACACACAAATAGACGGGCCCCGGAATGGAACCCTGCGGCACACCGAAAATAAAATATATCGAGCAATATAAATGTAGAATTTCCCCACATATAACAACCTATTGCGCTGCTTAACATCTGCGCTCACGCGTGCACCCCCCCCCCCACACACACACATACGAATCACTCCATTTTGGTGAGACTCTCAAGGGAAAATGTGTATTTTACATGATCCTTGTAATTATGGAAGGACTTGGCTTTTTTAATACTTCTTTCCAAACAGACGGGACGAATCGAGCCTCATAATGGAACCCTGTGGTACACCGAAAGCAAATAAATAGGGAAGAGAAATCTCTACACCATAACCACTTGTTGCTTAACTACGACGCTTAGCACCTCAGGAAAGCAAAAAAAAGATAGAATAATGGTGAAGGCAAAAAAACGAATTAGAAGAAGACCGAGAAGGAAAAGAAGAAAGAGACGAAAAGAGGAAAAATGGGGATTAAAAATAAAGGGAAATAAAACAAGATATCTTATTTGAGAAATACAGTAAAGAAAGAATAAAAATGATAAATGACCACTAATATGTTTTAAAACAGCACGAAATATAGCATGGAAAGGACCATTTATGATGCGAATATGTTAGTATAGAAACATTTGGCTGTGATAAAGGATCTGAAACCTTTTTTAAAACAATAACGATCAAAATAATCTTTCTGTAGCGATAGAGACCATTTCGAACGAGAAAGGTCTGGTTAAGGTAAGAGTACGCAAAAAACAAACCAACTGCACGAAATCTTTCCGCGTAAGAGCAGACGATAAAAGTATTATTACTTACATACCATTTTAGTTTCTGAAATCTTTAGGCATACTTAAGCAAAAAGCCGCCTACACGTTGACGGGGAAGCTCGTATTCTCAGTAGATGCATTAAGTACAGCTAAACAGCACACTTTTGTTTAAAACGTGATTCGTAAAAACAAAGCCGTAATCTCAACAAATGTCCCACGGCACCTCTCCGTCGCTTTGCGTGTAAAACTTTCTTCCCCCCGCGGCACCACGTGCTGTACGAAGATGATCCCCCCAACAGACGAAGCAAGCCCATTTCAGGCGCTGGCTGGCCCTACGCCATTACACATTAACAGGGTAATATATATTAATACGGCAGCGCCGCACGTGGGCAGGGAACGAAGCTCCCGCTTAAGCCGCTTGCGCTTAGGCACGGCCAAAGCCCTCTGGAGGTTTCCGCTCGAGAACCGCGTCTTGCTGGGCATTAGGGATAACCGCCCGGTGGTGAAGGGAAGAAGGAAGGGCTACAACACGTGCTTGGGCAACGAGGCCGCACGAAGTGTGAGAAGACGAAAGAGTAGTCGGAATGACCGGAAGGTGCGACCGGGCGATGCGATCGGGCGATGCGATCGGGCGGTGCGACCAGACGATGCGACCAGACGATGCGACCAGACGATGCGACCAGACGATGCGACCAGACGATGCGACCAGACGATGCGACCAGACGATGCGACCAGACGATGCGACCAGACGATGCGACCAGACGATGCGACCAGGCGATGCGACCAGACGATGCGACCAGACGATGCGACCAGACGATGCGACCAGACGATGCGACCAGACGATGCGACCAGACGATGCGACCAGACGATGCGACCAGACGATGCGACCAGACGATGCGACCAGACGATGCGACCAGACGATGCGACCAGACGATGCGACCAGACGATGCGACCAGACGATGCGACCAGACGATGCGACCAGACGATGCGACCAGACGATACGACCAGACGATGCGACCAGACGATGCGACCAGACGATATGCGACCAGACGATGCGACCAGACGATGCGACCAGATCGATGCGACCAGACGATGCGACCAGCGATGCGACCAGACGATGCGACCAGACGATGCGACCAGACGATGCGACCAGACGATGCGACCAGACGATGCGACCAGACGATGCGACCAGACGATGCGACCAGACGATGCGACCAGACGATGCGACCAGACGATGCGACCAGACGATGCGACCAGACGATGCGACCAGACGATGCGACCAGACGATGCGACCAGACGATGCGACCAGACGATGCGACCAGACGATACGACCAGACGATACGACCAGACGATACGACCAGACGATACGACCAGACGATACGACCAGACGATACGACCAGACGATACGACCAGACGATACGACCAGACGATACGACCAGACGATACGACCAGACGATACGACCAGACGATACGACCAGACGATACGACCAGACGATACGACCAGACGATACGACCAGACCATACGACCAGACCATACGACCAGACCATACGACCAGACCATACGACCAGACCATACGACCAGACCATACGACCAGACCATGCGACCAGACCATGCGACCAGACCATACGACCAGACCATACGACCAGACCATGCGACCAGACCATGCGACCAGACCATGCGACCAGACCATGCGACCAGACCATGCGACCAGACCATGCGACCAGACGATGCGACCAGACGATGCGACCAGACGATGCGACCAGACGATGCGACCAGACGATGCGACCAGACGATGCGACCAGACGATGCGACCAGACGATGCGACCAGACGATGCGACCAGACGATGCGACCAGACGATACGACCAGACGATGCGACCAGACGATACGACCAGACGATACGACCAGACGATACGACCAGACGATACGACCAGACGATACGACCAGACGATACGACCAGACGATACGACCAGACGATACGACCAGACGATACGACCAGACGATACGACCAGACGATACGACCAGACGATACGACCAGACGATACGACCAGACGATACGACCAGACGATACGACCAGACCATACGACCAGACGATACGACCAGACCATACGACCAGACGATACGACCAGACGATACGACCAGACGATACGACCAGACGATACGACCAGACGATACGACCAGACGATACGACCAGACGATACGACCAGACGATACGACCAGACGATACGACCAGACGATACGACCAGACGATACGACCGACCAGACGATACGACCAGACGATACGACCAGACGATGCGACCAGACGATGACCAGACGCGACCAGACGATGCGACCAGACGATACGACCAGACGATACGACCAGACGATACGACCAGACGATACGACCAGACGATACGACCAGACGATACGACCAGACGATACGACCAGACGATACGACCAGACGATACGACCAGACGATACGACCAGACGATACGACCAGACGATACGACCAGACGATACGACCAGACGATACGACCAGACGATACGACCAGACGATACGACCAGACGATACGACCAGTCGATACGACCAGTCGATGAGACCAGACGAAGCGACTAATTCACATAGCCAATCGGCGCTACTACCCGACGCTACTACCCTACTACCTGGTCAATCCGTGACGACGAGGCCAAGTGAAGGACGAGTAATTACTCGAACAGAAAAGTCGAAAGAGTAGCCGGTGCGAATGTTCGACCCGACCAACTGACGCGACATGGTCGACGCCACCAGCCGATGCGGCCAGCCCACGTGACCGGACAACGCAATCGGACCGGACGAATGAGACCAGGCGACGGGTCCCGTCCACGCGAATAGACTACGCGATAGGATGACACGAGCAGTCGGCGGCACCAGCTGGTGCGACCAGTTGGTCGACAACGCCACTTGGTCGATAACGCCACTTGGTCGACCACTCTAGTTGACGCAACCAGTTCACGCAACCAGTTGGTGCACCCAGTCTACAGGAACAGTCGACAGCATAATTCATTGCCGTAACATTTAGAAATTGTCGACAATATATTTTGTAAAAATAAAACCAATTAAAATGGCGCAATCGTGGCCTAAAAGGTGCTTTATGTTAATTATCATAATCTATTTTATCACACGATTCATTTTATTTGCACACCGTCATCATTCGGCCTTCATATTAACTTAAAACTTCAACAACAGCTCATCCTGCGACATCAATCTTAATTCCCTGCCATAAATGTCTGAAAATTTCTGTTTTACTGTAATGGTATGCTTCCATATTTTATATATCTTATTTTGCTATCTGCTCATTCTGCTGACCTTCTTGGAATCTCATGCCAATGCTCACTTCATTCTTTAAGCCACGTCAAAAGCATGACCACATGTGTTCACTACGCTCTCTCAACTTCTTCTGTTTTTGTTCTTCCGTCTTCCTTCCCAAAGACGTAGCTTTTTCTTATTCTCCAAGTCATACCAACAACCCCCAAGAAAAAACAAACAATACATTTCAATCCGTTCTCCAGTATTTTATATTATCTTTTCTTTCCTCATTCTCGCCTTGTGCAATCATCGAATCCCCTGTCAACTTATTCATCAAACCGTATCAAAACCGTCAACATTCATACATTGTGCTGATCCAATCGAACACTTCAGCACTTCGTCTCTTCCCTTTCCCTTTCTCGAAGTCGTTCCTGTGACTTCTCCCGCAACGGGCAGGGCGCGGCCTTTGGGTGAAATCGCCCTGAGACGGTGGCGGCAAAGGGCCTCATTGAAATTCCAATCGCGGGCCGCCTGCGGGAGTGGACCATCGCGGTGGGAGATTGCGGCCGGCGATAGAGAATGGCAATCACTGCGGACGAGTTTCAGGGAAAGTCGCTCGACGCAGTGGCAAAAGCTGGGACGCGACGAAACTGCACTTCCTCCCTTCAATGACTATTGGGTTGAATTTCGGGTCTATTAAGTCCCACTGCTGTCGGACGAGTGAAACGAAATCGGATATTCAAGGTTCTTCGTAGACATACTTCGACCCCATGCTGGTGGATTCTCAAGAACTCCAAAGTCACGCATTTGAATCTGCGTGAAGTCCTATGGACGGTACACTTAATGAAAGTCAGCGCTGATCAGGCCGCGCCGATCGGGACGCTCCGATCGGGACGCTCCGATCGGGACGCTCCGATCGGGACGCTCCGATCGGGACGCTCCGATCGGGACGCTCCGATCGGGACGCTCCGATCGGAACGCTCCGATCAGGGCGCTCCGATCAGGACGCTCCGATCGGGACGTTCCGATCGGGACGCTCCGATCTGGACGCTCCGATCTGGACGCTCCGATCGGAACTCTCCGATCGGAACGCTCCGATCGGAACGCTCCGATCGGAACGCTCCGATCAGGACGCTCCGATCAGGACGCTCCGATCAGGACGCTCCGATCAGGACGCTCCGATCAGGACGCTCTAATCAGATCTTTCCCTGGTTACCTCTAATTACAGACATGTCTGAGCAGTAACAAAGAGCCGATTCTGCCATCTAAAACATCCCCTCTCTCTGACACACACACTTCTATTGAGGTGCATAATTGGCGAAAGAGTATTCCTGTTATTGCTACATTATGTATTTTACACTAAAACGTGTAAAGTGCAAGGCAATGCAGATCGCGGTCAGCGATAAAGAACGTCAATCACTGCGAATGAGTGTCAGGGAAAGTAGCGTGACGCAGTGACAAATGTGGGACGCGACGAAACTGAAGGTCCACCCAACACTGACTATTGGATTGAATTTCACGCGTATTAAGTCGCACTGCTGTAGGGCGACTGAAAGGAAATCAGACACTAAAGGATCTTATAAGACCTACTTCGAACACATGATAATGGTGCATTAATATTCTTTTCTGCTACATTAATATTCTTAACGACTGTCTCTGTTATGGTTAGATGTAATTTACATCAAAGTATGTTTGTAGCCCATCAACACGATGGAGATTGGGGATGCCAATAGCTAAAAGCAATCACTATGACCGAAGGTGGGTGTTCATGAAAGTTGTATGATACAGTGTCAAATACTACTAAAGAACACCGCCACCTCCCATGTTAACTACACGTACGGAACTAATGACCATAGAAGTTGATGCACTTCCCGGAAACACGAAATAATCAATAAATCAATTCACTTAGAAGAGGACTTGACCGGGAGCGGTAGCTCAGTGCATGAACTGATGTCACTGCAGAGCCTCTGACCGGGAGGTCCTACGTTCTACTCCTCCCGGCGGCAGGATTTTCGACACTGGCTTTTCACCTAGGTCGAATTCAGTCGCTGTCTGGAGGAGAATTCTAGCGGCCGGCTGCTCTGATCGGTAGTTTTCCGTGGTTTCTCCAATCAACACCAGGCGAGTGCCGGAGCAGTACCCTGCCAAACGGACCACGCGCGATCTGTCGTTCCTCTTGCTTGTCGTAACCTCTCCCCTTATACACACACTTACGCTAACATGCACTACACTACCACATATTCCGGAAGACCGGTGGGGAGCTTAAAGCTTGTCCCGGCTGGGGCGGTGCCCCGCTGGTGGGAGAGTCCTGGTTAGGGGGAAACTCCACTAGCCGACGGTAGGTTGGCGCCGGATCTCGCCATGCAGCAAGGGAATATCACAGCCAACTCCCGAGAAAAAAAAGCACTTCACTAACGGGACTAATGACCAAAGCAGTTGACGTGCCCGGAAACACGAAAAAAATCAATCTATCTATCAAGAGGACTTGAGTGCCATTTCTTTCAAATCGACCACACACGACAGCCTCCCCTCGTTCGTTAAACATCCCGAAGAGACACAACAAAACCGTAAGCGATTCTTCCCGCACACGCGTCACGTGCCACCCTTCCTAATTCGCCAACCGCCGTCCGCCACCAAGAGCGCGCCGCGACGCGGCAACGCCGCACGGCGACCACGGGGCCGCGAACGCGCAGATTAGTTCGCGCGTCTTCCGCTCGGGGCGCACGGTCGCTCATATTTCCCCGGGGGCGGCTGCGGGCGGGGCGGTCGCGTTGGCGGCGGGCGATAAGCGGCCGCGGCGCCAGGGGGCAACGCAGTCGCTCGGAAAGAGAATAATTTTCTCCTAACGAGATGCTGCGTCGCCCTGCACCTCGCGAGCCGGGTACGGAATATATTAACTTATTTAATTAATGGTCGTATTTCATAGTTGTGGGTCATTGGGACGTGTCAGGATTTTAGGGGCGCCGCGTGTCTGTTGACATGTGTGAAGATGTCGGAGTGGTTGAAGGGTTACATTGTGGTACAATTAACAATTGACAAATATTGGGCATGTTTTCTGCGTAGGGAAAATATGAAAAATTACGGGATAGTGAATGTCTGGTTCTGTGAACAATTTTATGCGTTTTGGAATTACACTTGTATGAAACTATTTTATAAAATAACTTAATTAACCTTTTTTAGGGAATTTATTAATTTTACTCTCAAAAACAGACAAGAAGGGAAGATAAACGTCACTATTGTTCCATGAATTAACATATTGAATTTTGCAGTCTTGAAATAATATTTAAAAGAATAAAATATACAAATAGAAATGCATTTCATTTCAGGAACAGCTAGTACCAGATTATCTTGTAACGTAATGTTTCATTTGAAAAAAAGTTTAGAGTATAATTTTCAGTATATGTCAGTCACTATAATGTCATTGAGAAATAAATCTTATGTCCATACTTAATTCATTTTGCCCATCTTACATTAACATATGTTTCTTTTTAATGTTTCCTTAAACGCACGTTTCCTTTAAAACAATATGAAATTTAACATATGACCAACATACTAGGAGGCAACTTTTTAAATCTCTATATATTTCCTAAACAAAGTGAGAATTTCCGCGATCACCCATATCTACAGGAATTCCATCCAAACGTGGTACATACATCCTGATTTATGCAAAGGTACGTGCAAACAAACCTAAATCTTTGCCTTCGAAACAAAACGACCATTCTGTTTCAGCGAAACAAAAATATTCTTCGCCCGTTATTGGATTAACACTCTGCAAATATGTATATTTTATTTCGGACCCGTTACATAAACAGTAGTCCCGAATAAACATAAAGCATTGTTTGAGTATAATTAATGTCCGCTTGCTGAACTGTCATGGCGCCGGGCGTTTTGGGGGCCTGGTGTAATCATTGCATGAATCGTAAGTACGCCCCCCTCCCCCCCACCAACCCCTTGCAGTCCCGTCAGAAGCAAACATTCCTGGAAATTAATGTTCCATCACATTTCAGAGGGCCGTTAAAAAAAAAAAAAAGAAGAGGGAGAGAAGGACGTTGAAAACGGGGCGAGCTCTAGTGTTCTTTTGGTCGGCGTCATTCCATTCGGGGTGGAAGAGGGTGGAGGAGTGTGGAGGGGGGTGGAGGGAGGCGAGGCAGTTTCGAGTGGAGTGAAAGGAAGGGTGGAATCAATACGGCTTCTTTATTACGTGGAGTTCGCCGACCCGGCGACTTCGCCTAAAGACGGTGGCAATCTTCCACGGCCTCAAGGGCGGCCGGATAATGAGGAGAAGTGATTTATTCCGCGTCTTCCGGCCGTGATATTGAGTTCAAAAAGTGAATAACCCTACTAGAACCAACCTTTGTTGGGTCCGAAGAAGTACCAAGAGAGGAAAAATTTTGTTCACAGAATCTTTGGATAAAATCAACAAACTTTTAAATAGTGCAATTGGTTCCTTAATGGAAATTTTCACAATTTAAACCTTTCGATACAAATTTAATTTCACTACGAACATAACGTATAGTTAATTCTTGATTATAATATGAACATAACGTATAGTTGATTCTTTAATTTTACTAAGAACATAACTTTACAGTTCAATCACCTTGATGTTTTACCACTTTTTTAAAGGCTTAATTTTAATACTTTTCCGAACCCAATAACCACTTTCTCCATCGTACAGTACTTAAATTTCCGGTTCACAATGAAGTTATTTATTCGGCGTCTTCCGCAATATCGAGTTCAAAAAGTGAATAACCCTCATAGAACCAATCTGTTTATGGTCAGAAGGAATACCAAAAGTAGACAAACTTTGTCCCCGAATCTTTGGACAAGATCAACAACTTTTAAATAACGTAAATGGTCCCCCAATGTAAATTTCTACTATTAAAAACTTTTAATACACAACTAATTTCACATAGAAAATAAATTTATACGATAATCACCCTGATATTTTATCCATTTTTAACGACTTGATATCAATTTTCATCCGAAACGAATTATCACTCTCTGTGCAACAATTAAGTTTCAGACTCACCCCCTTGAGTTGGGATAAATACCTCTAAAGAATTTAAAACTTTCTATCGTTTTATATTAGCCGTAATTTATTTATCATAGTTTAACTAGACGGGCCAAAAAACTGGGAAAAGGATACAGAGAACGTAGAATGACGAAAGAGTTTGAAATATGTAAATGTATTTTTAGAACACTTCACAACTATCATAAGAATCAATAGTCTGTGCAGTTATTTGATTCACTGATTAGAAAGAAATGAAAAACTGCGGGAAAATTTACCGTTTCCAAACAGCAGCTTCAATGGATAATATAATCAAATCTCAGCAAAACTAATCCTTCATAACACGAATGTTTGATTTCAATTTTTTTCATCACCTTCTGCAGTAATTTTTTGATGTATATTTCACGTGTTAATTGTCGATAATATGAGATCTAAATTTTATGGGGCGAGTTTGCCGGTCATACGTTTTTAAAACATCTTACCTCCTCTATGCAAAGACATTACTGAAAGCCAGTGCCATATTTCAAGGCTGAAGGGTAATAGGATTATGAGCATATTCAAAAAAGCAACATGCCAAACCAGGAGGGGTACATTACTTCTCATTTGACCACACATTTTCTGTTTTTAAATCATGTCCAACTAATGGAGATCGATTCTTGGTCTTTAAATTGCTTAAATAGTAAATAATATTATCAATTTACTCATAAAATAGAAAAAAATTAGCGATACATTTATTAAAAATTTAACTTTACAACGTAACTTCAAGTTCTTATAATTTTTCAATACATTTTTACAAAAAAAAAAAAAGGTTCTACTCTGAATCAAGAATATTACAACTAGTATATGAAAGTATTAAAACAAGAAAACCTATGAGTAAAAATTTGTTAACGACACTGACATTCTGCTACTTACACTTTGACTACGTTCTGAACCAAATACACCAAGCTCATTGCTGCTGACTCTGCAGCCCCTTCAACCAGAAGGTCCTAGGGTTCGTGACCCGACCACACCAGCTACACAGATGCGTCGAATTCAGTCGCTCTATGGAGGAGAATTCTAAAGGCCGGCTGCTCTGATCGGTAGTTTCCATGGTTTCTCCGATCAACACCAGGCGAATCCCGGAACAGTATACTAATGGACCACGAACCGTGCGCGATCTTTTCTCCCTCTCCCTTATTCTGTCATTTCCCCTTACACGCAAACACACTAGTACTTATTTGATCTACACTACCACACGTATTGCAAGGAAAAACGGGAGCTTAGTGCTGTTCCTGACTGGGGCGGTGCCAAACTTGTAGGAGTTATTCGGAGGGGTAAATCCCTAAACTCGACCGGAGTCGTCATCGGACCTTACCACCCAAGAGGATCAGTGAAACATCGGTTAGCCTATCGGGCTGTTGTACCGAAGTTTTCGGGTTCAAACACGACCGAAACCGTGGATTTTTAAGGACGAAAATTCCTTACGCCTTCCTTGGGGAAGTAAATCCGGCTGTCCCACGTTGTAGATTTATTGCGTGTAAATGATTCTCAAACCTAAAAGAAGCCTCTGAGCTAAATTCAAATGTCATGTTTCGTCGCCCGAGTAATACCTTCTTTCTCCGCTAGATGGTAACGGAGGGTAGCGAAATTTGCGTGGTCAGACGGAAGAGGAGGGACTGATTGCCAAGTAAAATAAGGCATTAACTAACTAACTAGGAGGGAGGGACACCACCATCCCCGAAATAATACATTCACTACACTTATGGGACAAATGGTATTAAAAGTTCACGTGTCAATAAACATTAAACAATAAATCAATCTGATTTAAATAAAGTACGGGATACCCAAACGCTTTTCCAGTACTTCTAATCGCTGTACCCGGAGGGAGCATAACTGAATAATTGCCACCATTGAACTGGACAACAATGCAATTCCAGACACATGAAACGGAAGTTGCCATGCGTCACTGTTAACAACGTTCCAACAGTTTAAATTTTCATGGAGGAATGTCCCCCACCCCCCGTGATTCGCAGGGTTAAAATTTGTTTCTCTTTACTATTTGGTTTCATTTCACAAAAATTATTCCTATAAACATTAAATACCATTTATAAACATCGTTTCCGTGGATACCAATTTCATTTATATACATCTCCAGGCCCCTGTTTGATCCACGGAAAGTGCCAAAATGAAAATCAAATTTAACGTCTGGAGTCTATCCAAAATATTGCAATATCTCTTTGAAAGTAGGTCTAAATGTACTTCGCTTAGATCTCATAAAATCTAATGAGCACTCTCCCAGACTCTTTCGATTAATTGAACGAGAGAACAGAAATGAGCCGACTGCAATTCACTCGACCATGCAGCATTTGTTTCGAACTGTTTGCGACGAAAGTTAATTTACTGTGCAAACTAAAAGGCTTTGATCTCTGAAAGCAGAGTCGTTCCGTTGTATACGACACGCATTTTTACAGAAGGATCAAATTATATCAGTCAACGGTGACTATATGATCGCTCCTTTACGACATTGTAGCCATTAAATGTACCCAATTCTCCATTTTATGCGAAAAATTTGTTTATTGAGACGTTCGCTATTCTTATACGCAGGAGTATAAAATCCAGATTCATAAAAGACTGCATTAAAAAGTATAGGAATATTCAGTGAATAATGACATTTTAAAATATAATGCCGAAAACAAAATTTTATTCTCAACAATTCTCCAGACATTATTTTATCCTCGTACTTGGTTGAGTAATACAGTAAAAGTATTGATATGCAGGGCGAAAAAGTCGATTTTTCAGAAGAAAACTCTGCTTCTGGGTTCCTCATACCAAAAAAGTGATAAATTCTTTTTGCTGTGTCCTGTAAGTTACTTCCTCAAAATGTTGCGCAGTCATTTGTGGGTTCTTGATACCGCAAAATTGATTGACGGCAAAATGTCGATCTGCCGACAGCGGCCAACAAAAGAGCGACAACCGTTCAAATGATTTTCTCCAAAATTGACATTCCCCGATCGATTTGGTCGAACTCGAAGCCCTGAGAATTTGAACATGATATTTTGATTTTGGGGCGTACTTTACATAAAGCCTCAACATTTTCAAAATTTTCTCGAAAATTTTCCAAAAATATTAATTTTTTTCTTGGAATAGAGCAAAGAACGCTTAAAAACGTAGCGTAAGACACTGCCATGTTTGTCAGATTCAATGAACTACTTAGTTCGTAATTTAGGTATATTTCCTCACGCAGGCGCAACGCCATTCATACTAAAATATTGAGAATCCCTATTATCTACCGACCCTGGTGTTTATAAAACTGTGTTGCTTTCTGAGATATGGCATAATATTCTGGGGAAATACATCTTATAGCTCCCAGACTTTTAGATTACAAAAACGAATTGTACGAATAATAACCAAATCCCACCCACGTGATTCTTGTAAGCCTATCTTCATTAATCTAGGAATTCTACCATTACCGTGTCTTTTTATTTACGAATCAGTGGTTTTTGTAAAAAATGACTTGCTTAAGGGCGGGAATATATTTTCAGAAAATGCCGAAGTCTATTATTATAACACTCGACGTAGAAATCATATTCATCAGGTGACAGTATCAACAGCTCATTACAAAAAATTCACATACAATACATGTATATTATTTTACAACACTTTGCCAGATGACATTAAACGATTAAATTCAATAGAAAAGTTTAAATCCCAAGTGAAATCGTTTCTGCTGCATAACTGTTTCTATACAATTAGAGACTATACTGAGCATCACAAGAAAAGTAACATTAATTTTAACAATGATACATAATGCATTAATTACCATTTGGACTGTATAAATGAGTATAAACAACCTGTAACAACTATTGTTACACAGCTTCCGGGTCAATGACCCCTATCTCGATCAGGTTTTTCGTCCAGTTTCCCTGATCCATTGAGCAAATGCTGAGATGGCCCCTTGTTTTGCTTCTGGACATAAATGTAACTTCATTTTCTGTGCACGTCTTCTAGAATTCAGTGGGAAATACAATTATTCAAATTATCGTTTCCATGTTGTCGCGGCAGGAAGTAATAAGAGCCAAAATTTATTGCTTATTTATCCTTGAAAATAGATTTTATTACATGGGAGTTTTTTTTTGTTTTTTTTTTCTCCCTCTCAAAATTCAAAATTTATTGCTTATTTATCCTTGAAAATCGATTTTATTACATGGGAGTTTTTTTGTTTTTTTTTCTCCCTTTCAAAATTCAAAATTTATTGCTTATTTATCCTTGAAAATCGATTTTATTACATGGGAGTTTTTTTGTTTTTGTTTTTTCTCCCTTTCAAAATTCAAAACTTAAGTAGTATATGATTTAGTGTAGGGATCACAGAATTTTGAAAATGTGCACACAATTCACTTTTCCCCATAGCCCGTCATACGCAGTTTTTAACTGTTTTTTGACGTAAATAAATAAATAAATTCTATCACCAGAGATTAAGTTTTTCTCATTATCACTGTAATAATTTCATTTGACACTCTCGCTAGATCGGTTGAAAAGTATTGATCGTTCTCATATTCTCGATTAGAATAATATTTTAATAATAAAAAAACAGTATTTTATTTCGTACATTGCAAGTAATGCTTCTCTTTTCATAACTATTTTAAACCCAGCATATACTACGTGAGCGTCTAATATTCTCTATCGTGCCAAACATTATATTCTAATGCTAAAAAAAACAAATATTGTACTATTGGACTTGATAATACCCTGAAATTGCTAAAATACGTTGCAGCACAAAAGGATTTTGTACTGACCACGGAAGAATATTTGTTGAATGCTGAGAAGGGAGAACCAATTTAAATATATATTAAAGATTTTTCCAGTTTTCTTGCAAATAATAGAGACACAAACCATCACATTGCATTAATTTATTGAAATATTCGGAATCCTATACTAAGAAAATTACGCAATAAAAAAAGTTTTCACGAGCAGACTTGTAATCTATTTCACCTACTTACATCGATGTTTCACTAGTCGCGAGGTACGTGTAAAAGTTTTGCTTCTACAACAAGACACGACGTCTCATTAAAGAAGCAAGAAAACTTACCATTCATTACTCCGTCCTCCACAATTTTCATTAAACACCAACTTAATTTCTGAGCATCCAAGTATCTGAAGTACTCAAAGTCAGTAGGTCAAAGACAATGAAGTCCTGAAGATAGTTAATACTTCAGAAATCACGAAAACCGCATTCCAGACGAAATGAAGAAAATTGCGAAAGAGGAGTCGACGATAAAAGAGGCAAATGAAGGAGTTGGGGGAACACAGAAGATAATTTCCTGGAAATGATTAACCTCCTTTAATTTCAATCTGGAGCAAATTTCACGACGCAGTCACAGAATGCGAAAAATTTTCCGTAGAGGAAAAAACGAACAAACGCTTGTGCTCGCAAACGGGAACATTTACATAAAAAACTCAGAATATTCTCAGACTCAATGAATGGTTGAACAGTTAAAAATTTCTGCAGCGGGAACACTCACAATGGGAGATTTTTTTTAATTTTCAATTTTACATTCTACTGTAATGTTTTTGCGATTCATTCGCCGATTTACGAGTTTTTAACATGAGCGCACATCAAAAGGAGCAAAAGAAAAAAAAATCTCCAACGAAATAGTTCCGGTAACGTCATGATTTTTTTAAAATTATCATATATTGGATGTACTCTTGTGTATTTTGCGGAAAAAAAGGAATATTACCTTGTACATTGTTTGTGAAAGTCATTGTCTTGCTGTCTTGAACACGAATGCGCCCTAAGTGTGTACCGGAAATTATCAATGTTCCAAGAAATTTATGTAGGTGTTCCATAGCGTTCTCGCACGCAGTTTACATGGTAAAAATGATACAATTCAAATTAATTTCGGTTTGGATACCTTCAAATACTACCATACCTAGATAAAGAAAAGATGATATACGAAACCATACTTCGGTATCACGAGACTTCAACAAAAAAGTTCAGAAGTATAATTAATGTATAGACATCGGATGTTTAGGGAAATGCCTATTTTTTTCTAAAGAACTTATTTAAAGCCTGATAATATATGTCCACGAATCATGATAAATGATTACATTTGACGGAATTTTATAATGCTTATTTTTGCTTATTTTAGCATAAATGCCTATTTTTTGCATAAATACCTTTTTTAGGACTTTTTTTGCCTTTTATTTAGTATATTTATATACAATGCTTAGATATCGGAAAATCGGCGATGGTCCAACGTGACCATTCATTACGAAACCTTCAATTCACGTCTTGAAATTTAAAATTACGAGAGAATTCCTGAAAATACACGAACTGATTTTTCTCCATTTCCCTATTTCACAAATACTAACCATGATCTGAGAACATGGACGATTGACAATACGCCGAGGGAACCGAAATTTTAAGTGGAAATAAATATAAATTCCCAGAAGGTTTCAGTGTTGCTAGTGTTGGACTGCTAAAATATTCGCCAGTCACATCGTTCAGATATCCTTCTCCGCATTCAAACTGATTTTGTCTCCCAGTCGTCGCAAATTTGAAATTGTGATCCTTGAAAAGTTACTGGTAATATGTAAATATTACTGGTTAATGGAAACTATTAAGAATAAAATGTAGAAGAGTTGTAAATATGTAAATCTATTTTTACATTAAAATATACGAACTGGTTTTGTGCATTTCAGTTTACAAAATAATACATACAAAAATTACAATTTTCCATTTTATTGTGTGTGTAACTTATGACAGTGGCTTTTCCCTCCTTATTCTTGACTTTTTCAGTGCTTTTTTAGGCGCCTAAAAGACGATTTTTTAGTGCCTAAACATCCGATGTCTATTAATGTATCATCTAGTACAATGACTCGGGTGTAAAGCAATTAGATTCAACTACAAGAAAATGTGCGACAGTAAACTTCAAAAACATCAAACAGCTTGAATTCACACAATTAATTTTCGTGTCTTCCATATATATTTTAATATGCTTTTGTGTTCGTTTTGAAATTTGAATAGGGCCATTATTTTCAAAACCGCTCTCTTTAAGAACATAATATAATAATAATAATAATAATAATAATAATAATAATAATAATAATAATAATAATAATAATAATGTCTTTATTAATGGCGAGGCTCAGGCCATAGGACCTGCTCATACATAAAAACGTATACATACATACTCATACATACATAAACGAATTAAAATAAGTTTAATAATGGACAATTTAAACAATGAAAATATTTTAACATCATAGAATTTCATTTTGAAACTTCCCAAAATGCTGAAACTTTTTATTGCTTAAAGTGATTTACGAAAAGAAAAAACTGGTATTTTTTGTAACGTACAGTATGCATTACATTGGTTTTCCGTGTCGTACCTCACAAGAACAGAGACCACAATACAGAGCCAAAGCACCAGATATGGATATTAATACGCCAACATGCTCTGTGAACCATTCAAGAGCTCGAAGTACTAAAATATCACAGGCAAACCCAAACCAATATCATTTCAAAAGCTGTCCACTCTCAATATTAAACATTCAACCTTGCTTCTTGTAAATGAAGCACATTGTATTCATCCATGAAACACCAATCTCGATATAAAAGAAATAACTACGGCATCTTTTACGATAAACACTGAAATCCTTTCCCGTTATTCCCGACAGCTTCAAAAGAAAACACCAAAATTCGGTCAATCTCATTTCCTTTTTCTCTTTTTCTCCATTGCACACACGCATGCGAGCACAAAAGACCGAGGGAGAGGTCTCTCTTTCACAGCAACCTCAGAACAGTAAACGCCCCGACCACAGTGTCAATAAGAGAGTTTTTATACGACTCGCACTCCACGCGAAGTACAAAAAAGACGCAACCAAGTTCTCCGATAAAGCATCGCAAATCTTATTCAGGAGGCTTTGAATGACGCGAGAAAGCAGTGTAGAAGGGCGGAGGTTTCCATAAAGGGCTCTACACGCGAAACGTGTGATCCGGAGGGGAGAGAGAAGACTGACAGAAAAGGGGAGGATTGCGTAGTCGAGCGTCAAAGAATGAAAAGAGGAGGAAGTGGGCCGGCAGGGGAAGGAGGGAATGAAAGGGAGAAGAGAAATTGAGAGATTTTCCTGAAGAGTTGAGAAAAATATGAGCTTCCAAACAGAAGAGGTGGTGTGTGTATGTGTGTGTGTGTGTGTGTGTGAGAGAGAGAGAGAAAGAGAGAGAGAGAGAGAGAGAAAGAGAGAGAAAGAGAGAGAAAGAGAGAGAAAGAGAGAGAAAGAGAGAGAAAGAGAGAGAAAGAGAGAGATAGAGAGAGATAGAGAGAGATAGAGAGAGAAAGAGAGAGAAAGAGAGAGAAAGAGAGAGAAAGAGAGAGAAAGAGAGAGAAAGAGAGAGAAAGAGAGAGAAAGAGAGAGAAAGAGAGAGACAGAGAGACAAAGAGAGAGAAAGAGAGAGACAGACAGACAGACAGCACAGCATTTGCATAACCGGGCACTAAGGAGTTAAAAGGAGGAACGGTAAGAGAGAAAGAGAGAAACAGGCGGAGAAAGAGAGAGAGAGAGAGAAAGAGAGAGAGAGAGAGAGAGAGAGAGAGAGAGAGAGAGAGAGAGAGAAAGGGAATGAGTGAGCTAAAAAGGAAAGCAGAGAGCTGAGAATTTCTTGCAGTGTGTACGGGAACGTATGAACCTAAAGAGAAATAGGGGAAAAGAAAAGATTGCCACGAAATGGCAGGATAGCAAAGCCGGTCGCGTACAGCGAAAAAAGAGAGAAAATAGGAAGTAAAAGGGCAAGAGGGGAAATCCTTTCAGAGGAGAAGGGTGTACAGCAACCGCAATTTGAATACTTCTATGGATATGAAAAGGCGAAAAGGACATCTGACAGAAATTCCAGGAAGTTACAGACTTAATATTCACAAGTTGAAAAGCGTACTGATTTCACATTTTGATTAATTCTCTGTGGAAAAAGGTATTCGCCGAAAAATATTTTTTTGAGAAATATGACATTATGACATACATATTTTATTAAAAATGCTTAACATATTTTTTTCAATTTTTCCCCCACAATTATTAATTTTGTCATGGGTTATGATGGAAATAACGACAAATTGGTAATATAACTAATACGCAGATTCTGAGGATATTTTTGTGATTTTCCTTCACAAAAGTCCTATGGAGGCGAGAGTTTATTTCTCAAGGACACATACAGTTTTTATACTGTTGCCTCAAACCTTAAGAAGCTATAGGAGGGCGTAACTTAAACATACTTATTTTATTTAACTATAGGATGAAACTATAATAAAACATTATAACTGTAGGTTCTTTGGCCAACGAAAGTTAGTGTGCATTCCTTTATTGATGTTCTTCTGCTTCTAAACATAATGATATATTCTGAGAATAAAAGCCTGAAATATGATTGGAAGAACTTTAAGGAATAATGGGCAATTGGAGATAAGAAATGCGGTATTATCCTTAACGTACCTAATAAACAAATCCTCTTCGTAAGCCGTGAACCAAGGTATTAGCGCCTGAGATCCAAGAACGCCGTTGAAGTATTTTGGCTTCAAATGCGTTGGAAATTATGTTTTGCGCAGGTTCAAACTCGGTTTACTTCATGTTAATTGGCGAGATTGAAGTTCGGAGCTTCATCAACAATTGGACATGCATAGTATTCAACAACGCCCTAAAAGGATAAGCTCAAAAGTCATTTGGTTTTCTCGATGTAGTAAATCGATAACTACAAGTAGGGTGCTATAAGGTACAAGAAACGAAAAATGGAAAATCAAAGCTGATGATTTTGCAGGGAACACATCAGCAAAACCACCTTCAATACTTGCAAATGTTTTGTGGATCTATCAAAAAAGTAGAGAGGAAATTTCGATTCTCACTAATGTTTAAGATTATTAATGAAAGGGGTTATTGATTACCATGATTAATGGTTGAACTTGCAATCGTTAAATTATGTAAATATAATTGAACACATGATACATCTCTCACTTCTGGGGGAAAATCAAAATGCGACGTATTAGGAAACTAGATCTGATGTATGAGGAAACTGAATACGACCTGCAATCTCATTCCAGATTTCCGAGAACCCCAAATCTCAAATTCTCCGACAAAGTTTCACTCATCTTTTCTTGTTATTTAAACCCAAACCAACTATATGTTTTCTAGGCAAAAATTTGCGTTGTAAAAGCTTATAAACACTCCAGAAATATGTAAATTGTTTATTATTAAGAAAGTAAATGAATATATTTGATCAAAAAAAATGAACCCAAAAATAAAAAAGCACCCAATTTACACAGTTCAACTGCTTTTTTTATTCTCGGTCAATTTTTCTTTTTGGACGAATATATTCGTTTATTTTGTAATATTAAACAATTTCCATGTTTCTGGACTGTTTACATGCTTCTACAACGCAAATTTTCGCGTAGAAAGCATATTTTCAAACCAACTTTTCAGTGCTTATTGCGGCTCAGACATTCCGAAAAACCATAAAGTTTATTAGACAAAATATGCTTAAACCTGTCTTACGAGCTTATTTTCGAAGTTTCGACGTTTCCTCCCAGGACACCTGTGTATTTAATTATACAACATACATCTGTACCATGGAGGTAAAGGCTGTTCAGAAATAACTATGAAATTCCCAGAAGAGTACTTTTAAAAATGTTTTCTTCCTCTCAAGAATAGTCGACATGATGCTGTTTTGAACGTTTCTTTTATCGTAATAATTGACCTTTGAACAAACCTCGTGACACCTCTTGAAAGAGCAATCAAACTGGGAACAAGTACGTTAAAACTGTTCACTTTAGCAAACGACTGATTAATAGAATAGTGTTTCCGGGTGCGTCAACTGCTAAGATTGACCCGTCCCGTCTAGGGTAGTGCATGCTTTTCTCGTGAGAGGTGGAGGCAAACTTTCCCTGCAGAACGGCAAGATTCGGCGCTGACTAGACGCGTCGACTTGCGGGTTTTCCCCAACCAGGTATCTCCCACCAGCAAGGCAACGCCCCTGTCGAGACAAACTCGAAGCCCCCGACACGTGCATGTTAGCGTGTGTATGTAGGTAAGGGATGAGAATATGACAAGAAAGAGGAAGGAAAGATCGCGCGCGGTCTGTAGCCCGTTTGTTAGGGTACTGCTCCGGCAATCACCTGACGTTGATCGAAGAAACCACGGAAAACTACCGATCAGACCAGCCGGCCACTAGAATTCTCCTCCAGACAGCGACTGAATTCGACCCAGCTTTCAAAACTCTTACCGCCGTCTGGCACCGAACCCTAAGACCTCCCGGTGACAGCACTGCAATGCAGTGACGGCAAACAATGGAACTTCCACCCTCTTACCTCCGAGAGTCCAATCTGTGTGCGAGAGGGAATTTGTGGGCGTAACGCTATCTCCGTGTTTCGTAGTTGCCCGGCTCCTCGCGAGGAGCGCCCTCGGTTCGATTCGAAGGGGAAGGGGCTGGAAGCTGCGGCTGAGCGGCTGGGACGCCAAGGGGGCGGGGTCGAGCGCGGAGGAAAGATGGAGTGGCTCCGGCTAAATTGGCCGCGGCGGCAGGCGGGTGGGGGGCTGTGGTGGAGGTGGAGGTAGTGCTGCTAAATGGGGATGTGGTAGATAGGAGGCGGAGGTGGTGGTATTGGTAGGAGTGGTGGCATTGATGATCGTGATGGGAATGGTGGTGGTGGTGGTGGTGGTGGTGGTGGTGATAATGGTGATGATGATGGTGGTGGTGGGATTTGGTAAATGGCTGCGACGATCTTGGTGATTATGGTAGTGGTGAAGTTGATGCTCGTGGTGATGTAGATGCTCGTGGTGATGCTCGTGATATGGCTGCTGATGTTGATGTTCGTGGTGATGCTCGTGATGTTGACGCTGGTGATGTTGATGCTCGTGATGTTGATGCTCGTGGTGATGATGTTGATGCTCGTGGTGATGATGTTGATGCTCGTGGTGATGATGTTGATGCTCGTGGTGATGATGTTGATGCTCGTGGTGATGATGTTGATGCTCGTGGTGATGATGTTGATGCTCGTGGTGATGTTGATGCTCGTGGTGATGATGTTGATGCTCGTGGTGATGATGTTGATGCTCGTGGTGATGATGTTGATGCTCGTGGTGATGATGTTGATGCTCGTGGTGATGATGTTGATGCTCGTGGTGATGATGTTGATGCTCGTGGTGATGTTGATGCTCGTGGTGATGATGTTGATGCTCGTGGTGATGATGTTGATGCTCGTGGTGATGATGTTGATGCTCGTGGTGATGATGTTGATGCTCGTGGTGATGGTGTTGATGATGCTCGGTGATGATGATGCTCGTGGTGATGATGATGTTGATGCTCGTGGTGATGTTTACGATGGTAGGGATGGCAATGTTTTGGTTGCAGCGTCATCGACAATGGAAGTGGTGGTGGTTGTGGTGGTGGAGGTGATAGCGGTAGTGGTGCTGGTAATATTGACAGTAATGGTGAGGGAGAAGTGGTGATGAAGATGGCGTTAGTGGCAGCGACGATAGTGGTGATGACAGAGTGGCGGCGGTGGCGGTATGATGCTGGTAGTGATGAGAGTGAAGTTGATGCAGTGGTGATGTTGAATGGCGGTATTTGCGGTGGCAGCGACGCCGGTATTGAAGGCGATGTTCAAGTTAAGGGAGACGGACGCGATTGCAGAAATATGGGCGGAGGCGGCACGGTGAAAGTTGATTTAGTGTTTTCAGGCCCATCAACTTTTACGGTCATTACACTAGGTTTTTCGTAACGTGGCGTATGAGGGTATTATCTTCACGATGGAATATGGCACGGCATTTTGCGTCTTTCTCGATCGTGCTGTCAGATGTCGCATGATCGCGACCGTATCAAGCAGTGCTGCAGATCAAGCGACATCTAGCGGCACGACCGAGAAAGACGCGAAAATCGTTGCCACATTCCTTCGTGAAGGTAATTTCCTCACGCGCCACGTTACGAAAACCCAAGTATAGTCCCGAACATTTCGTACATGATATTTCCTGGGGAGGTGGTGGTGTTACCATCTCCCACTAGACGGGGTTACCGGCGCCGACCTGTATGTCGGCTCGCGTATTTCCCTTGCTTTTCAGCTAGGTTGAATTCAGTCGCTGTCTGGAGGAGAATTCTAGCGGCCAGCCGCTCTGATCGGTAGTTTTCCGTGGTTTCTCCGATCAACACCAGGCGAATGCCGGAGCAGTACCCTACCAAACGGGCCACGGACCGCGCGCGATCTTTCCTTCCTCTTCCTTGTCCTATCTTCTCCCCTTACACACACACTTACACTACCATGCACTACACTACCACATACTCCGGGAGATCGGTCGAAAGCTTAGAGCTGTCCCGGCTGGGGCGGTGCCCCGCTGGTGGGAGAGTCCTGGTTAGGGGGAAACCCCACTAGCCGACGGTAGGTCGGCCCCGGATCTCGCCATCCAGCGGGGGAAGATCACCACCATCTCCCGAGAAAAAAACATGCACTACACTAACGGGACTAATGAACAAAGCAGATGACGCGCCCGGAAACACGAAAAATCAATCAATCTCGCGTATTTCCCGTTCTAGGTATCTCCCATAGCTGGGCGCTGCCCCAGCCGCCTTCCATCACGTGTGGTAGAGTCGGGTGCAGCGGGGCAGGCGGTGTTGGCAGCTCTGACGACGGAGACGGCCGGAGCAAAGGTGGCGGTGGGTGTGGTGACGGTAGCGTCAGCGGCGCTCGGGACGATGTGAAGGGTGATGGCTGCTTCCTCCGCCACCGGCGGCTCGCGGTCTCGGAGGACAGGAAATGAAATGAGAAGTTCACAGAATAATTAATTCTTCCAGGGAACCTTCTCGGCAGCCTATCGCTTGGGACCCCGCTTCCGCGCAAGCGACCTGATGCTCTCTCTGCCAGACTCCTGCTCTCCTAAATTGTCTCTCTCTCCTTCCCTCTTTCTCGCTCAAATTAGACCTCTTTTCCTGGCTCTCGAATTGGCTCTCTAACTTCGTCTGCTTGAAATGTTGGCCCCCTTTTTCTTACCGGTACGTGTTCTTGCTTTGGCATTATGTCGCATCTTTGTTCTCTGACTCTCTCCCTCTTTTTCTCTCTCGTTCTCGCTCAAATTAGCGCTCTTTTCCTGGCTCTCGAATTGGCTCTCTAACTTCGTCTGCTTGAAATGTTGGCCCCCTTTTTCTTACCGGTACGTGTTCTTGCTTTGGCATTATGTCGCATCTTTGTTCTCTGACTCTCTCCCTCCTTTTCTCTCTCGTTCTCGCTCAAATTAGACCTCTTTTCCTGGCTCTCGAATTGGCTCTCTAACTTCGTCTGCTTGAAATGTTGGCCCCCTTTTTCTTACCGGTACGTGTTCTCGCTTTGGCATTATGTCGCATCTTTGTTCTCTGATTCTCTCCCTCTTTTTCTCTCTCGTTCTCGCTCAAATTAGCGCTCTTTTTCAGGCTCTCGAATTGGCTCTCTAACTTCGTTTGCCCTAAATTTACCTTCCCTTTCTTATAGATCTTCCAACCCTAATTCTTGCTTTGAAATTGCCTCGCATCTTCGTTCTCTGACTCTTTCTCGTTCTCCCTCTCCCTCTTTCTCTCTCTTTCCCTTTCCATGTCGTTCTCTCTCTTTGTCATCAAATTAGCCCTTTATTTTTCTAGCTCTTGTATTAGGTAATTTCGTCTACTTTATGTTCCTCTCTTTTGACAGGTATTCTCACTTTGGCACCGTAACGCAGTTTTGTTCTCATCTCCCAAATATTTACTTGTAGTTTTTACTTACTTGATAGCTCACTTCGAAACATGTATTCGATAGAATAGACACGTATGTTCTCATTACATCTAAGTATTTGTAAAAAAGTGAATTACCTATAAATTTCGGAGGTCATACAATTATAATTATATTGAAAAAATTATCTTACTAATAAATAATATTAAATAATACTACTTTGTTGCTATACTTTCCTCATTTTATTGTTTTGTTGTTGTCCTAATATTACTCTCCAGACTAATCCTAGAGCTCGTTTCCTGGATCTCAATTTGGCTTTCTATCTCCCTCTGCCTTAAATTGGATTTTCTCTTTTCTAGAGATAAAGATCCACACATTGACATTCTTAATTTGTTGGCCTGTAACTTTCTCTCGCATAGCTATTTGCAGTTTTACTTTTTTTATTTTCTTGATAGTTAATTGAGAAAGATTGGTATACAGATTTTTTCTACTACAACCCAACCTAACCCACTCAACCCATCATCTCTTCTAGACCGCTATTTAAACAAGCTGTTTTCATCTTACTTCTTCTTTCCTCTTTGACTCAATAATCCCTTTCCTTTTGTAAGTGGGCAACTTCTCTTCTTCAAACTCTTTCTTCCTTTTCCGTTGTCTCAACCACCTTCTCTTGCCTTCACAATTTCACGTCGTCTCCCTGCCGTCGGCATGAACTCCCTTCAAGCAGTTTTTTGCTTCTTTCCCCAATCTATCCTCCTCTCTCGTTTCTTCTCTTCTTAGCGCCACTGCCGTGGTTAGTGGAACTTTCCTGTAAACCTACCCTCCTACACTACCTCCTTGCTTTTTCTTTCTTTTTTCGTCTTCATCCCCTCCCAACATCAACCCAAACGTAACCTCTCTCATTTACTACGCTATCTCTAGCTCGCTATCTGAACAAGAAGTACACAAGCTTTACTCCCCCTTACTTTTTACCCAATCAGCGCCACCCATTTCATTAGTGGAAGCGTCTTTCCTCGAAAACACCCCCTCCAGGAACTTGCATCTTCCACTTTCATTCTTCATCTCATCCTAACCAGCTTTTCTTTCTCCAACCCAACTCTATCCTCTTTCATTCACCGAGTCTTCTCTACTTGGCTATCGGCGCGAGCTTTTTACAAGCTGTTATCACGTCTCTATCATTCGCACTTACTCCTTACCTCATTAACGCAACCCTGCCCAATAGTGCCAAGCTTCTTTTCCTCTTCCTTTGACCTCAACCTCTTCCACTCACCACACCGACTTTCGTCTCCCGACAGAGAGAGTCCTGTACAAGCTGTTTTCATCTTTACTCCTTCTTACGTCTTTCCTAATCAATACTACCCTTTCATTAGTGGAAGCGTCTCTCTCCAGAAGTCCCTCCTCTCCTCCAGAAGTCCCTCTCCTCCAGAAGTCCCTCTCCTCCAGAAGTCCCTCTCCTCCAGAAGTCCCTCTCCTCGTCCTTTCCCCCTCTTTCTTCTCCTTCTTCTCCTCATCTCTTCCTTCTCTAACTCAACCTTATCCTCTTTCACTCACCGCGTCATCTCAACTTCGCCATCTGCGCGAGCATTTTTCAAGCTGTTATCATATCTCTACACTCTACCCTTCCTCCTTACCTCATTAACGCAATCCTCTTGGATAGCCCCAAGCTTCTCATCCTTTCCCGTCTCCACACCCCAACGTCATCCACTCGCCACACCGTCTTTCGTCTGCCGACTGAGAGAGCCGTGTACAAGCTGTTTCCATGGCAACGACGCACGGAAACCGTAAAAGGCGAAGAAGAAAATTGGCAACGAATTGGTGCGGCGCCCGCACGTTGCCTCGCATTCAATTCGGGGCCGCACGCCGCAGATTTTGCAAGCTCTTTGAAATAAAGCGGCCATTGTGTTGCGGACAGGCAGCTGTTGTGAGTTTCGTTTCGAGTTATGATACCGCATTGGGAAAGCGCTGCAGTAGCTTCTGGTTTAGAACGGCAGGTTCAATCAACGGGGCGCAACGTTTCCGGAAGTGAACTTTTTAATAACTTAGTGGTGCTGTTACTGCACATTCTTTTTCGTATTACTTCTATCGGATACGTAATATTGAAATATTGCTGCTTTGATCCTACTAATTCTTCAAGCATTTAGAAAAAAATTTCTTCGACAAAAGAAGCACGAAAAAATTGAATTTGCAATTTTCGAAATTGTACAGGTTTTAATGAAAATGGTCGTGCATCATATTTATAAGCCCGCTTTACTTTATTGAAGAAAAAAATCAAATAAAAAAATGTGGAGCTGTTTTTGAAAAAAGAAATGAAAATTTCTTAGGAAATTTTACGTAAAGTAACCTAAACATTCGAAATATCCAAAAAATTCGAAAGTTACCGCCGTCATGACTCGAACCTAGGACCTCCCGGTTAGAGGCGCTGCAGTGACTTCAGTTGATGCGCTGAGTTACCGCTCCCGGTAGCAGCCGGCCTAGAATTCTCCTCCAGACAGCGACTGAATGCGGCCTAGCTGACAAGCCAGTGTTGCCGTAGTTGGTGAGAAAAGGGCATTGGGAGGAGGGGAGCGAGATATGGGCAGAGGCCAGTGGGCGTTGGGCTATGTGACGTGGGTGGCCAGGGATAGGTTGGCATCTAGGGCGCAGGTGGGAGGGAACGGAGACAGGGTGGAGGCAGGACGGGGCGGGGCGGAGCGGAGCGGGCTGGAAAGGGACGGGACAGGGCGTGACGGGGCGGGACGGGGCGGGACAGGGCAGGCGCAGGACGGCAGGACGGGACAGGCAGGAGGCAGGACAGGGCAGGACAGGACAGGAGGCGGGACAGGGCAGGACAGGGCGGGACGGGGCGGGACAGGACAGGACAGGACAGGTAAGTGGAGCGAGGCGGGGAGGGGGCGGGGCGAGGGTTAGCGGTGCTGGACGGATTGCGGCGGGGCGGGGCGGGGCGGATTGAGACGGGGCAGGTGGGATGGGATGGAGCGGGGTGGAGTGGGGCGGGGCGCGGCGGGGCGGGGTCGTGACGAGGACGGGGCGGCGACGGGGCGGAGTGGGGCGGGCGGAGTTGGGTGGGACGGGACGGGGCGGGGACGGGGCGGGACCGGGGCAGGGCGGGGCGGGGCGTGGCGGGGCGGCGCGGGGATGGGACATGGCGGGGCGGGGCGAGGAGGGGCGCGAGGCGGCAAGTGGCCTGGCGCAGAGCCCGCAACTTCTTTCATTTGCGCCGCCTGCTGCCGCAGGAATCGATAGCGCCGTCGCGGCGCGGCGCAGAGCCGTCTTATTGCCCCGAGGATCGGCTGCAGGCGCCGCGGCGCTGCGGGCTCAGGGCGTCGCGACGCCCAAATGAAGGACCCCCCACCCCACCAGACTCACGGGGCGACCGGGACGTGACGCGGGTTTAGTGGCGATGGGACAGCTGGGTGACGGCTGCAGTGAAAAGGACAGAAGTCTAGTAAAATATGTAGTGGAGGGTGAAAGTAGAAGGATATGCAGTGAATTTGGTGGCGATGGTGTGACAGGTGGGTGAAGCGGATGGACAGTGAGTAAAAGATATGTAGGACGTCGAGGAGGATATGACACGGGTATAGTGGCGATGGTCACTGTCACAGCTGGGGTGAAGCGCATGGACAGTAAGTAAAAGATACGTAGGTGCGCGAGGAGGATGTGACGCGGATCCAGGGCGATGGTCACTGTGACGGCCGGGGTGAAACGGATGGAGAATGAGTAAAAGATATAATAGACGGGCGAGAAGAGGAGGATGTACCAGGGTTCAGAGGCGAAAGAACTTTCGGAATATACAAGTCGATGGGCAGTGTAAAAGTATGTGAACGGTAAACTGTAAATTAACAGATGAACGTGACGTGATGTAAACTAATGTTCTGCACGAGACAATTTTCCTCAAGCGCCACTACAGTTAACAAAAGATCCTGCTAAATGGCGATCCGGTATGCCACGTTTTCGCTCGCCTCAACGTAACACTTGAAAGCCGCTCAGCCGAGAAAACCGTGAGTCTGACGCTTGGTGCTAGTGGACCAGATGAGTCACCAGTTCATGTGTTAATTGCAAAATTAAAGATACCGCGAAGTTGAAACCTCTAAAAAAAAGAGTTCAACCCATGTGAAAAATTGAGAATAAAAAGTTGTTTAGTTGTTTTTTTTTGTTTTTTTGTTGTTGTTTAGTTGGCGTTGGGGGAAATATTGTTTTATTTTCCTGATGGAAATTCTGAAAGTGAAAGAAACCACAGTACAACTGATAAATCTTATTTTAGAAAAAAAAGAATATTTATTTGGAAACAATTAATGGCATTCTTCTGAATCGTAGTATTGAAAAGAAATGTATTCAATATTTGTCAATTAAATTTCCACAAAAATTAAGTTCGATTATTTGAATTAAATGAAGCTACAACTAATGGAAAAATATTAGCCTGAAAGATTCCTCCTCTCTATTGCTTACGTAGTTATAAAATACTAACATTTATATCCTTTCTCTCCCTCAAGAGGAGAAGCAAAATCGTCAGGTAGTGTGTTTGATCTGCCAATCTGTGAATCTACCCCTCCAACGTAAATGGAACGTAAACGTAATGGTTGAAGATGGCTCACTACCAAGCTCTATTTTGCCATCCCAGATACACCTTCCGGTACATCTACTATGTTACGACTTATCTCATCTTAAAACGATAGCGACGGGCGATATGTACACATTCTAGAGCACAACTCATTCAATCAATCAATCAATTTACACTAATTTACAATCAAATCCACCTTCAAACACATTCAAATTAAATCTATTAATCTCGAGCGCAAGGCGCTCGAACTTACGACGCTCGAATTTGAAACGCTCGAGCAAATGTCGAGTAAACAATACTATGCCACGTCTCCTGCCCTTTTGGAATTCAATCTTTGTATCGATAGTAAGATAGCTGGGTATGTTGAAAACTATCGAGATGGTGTGAAGATGGAAGGTTGCGGACAAATGTACCGAGAAAGACTCGCATAGATTTATTCAATTCAATTCAATGCTGCCTTATTCCACGGGACTAGGGCTAAGGCCATGAGACCTGCTCTTCCGCCTTACCACACAGATTTCGCTAGGCTTTCGCCATCTAGCAGGGAAAGTAGGGATCACTCGGAAGGCGAAACAGCCGATTCGAATTTTGCTCAGAGGCTTCTTTTAGGCCTGAGGATATTTTATATGCAGTAAATCTACAACGTGGGACAGCCGGCTTTATTTATCGGGAGGATTTTTTTGTCTTTAAAATTTGCTTAGATCAGATTTCAACGCCTGAACTTGGACATAACAGTCCGGTAGACTAACCGTTACACCACCAAAGCCATTGATTTAGATTTAGATACAGAAGTGATATCGATTGTAACGGCGCTGTAAGAGTGTAGGAAAGAGTGTCAAAATGTAGAGCGATCGACATGGAAAAGAATAAACGACTATGACGTGCGTTTCGTGGCGATGGTTGCGATATCAGCGGTGTTGAAGACGGCGAAGTTTGGAAACGATAAGCATAAAGCGAGAGCGTTGAAATGAAACAGCAAAACAGATTGATGACGAGAGTAAAAATTGTAAAGAAACTAAAAGATGCTTCAAAGCCAACCACGTATTTTCAGAGGATATGCCAGTTTAAATAATGTCTTCTTAGAAGGCAACCAAACTCATGTTTACAATACAGCAACGGGTTAAAAGAGATCGTGCAAAGAATAGTCAACAGTCTGAAAGCAATGAGAATATCTTCGTGGAAATGTGTTTTGGTTGAAAATTATATTCGTATTACAGGCTCAGGCAAGGTAACACAAGGTGGCGAAGGCATATTTTTTCCCGGTTGGTTTCGTGGTGCTCGAAATCACATCCATTACGAAGCACATTTTAACACTTTCAAGATCTAGCCTCAGCTGAACTTTCCACCAAAGGTCATAAGGTTTTGAAATAAATTTGAAGGGTCATATGTTTTAAACTAATAAACATAGTAGAAAGGTCTTTTTTTAATTTTAAAGAAACAATCTTGTACTTTTATATGATGTTGTAATTTTTATATTTATTTTATGGTTATTATTAATAGTTTTAAAGATTTTTCATGATAAATAACACAAGAAATTGAGTTCAAAAAAGTTTAACATGTTTATTTTAATTAAATTCTCACAAATTCTATTAATATCATATTATATATAACATTACATTAGTGTATATTGCAATAATAAAGAAAAAATACTTTTTATTCACAATAATTGGTTTAGGTGTGCTAATTTTGAAGAGCGTTCCTTCGGCGTTCTGTAGAGAGCATGCACATCCGTATATTCCGAAGCTTTTTAATAGCACTTACATCGCAGCAACGAAATCTGTGTGCGGTGTTTTAGGTACTTTACTCATGTAGAAACCTCCATGAATAGTCAGCAAACTGAATATGGCATGATATAAGCAGATCTAAAGTATGAATCACGTGCCCGAAGATTCTACGGGTAAAATTCTACGTCGTAATTTAAGTTGACTTGTCGGCGCCCGTAGATTATACGGGCTGCGACATCAACGTTTTAACCATTTCAACCACCATCATTCATTCCTCATGGTCATTCATCTCCCATGATTATCCGTACAAACCTCAATCTAGTACAGGGGAAATGCAATTCTTTGTTGTGCTTAACTTACTAGTAAAAGAGAAGGGCATAAATGAGTATACTGGTAATACATCAGAAAGTAATGAAAAGTAATATATTCTTTAAATTTAAAATAATAATAATAATAATAATAATAATAATAATAATAATAATAATAATAATAATAATAATATAGCCTACACGAAACCCTATTGGGCAAAGATCTATTTCAAAACAGGAATAGCTCATATTGCACATCAGATGACGTACTTCTGATGTGTAATATCCTTGGCAAATGGCAGAACAATTTTAAACGTCTCACAACAGCTATTAGTACCTTTATTAAAATACCAAAAGCCCAAAATCGAAGTCAATATGGTGAGGGATATAATTAAAGGGAACTTCAAAGTGACGTCACAGCAATGGATATGAAAACAAGGAGAAGCAAGTCGACAGATGGATAAAAAAGTATTGAGCTTTTTCTGAGGATTCCCAGAAGTTGCACATATTGGCGAGGTTTTCATTCCGAGCAAAACATGAACAGGTGTCAAGGTAGAGCGGAAATAACTAAGACAAATACCGAAGGCTGAGGGTGCGACTCTGAAAAGTAAAACAACGAAAGGTTCCAGAGTGGACACAGTATTGAGACCTAGGTCACAGGAGAGCATAACCTCGAACCGGTGACATGGGGACACAATCAACGAAAACAAAAAACAACTGAAGAAAGTAGGTCACCAAGTTATAGAGAAGCTTCACAAACAAGACACGTTTGTTGCCAAATCACAACCAGGTATCAAGAATATCAATAACATCGGAATATCCAACAGAATCGAATCCAGAAGGTCTGTAATGAGAATTCTCAAAGCCAGACACGAAACATAGAACCAAAGGAAGAGTACAGGGCGTAGCGAATAGAAATGGACGAACCTTGGGGAAATAACCTGAGTACAACGGAAGTAGGGAGAGGAGGATAATTAGATTGGGATGGGGAATGTAATGAGTAGAAGGCAGATTTTGATGACGTAAAACATCACCAAAACTGATCAATAAAATGCTCTTAAAATAATTTTAAAATGACCTAAAACAAAAGAAAAATGCCGTAAAAAATGTTATCAATACCAGTTCGGATGAGCAACTTAAGCTGTTGGATATGTTACTGATGTAATCGAGACTGCTTCTATTCGTTCACAGGAAGCACCAACAGAATCCAATCCAGAAGGTCCGGAATGGGTGTTCACAAAGACACGGAGAAAGAACCAAAGGAAGATTACGAAGCGTTGAAGGAGGAAACGGACGAACCTTGTCGAAAGAAGCCTATGTACAACGGAGGTAGAGAAAAAAGAATGAGACTGAGATGGACAGTGTAATGCAGGACGAGAAGAAGTCGAGCGAATGGACTGAGTGCATGAACCGCATATGCAGAGTACTCTACAGCGAAAAAAAACGAGAATCAAGGCGTGCGAAAACACAACCAGGAATCGAGGTGAGTAGGATAACTGGAAGCTTCAACAGAATCCAATCCAGAAGGTCCAGAATGGGTGTCCTCACAGACACGGAGTCAGAACCAAAGGAAGGCCGGGAGTGGAAATGGTCGATCCTTGCGGAAAGCAGCCTGGGCACGACGAGGGGTGGGGGAGGGGAGGGGGTGCCGTTCGATTGGTTCCCAGCCGCCGCGCTCCAGAGCGGCCTCAAGTGCCGGGAAATGAAATGAAGGGCGCTCCTTTCTGCCAGCGATGGTAGCGGCGGGGGGAGGAAGGCAGTGTGCGGTAGAGAGGGAAGGAGCGGAGGAATGGGGAACTGTTTGGCGCGCGCAAGGCAATCGATGCTAGTGCTGCTGCGCGGACGCTGCTGAAGAGGGGGGAGGGGATGGGATGGAAGGGGAGGGGAGGGGAGGGGATGGGCGGGAAGGGGAGGGGAGGGTATGGGAGGGGAAGGAATGGAATGGGAGGGGGATGGGCGGGGAGGAGAGGGGATGGGAGGGAAGGGGATGGGAGGGGAGTGGATGATATAGAAGGGGAGGGGAGGAGGGGAGGGGGTGGGGTGGGAGGCGATGGGAGGGGTGGGGATGGGATGGGATAGGGTAGGAGGGGTGGGTATGGGATAGGATGAGATAGGAGGGGAGGGGATGTGTGGGGAGGAGAGGGGATGGTAGGGTAAGGGGATGGCTTGGGAGGGGATGGGCGGGGAGGAGAGGGAATGGGAGGGGAGGGGACAGAGAAGTTGGAGCCGCTGGCCGATGGACCTCCGAAGGCCAGCTGACACCACCGCATCTCAGAGTCTTCTACCTCCGGGATCTTCTTTTTTCAATTTCCCGGCGTCTTTTCTTCATTCTTCTTTTCTCTTGGTTCTGTACTTCTGGAATAGCATGCTCGAGAGGGTAAATGGACCACTGACATACAGCTGACGCCAACAAATCGTAGGCATTTCTACTTCAACGTCTTCGCCCCCTACCAGCTCTCATGTTTTCTTAATTTTTTCTTAATTCCATATTCATGAATGAGATTTCCCAGTGAAACAATCACCCGTATGAGATATGCTGTACGTCTTTTTGCGTTCTCGTTTTCAGTTTTAGTTTTCATATTCTTCATATCTCCTTTTTCATAATCTTCATATTCTTCATATCTCATTTCTCCTTATTTATTATTTCATTTCCTTTCATTACTATCATTTCTCTTAAAAGACAAGGACAAAGATCGAAGTAAAACAGTCACGATCTCAATACTTGCTATACGACATTACCCATTGTTCGTCTTTTTTTCTTTCTCTTTGTTTTTGTATTCGTTTGTTTCTCTTAGCTACATATTGTTGGCATTACTTAGATAAACTATATCAAGCACCGGCTTATTATTCTTTGCTATTCACGATTTTTTCATTTCCTTTCTTCATCATACAGAACCTATTCCTACCTCACGTTGACAAGATTCAGATGACCCAGAAGCACAGATTTAATTCTTCCTCTCTGACCTAATTTTTTAAAATTTAGTCAGACATGTGCGAAGTATTTCTCTTCTCTATTCTTCGTTCCCATCTTTATTCCATCTACTTACTGCCACATTCCCCAAGGTGATAGAGGTGGGATGAGATGGGATTCTGGCACTTAACAAACAATAATCTTTTCCCCCATACGTCATATACAGTTTTTACTGTTTTTTGACCGAATAAATCAAATTAATCAAAGTTTTGTTAGTTTTCGCATACCAAATTTATAACTGTTCTGAGGCAACGAACACTTACAGATTGCCCAGAAGGCTTTGCCCAGCAATTGCAAATTTAAGATCTTCTGGAGTCTTCAATTGCAAATTTAGGATCTTCTTGGGTCTTATGTTCGATAGGTTACCTTTGCCTTATTCTAAAGGAAAGGGAAAACATTCTTATGTATTTAATATTTAATTTAAATTTAATTTCTTATGTATGAATTCCTCTATTCAAGCTGTCCATAATATTCTTACTTGAAGAATTTATCATTCGATATTTTTCAAATCATCCCCGAGCATACAATCGCAATGCTAAAACCGTTTGAAATAAGTCATCGATTGAACTTCTCGAATAGTCATCATCTTCACCTATGCAAAGTCATTTTAAATATTATTTTTTATTTTATTTATTTAGTCAAAAACTGTATATGCCTTTAGGTGAATATTGACTCTGAAAGGATGTGATGGACGTATAAATAAGCGAGAAACAGAAACGGATAAAACACGACTGCTCTCTGACACGACGTGCTCTCTGAGAGCGCTCCTAGTGACGGAGTGCTCTCTACTTCGATTTGCTCTCTTTATAAAGAATACGCCCAATGTCCTGTTTGTTTTTGACGATATTTACTTGTTAGTGTGCTCTCAAATGTTTACACTGCTCGGCGGAATTCGTTTTGCATCTTCCCTTCATGATAGCGTAATCTCAGGGCGCAATTACGACGTTCTCTGCTCGGAATGATACTTGTGATTTTGATTCTCCTGGCGCGTTCTCGTTGTAATGGATGCTGTGTTCACTTTGTGATGCGCCTCGCACAGTTCTCTCTTTGAGAAGTTACGTTATTAGTGTTTTCTCTTCATAGAATTGTTCTCTGAGTGTGCTCTCTTTGTAGAGGTGTTCTCTGGGTGCGCCCTCTTTGTAAAGGTATTCTCTGGGTGCGCTCTCTTTGTAAAACTATTCTCTCGGTGTGCTCTCTTTGTAAAACTATTTTCTCAGTGTGCTCTCTTTGTTAAACAATTATCTCAGTGTGCTCTCTTTACAAAGCTATTCTCTCGGTGTGCTCTCTTTGTAGAGCTATTTTCTCGATGGGTTCTCTTTGTAGCGCTATTCTCTGGATGTACTTTTTGTAAAACTATTATTTCGCCGTGCTTTCTTTTAGTGCTATTTATCGCAACTTTTAATCTATTTTGTTATCTATTTTTGTAGATGTTTGTGTTATTTTTTTGTCTTTTTGTATTATTTATCTTTTTTAATATTTGTATGTATCGTTTCTATTAATTTTTAATTGTTGTATTTGTGATTAACTGCCACCGAGCGTACGCTCATTTGCAGAAATTTTTATTATATTATTATTATTATTATTATATTATTATTATTATTATTATTATTATTATTATTATTATTATTATTATTATTATTATTATTATGTAGTAGTAGTAGTATTTGTTATTACCATTATTATTACCATAATCATTATTATCATCGTAATTATCGTCATTATTATTATCATTATCATCATCATTGTTATTATTATCACTATTCCCTCGACTCTCCTTTCGCATCCACTCCCACTGTGGTCTCTTTACGGCGAAGTGCTTTGAGTCAGCATGCCCTCGTTCTCCGCGGGGAGAGGAGGGGAGGCTGCGGGGCTAGCAATTCGCTCCGTCGCGCCGGCGCAGGACACGCTGCGCTGCGACACCGGAAGCCCTGCGACACGAACGCAGCCACGCGGACAAAAGAAGAACGACTGCATTCCATACCGCACGGTGTTATGGACAGAGATCTCCAACTTACGAATGAACTAACCCACATGGAAGGTGACACAATGAGTGTTCCAAGATGGATGGATTCTATTTTAGGCTCGGTCTCGATTGATTGAATGATTGATTAGTGATTCCCTAAGCGTCCATTGCTAAGATCATTAGCCTCATAAGTATTGTAAAGGTTTTTATTGTGGGAAGCGGCGTAGATCTTCACCCGTTGGATGGCGAGATCCGGCGCCGACCTACCGCCAGCTAGCGGAGTTTCCCCAACAAGGTATCTCCCACCAGCTGAGGCACCGCCCCAGCCGGAACAAGCTCTAAGCTCCCGACCGGTCTCCCGGAATATGTGGTAGTGTAGTGCATGTTAGAGTGTGCGTGTAAGGGGAGAGGGTAGGACACGGAAGAGGAAGGAAAGATCGCACGCGGTCCATGGCTCTTTTGTTAGGGCACTGCTCCGGCATTCGCGTGATGCTGATCGGAGAAACCACTCATCAGAGCAACCGGTCTCCAGACGGTGGCTGAATTCGACCTAGCTGAGTAGCCAGTGTCGAAAATCCTGCCACCGTCGGGGCTCAAACTCCAAGACCTCCGGGCCGTGGCATTGCAGTGACATCAATTGATACCCTGAGCCATCTACGCGGGGCGTGTTCTGAGATAGGTCAATTTTTTTTTAGGCTGATCTCCGGTCTCCTAGCTAAGTCATATACGTTGAGATATCACGATGACTTAATGACAACGTGATCATAGATAACGTCATGACTAAGGATATTATACAGTCGTAAGGAACAACGTTCAGATGAGATTTAGTAATTGCGACATGCATTAGACATGTGTTATTCATTATAATAAAAAAAGCATTTCGAGCGTTGGGCAAAGAAGTTGCACAACGTTTCAAAGAATCTAGACTAGGAAAAAGGCGAGACATCTGAACACACGGTATGAGATATCTGAAGACACGGTGCGAGTCAAGATTAAAAGAAACCTCCATTATGCAAGAAGTTCGAGATTTTCTCGCCCTGCGTGATGCCTATGCAATCTGAGATTTTGAAGCGGCTTTTGTTGAAAATATCCCATAACTGTGTTCGTAATGAGCATAAGATATAACCTAACACGTAGTTCAGATTTCAACTTATTTTTCGTGAATTTCTTACCTGCCGCCTTTTCAATATTTTCAGTTATTGCCAGAGTTGCTGATGCGTTTAAAAAGTAATTGGAACTACCCCGCATTCGAGAATAAGTTTATCAAATATAGAGCCATGTGACTGCTAGTGCATTACGTCGCTACCTTACGCGTGGAGCTAAAACTCCCTAATGGGAATGAAATCCAGAAAAATACAGGACTTCCATATAGAAACCTGCAGCCAATCCGCTTTGTTCATCCCTAATTCAACATGGTGATCTACATTCTGTGGCTTCCGGCTGTGGCCGAGTGCTGCACGTAACGCATTTTACTTTACATCTTATTATTTTGCCCCATTTGAATTGTTTTCTCTTTATGATGTACCACAAGGCTCAAATCTGTAACCCTTTTTGTTGGCTACCATATTTATTTTAATCGTGCCATAGTAGAACACACTCTAAGGTTCGGGCATAAATTTTATTTTATTCACAGCCAATAAACAGTAAAACGGTATGTGACGTGTGGAGAGGGGAAACAATATTTGGAGCTTCCATGCGGCAATGTTAGCTCAAGACCGAGTTCATACTCCTCTCTACAACGGGCTGTGACCGGGTGCCGCTCGTAGCACGTAGAGAGAGAGAGAGAGAGAGAGAGAGAGAGAGAGAGAGAGAGAGAGAGAGGTTTAACTCGCAATTTATGCGGCACTTCAAGAGTAGTAAAGTACACGATTCTATGCACCAACGTATTTTACATAATATATCTTATTCTTTTGCTTCGTCTGTGCTATGTATTATTTTCTTTGTGGTGTACAACAAGGTTCAATCCTCCAGCCCCTATTGTTTGTCTTCCGTATTTATTTTAAACGTGTCATAGTAGAACAAACTATAAGACGAGGGCATAATATTTTATTTTATTCACAGCCAATAAACAGTAAAACGGCATGTGACGTGTGGAGAGGGAAAACAATATTTGGAGCTCCCTCGCGGCACCATGCGGCAATGTTAGCTCAAGAGCGAGTTCATACTCCTCACCACAACGGGCCTTGGCCGGGTGCTGCTCGTAGCACGTAGAGAGAGAGAGAGAGAGGTTTAACTCGCAATTTACGCAGCACTCGTTCCTGCAGCCACCAAGTAAAGGCAACGAGACGGGGGTTTCATTATGCCCGCGATAAGGTGTGGCGCAAGCGAGAAGGGCGCCGTTTGGGAGATGATGATGACACGAGCCCGCAATATCCTGGGAATGACGCCACGTAGAGCAAACCAAGCACTGAACAAGCGAGGCAGAAAGAATTTCTGCACGTGGCGAACACGCGATATTAAAGTTTGCAAAGGGAGGAGGGTCTGTTTCTTTATTTTTATTTCTGTAATCGACTTCTTTTCAGTGAAGAGGCTTAGAAGCTTTTGGTTGCTGTAAAACAAAACTAATTGGAAATTAGCAAACAAAAGGAATGTTTGCTGACGTTCTCTGGAAAGATAATGTATGTGAAAAGCTGCTTTTGGGTTTTTGAGACCATTTTTTCTTCTTTGGAATGCTCTTTTTCAGCGATTTTTTGGAAATTTCTTGGATAATTCACAGGCGCGGGCATGGGAGACGATGGCATTGGCTTGCAATTTTCTGGAAATGATGCCCAAAAGAGCGAACAATCGTGGAAGAATTGTGGGAAACGTATTCCCACACGTGACAACTTCCGATAGTAAAGTCTGTTTAGGGAAGAGGATCTATTTCTTTATTTTTATTTCTGTAATCGACTTTTCAGTAAAGAGACTAAGATGCATATAGTTCCTGTGAAACAAACGAATTGGAAATTAGGAGACAAAGGGAATGTTTGCTCACGCTCTCTTGAAATACAATATATGTATAAGGCTGCTTTTAAGCTTTTTAGTCGATTTTTTTCTTCTCGCTAAAACTCTCTGCCAGCGACTATTGATGGCAAATTCTTGGGTAATTTAGAGGTGAGAATGTGGGAGACAATGAAGCCTTGCAATGTTCTGTAATGATGTCCAGTAAAGCGAATTAATCGAAGAAGAAGAATTCGCACATGTGACAAACTCGCGATAGTAAACTTTGTAATGGGAAGAGGATCTATTTCTTTATTTTTATCTCTGTAACCGACTTTTTCAGTGAAGAGACTGAGATGCTTTTGGTCCCTGTAAAAAACTACTTTGAAGTTAGAAAACAAACAATACCAACGTATTATGAAAAAACATTCTCTTTAAAAGTCTGCTCTTGTGCGTTTTAGACGATTTTTTCTTCTTTCCATTACTCTTTGTTTTCTGTTTTTTAAGGAAACTTCTCGGGTAATTCATAGGTGCGGACATGGAAGACGATAACAGCGGCTCGCAATATTCTGGATATGATGGCCCGTAGACCAAACTATCACTGAAGAATCGTGGGAAAAAGAATTCCCAACTTTTTTATTTCTGTAATCAACATCCTTCATACAGAAATAGAAGCATATTTCTCTTCCATATACAATTAAAAGGAAATAGGCAAACTACGGGACTGGTGGTAGACTATTTATGAAAAAAAAATGTATAGAACAAAGCAACTGACTTTTGTCCACTTTGAACGATTTTTGCTTCTTGCCGAAACAAAAAGGTAATACTACTCCCCCACTTTGAAAAAAATCAATGCATTCACGGCTCTCAGGAAAAAAGAAAGGCTTCAAAGAAAAATGGACAAAGGAAACTGACAAACACCAGGGTTATGAAATTTTTACGAAGAAAGGAAAAACAAAATCTGCAGTAAACGGAAACTAACATAGTATCCAATGGTTCATATGAGCAATAATAATAATAATAATAATAATAATAATAATAATAATAATAATAATAATAATAATAATAACAGTGACAATGATAGGCATTTTTCTAGAATTAGTGTTTCAGAATTATGTTAAATATCAATTAAGCTCTGTTTATCTTCGAAAAAGCCCAAGCACGATGTTGCTTGTATCAATGTAAAAATTGAGAAGAAACAATAATAATTTTAATAATTTCAACAATAATACCAAAAACAATCCTATGTATCCTAATAAAATAATAATGTATCGTTTTAAATAGCATTACTTCTCCTGTCGTCGTAGTGAAGTCTGCTTCAGTTCCCAAAACCTGCCAAAATCACATTAACTCTGTACGTCCCTTAAGTGCAAATTCTTTTTTAGGCTATGCTATGTCTATGCATGGGCTATGAGAAAGGGTTTGATAAAGTCGAATAAAGAAGTTGGATCAGGTTTTGTTTTGAAAGCTGTGACATCATGCATTCCAAATACGCAATTCTAACACGATTGTGACATTGGCATGAAATGGAATGCTCAGTAGCACATGCACAAAATATTGTGAAAGAAAAAAACACTGTAACTCGTATATTTCGAGTGGCACGTCTAAATTTTGACTTTCGACGAAAATATATAGCAAGTCAGATTCATCAATATTAAGGTATTTTTTATACCAGCCTTGAGGTAATCCATGCATCATTAATCCTTGAAAATGACAAGACTATTCAAAGATGGACGGTCGAGTAAATTAATCCCGCTTTAGAAATAAAAGAACAGTATATCAGAGTCAATCTCTTAATTTGTTTTTAATTTTTCTCGACTAAAATAATTATTAATGTCCTGACCTAAACAAGATGCAAAAAGTAAAAAGAGCGACGAGCTGAAATGAGAACAGAATTTTTATGAATTAGTTTAATTTTCAATTGAAATTTAATTTTGCTGCAACTGAACATTCAGCAATATATTATTTTGATTAGCACTACAAACGTCTTTTGCTGAGCCATCTCATTCAAAACTGTTGATCAAGCGAATGAAACGGAACTGTCAGTAAGGACCTCCTCAGCTTGCATACCTATAACGTCATTTGTAAAAAAAAAAATTACTCCTTTCTTTTACTTCGTGGAAAACATGAGCAGATGATTTTCTCCCCCATACATCACATACAGTTTTTGACTGTTTTTGACTAAATGAGTAAATAAATAAATAAAAAATAAATAAATAAACATCTTCAACAGTGCAAATGGAACATTTCTGTCTTGGAAAACATTTCCCCGAAGTCAACAGAGTCGACATGTGTCTTCCCACTATAAGATACGCCGTCTTTTGTGTGCACTAGTGTAAGGAACAGACAAGCTCGTAAGTTTCAGAACAAAATTGACCCAGTCACGTCTGAAAGGAAGCGTCCCACCCTCCCAGGGCGTGGTCAACGTGAGATAAGGAAGCGCATACTTCAGAGCGACCCAGGGATCCAGCCGTAAAGAAATGAGCGACCGGCTGAGAGCGGCCGCTCGTGGGTTTCTTTGTTTGCCTTGAGAAATGTTTTCTCTTCGACAGCTAACCAAGACGTAGGTGCAATCGAAAGATATCTCAAATCTGCCCGTCGAATATACTCTCGTAAAATCGGACGAAACATTTCATTGTGACAACCCAAAAATAAAAGCAGTATCTTATTGCTAGAGAACTAACGTACCCCACAACTGAATAGAAGAATCGAGATCAAGAACAGTATTAGAAGTCGCGTGTGAGTTAAGATCTCGATTTATGACTGAGATTTTTCTACCGACTTCAAGTTTTACTCGTGAAGAAAACACCCTGTTAGCTTTGCTGTTTGAACAATTTACTGTAAATGTAGAAATAAAATAATTCGTGTTTCAGTGGTTTAAAAATAGATTTTTTTAAAGTACATATACACACACTATATGCATACGATTATACTTGCACAAGCACACCACATAGAGAAAGCGAGCATAACGAAAAATATTTATCTGGAGAGATACGAAAAGAGATTCGCCACAATGAGGTGGACGTAGAAAGATAAGTGATTTGAAGATGGATCCAGAGAGGAGGGAAGAGGCTGAAATTGATTCTGAAAAAGACTCTAAAAAAGACTAAAAAAGGAAACGGGAGCTAAAACATTTGACAGCCTAGGGCGCACGTAAGTCAAAGTCAGGTGTGTGTGTGTGTGTGTGTGTGTGTGTGTGTGGTGTGAGAGAGATGAGGAGTGAGTGAGTGGAGTGAGTGAGCAGGAGGAGGGGAGGGGAGGAGGAGGGTGAGTGAGTGAGTGAAAGAGTGAGGAGTGAGTGAAGGGAGAGAGAGAGAGCAGAGAGAGAGAGAGAGAGAGTGGGAGAGAGGAGTGAGAGAGTGGAGAGGAGGAGAGAGTGAGAGTGAGAGAGTGAGAGAGTGAGAGGAGCAGAGAGGAGAGAGTGAGGAGGAGGAGTGAGAGAGTGAGAGAGGAGTGTGAGTGTGTGTGAGTGTGTGTGAGTGTGTGTGAGTGAGTGAATGAGTGAGTGAGTGAGAGAGAGAGAGTAAACAGCAAGATAGAAAGTCTGCTAGTGTTGAGTGAGCAAGTCGTCGACTGAGCGAGCCGAGAACGTGTGTGGCGCGAGAGGAAATGAGCGAGCGTATTAGCAAGGGAGCGACTGAATGGTCGTCGCGAATGTCGCCCAATTTGGTCGGTTCGAAAAAGAAACGAGCAAGCGTGTCAGTCTGTGAGCGAAGGGGTGAGCGAGAGAGTCAGTACGAGAGCGAGTGCGTGAGTGAGCAAGTGAGCAAGAAATTGACTGCGCGTGTGAACGAGTGAGCGATCGCAAGAATGAGCAGTGGTTGACTGAACGAGTGAACAAGTTGACAGAGGAGAGAGAGGGCGGGTAATTGAGTAAGTGACCGAGTGACTGAACGAGGAAGTTGGCAAATGAATAAGCAAACGAGCGATGAATGAGTAAACCAGTAAGTGAACGAGTGGATGATCCGGTGAGAGAATGAGCGACTGAATAAGTAAGCTAGTGAGCAAACGATTGAGGAAACGTGTGAACGAGCGAATGCGTTCGAGTGAATGAGTGGTGGAATGAACCAGTGAGCAAGAGAGCGATTAGGTGAACGGTGAATAAGCAAGTGGACTATTGAACGAGTGAGCAAATTGACAGAGGAGCAAGCACACGAACGAACGGGATTCTGGGCGAGTGATTGAGCGAGCGTCCGAACACGTAAGTTGACAAAGGAAGGAGCGAAGTCAGTCGATTGTATGAATGAGTTGACAAGCGAGAGACAAGTGAGTGACAAAGGAAGGAGCGAAGTCAGTCGATTGTATGAATGAGTTGACAAGCGAGAGACAAGTGAGTGACGAGTAAGTGACGAGTGAAAGACGAGTAAGTGACGAGTGAAAGACGAGTAAGTGACGAGTGAAAGACGAGTAAGTGACGAGTGAAAGACGAGTAAGTGACGAGTGAAAGACGAGTAAGTGACGAGTGAAAGACGAGTGAAAGACGAGTGAAAGACGAGTGAAAGACGAGTGAAAGACGAGTGAAAGACGAGTGAAAGACGAGTGAAAGACGAGTGAAAGACGAGTGAAAGACGAGTGAAAGACGAGTGAAAGACGAGTGAAAGACGAGTGAAAGACGAGTGAAAGACAAGTGAAAGACGAGTGAAAGACGAGTGAAAGACGAGTGAAAGACGAGTGAAAGACGAGTGAAAGACGAGTGAAAGACGAGTGAAAGACGAGTGAAAGACGAGTGAAAGACGAGTGAAAGACGAGTGAAAGACGAAGTGAAAGTCGAGTGAAAGACGAGTGAAAGACGACTAAGTGACGCCTGCAAGTCGACTAAGTGACGCCTGCAAGACGAGTAAGTGACGCCTGCAAGACGAGTAAGTGACGAGCGAAAGACGAGTAAGTGACGAGCGAAAGACGAGTAAGTGACGAGCGAAAGACGAGTAAGTGACGCCTGCCTGAACAGCGGAGAGACGAGCGAGCGGCGAGGGAGTAAGCCGGGCGTTCGAGTGGCCGGCTGAGCGGCGTGGGAGCCCGCGGAGTGGGCGCGGGTTCCGCCCAAGGGGAAGCGAGGGCGTCATGCGAGCGCCCCGAGACGACCCGACGACCCGCCCCTCTCCCTCCCCATCTCCCCTCCCTGGCCGGCGCCCGCTTGCTCACTCACTCGCTCGGGGTATCAAAGCCACGCGCCGGCGTCGGGACCAGGGGGCGGGGCGGGGCGGGGCGGGGCGGGGCGGGGCGGGGCGGGGCGGGGCGGGGCGGGGCGGGGCGGGGCCTCCCCATCTCCCCTCCCTGGCCGGCGCCCGCTTGCTCACTCACTCGCTCGGGGTATCAAAGCCACGCGCCGGCGTCGGGACCAGGGGGCGGGGCGGGGCGGGGCGGGGCGGGGCGGGGCGCGGGGCGGGGGGGGGGGGGGGGGGGGGGGGGGGGGGGGGGGGGGGGGGGGGGGGGGGGGGGGGGGGCGGGGAGAGGCCGACTCGTGCCTCGACCCGTGTCGCCTCACCGCCACCGCCGCCGCCGCCCCCGACGCGGGGATCAATACTCCCGCGGGCGCCGCCACCAGACGGCAGCACGGGCGCCGCCCGCAGACCCAGCCGCAGCACTCGCCCACCGCGGCGCCGCCGCCCGGCCCTCCCCCGCCCCGCCCCCTTCGCCCGCTCTGCCCTGCCACCGACACTCTTCCTGCGGGGCGGAGGCTGGCATGTTTCACCGGAGAAAATGCCTGCATGACTGAAATGTCCTTCACCGTAAATAGTCATGCCTTGGCTTGGCTTGCCTTGTCTTGCCCAGCTTTGGACCAGGCGAATGCCGGAGCAGTACCCTACCAAACGGGCCACGGACCGCACGCGATCTTTCCTTCCTCTTCCTTGTCCTATCCTCTCCCCTTACACATACTCTTACACTAACATGCACTACACTGCCACATATTCTGGGAGACCGGTCGTGTGCTTAGAGCTTGTCCCGGCCGGGGCGGTGCCCCGCTGGTGGGAGAGTCCTGGTTAGGGGGAACCCCACTACCCGACGGTAGGTCGGCGCCGGATCTCGCCATCCAGCGGGGAAATATCACCGCCATCTCCCAAGAAAAAAAACATGTACTACACTTACGGGACCAATGACCAAAGCAGTTGACGCGTCCAGAAACACGAAACAATCAATCAATCAATCAAAAACAGCTTTGACCATCATTGCCCTACATTTCCTGCTCTGCGTTTCTTTGCCCTGCCTTCCCCTGTCCTGCCCGCCCTTGTCCTGTCCTGCCCGCCCTTGTCCTGCCTAGTCCTGCCTTGCTTAACCTCACCCAGTAATGTTCCTCCCTGCGTTGCCTTACCCTGCCTTGTCTTGCCATGCCACGTCACGTCCTGCCTTGCTCTACCTTGCCCTACCTTACCTGGCTCTCTCTTGCCCGGCTCTGTCCAGCCGTGACCTACCTTGTCCTGCCTCCCCCTGCCTTGCCTAGCCGTACTTTTTCCTGCCAGGCCCTACCCTCCCTGCCTTGCCTTGCCCTGCTGCCCTTTTGTACGGTGTAGAGATGCCCTGTCCCACTTCACCCAGTGCCGGAGCCGGAAACCACTGCTGAGACTGGGAGAGCTCGACAAAATTTGATCGAAGGAAGCTCTTGCAGTCCTAACTTATTCTAATCTATTATATCCTGCCCCACTCCGTTCCGTTCTGTTCTATTCTATCCCGCTCCTCCCAGCTTCATAGACAAAATACTTTCAAGATGGAGGACGTGGACGAAGCTCGAGAAATCCATACTCGGCAGGAGAAAATCCCTGAGGTCCTTGTCCAGACTTGTACTGCTCTGCTCTGTTGTGATCAATGCCGTAGTCAAAATTTTCTTTAGGATCGCAGGATCCGAATGTTTCGAAATCCTTCAAAATGTTTCGAAATCCTTCAAAATGTTGCAATACTGTTAATGACATCACTACAGCTCAATTTGCAACCATCTCTTTTATGTTCTGGCAACTTAGATATTGAAATCATACAATTTTAGAATAGGAAACAGTTTCTTCACGACACAACAAATAAATGACCGTACTTCTGACTGTAAGATTTGTTGACAATGAGCTCGATGACAAATCTCCTTCTCCTTCTCCTTCTTCTTCCAATCCATGAATTATTTTTACTCGATCGAATTTACTATGTATATATGAATTATTTTCACTCGATCACAATCTGTAAATCACGTAAAGTCTTCTGTAATTTGCTGCAAATTAATTTTGACATTCAAAAGTCATTGTTGTATTGCTTTTCCTTCCACCTGGTTTAGAACAGCAACTGCTACACCATACGCATACAGCGTTTTATTAGATTGGAAGTGAAATATTGAAACGTGACACCCAATGCCATTTCTGTCAATAAAACAAATGACTCCCACCAGTGCGCACACACTCGCTTTTCGCAGTGCGTTGCGTATTTCGTGCGAGCGGGCGAAAAAAAAAATGAAAAACTCTGGAAGCGAAATTTCCTTTCTGGGGACGTTATCTCGAGAAGAAAAATGAGTTTTCAATTACCGACTCGAGCATCTGGCTACACAAAATGCGCTCTCCCGAAAGATGTCACAGACCATCAATAACAGCCAGAATGACGCAGACTGCGAGAGATGAAAAGGCATAATCAGTGTGGTATCGATTGCGGCTGTGTGTTGCAGGAGAATACAGACGGCTGGGAAATATTCTCCATGATTTTGTATTAGCAAAACTTTCGAGAGGAAATGAAGCAATTGAATTGTATTTGGTACTGATATATATGTAACAGGTTTTTAATAGGAATTCTGACAGGTTGAGAGAATACTAATAAGAGATTATCACCATGCCTTGTCTCTCCAATTTTTCCTTTTGAACACCCCGATAAATACACAAATAAAGACGCAAATTCTTCAAAAGGACGATTAATGGACTACCATGACATTTATTAATTAAATCATAATTTACAGTTCTGAAGTGTTCATGACTAAACTCTTTGAGATGTAATAACTTTAAAACAAGGGGCACATAAAAAGCCGTAAGGAGGGGTAGGCAGAAATGTTTTTTCAACAACACGTAATTTCGGTGATTCTTTACTACATAATGAAGGTACACAAGCAAAAAATATATTTTTAGAAAGATAGTTGACGTCTTGAAGAGCATCTCTATAATCCATAATCGGGTACGTGCAAGTAAAGTTTTACATCAGAAAGCAGCTGACAGGATGTTAAATCAAAGAATCGTTTACCCGACAAATACCTTAAAATAATCGGGCATGATTCACATTACATAACAATTACTGACTTCCCAACTAATTATATATTTTGAATCTCTCAACAAAAGAAACATTTTCAAATGTCTTATATTGAAGAAACTTATCACTACAAGTTGTTAAAGATCCCACAGTAATCTTTGATGATACCTAGCCTGCCAAAAATAATATTCTGCAATCATTATACACTCCTACCTACGTGAATACTTTCAATGTACACTGCTGTATTTGAATTACGTTAATTATTCCAAATTTTTTGTTTCCAAAGTACAATGAAATATCACTACGAATTATGCTAATATTTTCCTGTCTGGGCGTTTTTTTCAACAGCTATAGTGGCAATTTCACTTCGTACCTGGCCCCAACAATGACAGGACGAATGTCAGAAAGCAGTAAATAAGCAGATAAAAAGGTTGTAATGGAGGTCGTAGATCCAGTAGATTATATTCAGACAGGTGTTAAAAATATGAAAACTATAACGGTGCAAACAAATAATACGAAAATACACCTCTCATAACATTTCACCCATTAAAAGACAAGTGTAAGAATGCCAATCTAGCACGAGTAATACATTAAATAAACTATTAAAAACTAAATCCTTAGAGCAAATTGTAGATAAAACATCAGATCAAGGCTTTTCAACCAATTTCTTGGTTCAAACTTTCCCCACTTTCGGAACATCCTGTAGAAGTTCCTCCGCCAAGAATATTCCATTTCTTCGGCCTCCTGGGTTTCTTTGATGAATTGTCCCGCTGTTGTGACATCTTATTTGGGGACCAGCGGGAAGTGATGTCATCCTTCTCTTCCTACGCGAGATATCCAATCCCATATTCTTAAGAACAAGCTGCTTTCCCACCAGTCACTGCTCGTTCTTTTTTTTTCTCATCTCATCAGAAATGACGTTCAATAATGAACGAACGAAAGAAATAAGTAACGGTTGATTTTACTCGTATATGGAACGATCTGTTTTCTAAATTATTATGGTTACTGGGCATTTTGTAATTGCTGAACCAAAATGCCTCGATTATACCTTCATTATTACATAAAATACAATATATATGAGCATTGTTTTTAGAGTTGGCCTCTAAGGGATTTTTTTTCATTTACGAGCTATACTATGGTATGCCGCTCTTAAACTTGCTCACTAAATTCACGGCACTAGTTTCATTCGCATCCATTTGTAATTACTTTAATCATATGACTAATGACACATCGTCGGGATACAAGAAAAGTGACAGCTCAAAACTTCTCCCGTTGAAGAACAGTTTTAATCTGAGTGGGACCGTGTACTTTGCAGCCAAGGACAAATCCATTACATAAATAAAAGGGAAGTGCGTATGTCTGTCTCACTAGACCCAAAAAGTACTCGACCGATTTCGTTGAAATTTGCACACTTTGTTCTTATTAGTATCGAGAATATTTAAAGAATGGTTTGAATTAAATCGCGTGGGGCGTTGGTTTTCCAATGCTAATCGACGAGATGGGCTCTACGCTGGTTCTGGAGAACCTAGCTGGAAGTGCGATCTATGGATATATTTTTTAACTACACGCCTCGCTTCGACTCACAATATCGAAGTTGCAATCTAGAAAGCAGGAAGTGTAGTGTAATATAGTAAAGTACAGATAATACGTAGTTAATCTTCATTGAATACATTGATTTTGAACTTGAATTGCATTTATTTAATACACTGCAATAGCGAAGCATTACTGGGTTCTCCGGTAATAGTTTATATACCGCATATGTTGTGAATATCTGTGAAATTTATTCTAGTAGAAGTACATGATTGTTATAAAAATGTCCCCACTTAACTAAAAAAATTACAATTTTGAAGATGTGTCACTTTTTGTGTACACCAACGTCACGTGAAGCGTGAAAATTCGTTCACCTTGATAGACTAATCGAAGTTTTTATCTCATGATTAGACCACGAATTTTTAGGTTTTAAAATATGCGTTTTAGGGGTTAAAAATAGGTTCTTTCAGCATCTCAGGTATGGTTTTTAAATGGTAGAATAGGCTAAATCAGGAAACTTACAAAACGGACACATTTTTACAATTATATATATAAATTATATAAAAGATAAAACACAAATCAATATTTTATAAAATCAGTATTGTACATTTTGTGATAATAATATTTATGAACAAGTTTAATTATCTTCTAGTTAGAATTATTCGTACCGTGTTTTGCCTTTCAATAAATTACTAATCATTTCTCCAAGTTTTCAAGAGAAAATGAATGTCTCTTATCCGTCAAGATCAAGAAATTCAATCGCTTTATAGTAGATGCGGAAGCAGGTTTTTTCAAGAAGTCAGGAAGTAGGAAAGATCGTTACCTGTATATTCATTTCTTGCTATCATACATATTAACGCAAGTTAAAATTTATATAATCATTGTCTGTTGGTCCGATAAAGAAGAAAACAAAATTAAAAAACGTCACAGACAAAAGAAATTTAGGCAAATTAGTCTCATTTAGGTTTTTAAAAGTAAAATAAGCACAAATTGGCATTAATGTTGAAATAAACTCTTTTAGGCGCTATAAAATTGACGGATTGTAATTCCAATAAACCTAAATTGTAAATATAAAACTTCTGATAGTACAAGGTACCCAGGAAAAAAATAGGTTTTTATCTAAATATCCGCGGTCTAATCATGATCTAGCAAGCGCAAGCGACAGAATTGATTTCCGTAGAGGACAGCGCAATTAAAATTTCTGACTGTGGCTCCGCCAATCTGGTCATTCTATTGTACCACGACAATTTTAGACACGTCCAGAATTCAGAAACATTCTCTGCGCAGCTAAAGTTGTAATTGAGCGTGATTATGATAACTCTTCCCACAAAAACATTTTGCCGTTTTCGCAATAAATGCAATATTCCAAAATTCGTGAAAGTCAATTCCCAAGACCAGTGAAGTAGTCATGAAAACATCAAGTGGTCCTACACCATCTGAACTTTGTAGACACTCTTCGATTTCTGTCGATTCTTTGGATTCAGTGGTGTTGCAATGTAATACTACTCATATGAAAACGTAAAAAAAACAGTGAACAACGACGAGAAAATGTTTATCCACGTATTGATAGATTCTTCGTCGGAATAGATCTGTATATGAATCTTAAACATAAATTAGCAGTAGCCAGGGAGATAATTATAGTTGATTACGATTGATTTATTGAATCGGCGATTTAAAAAGGGAAATAAGTTCACTTTTTCGTAAAAAGAGGGGACTTTGTTATTCTTCAAGCTATAGGTCAGTGTAAAAATGGAACTTGTGGAGCTCAAAGTATGTGTACTATTGCCAACTAAAAATTCTAATGACTGGAAAACAAGAAAGAAATCCGGGACTATTTTTTGATCATAACACAGAATAACTAGTATTATCAGCTATGGAACGCCTAAATGGTTGATGACAACAGTCATACACATTGAGGACACCATAGGTATTCTCTCTGTACCAAAAACCAGTCCTGAAAAAGATGAAATAACGCGAATTAAGGATCACTCCTGTCATAGTAACAGTGTTCTACGCCACAAAAACACTTCTCCCGGCATGTGAATGATAACAGTGGCCGAAAAATCCGAGCGCATAAAAACACAAAGGCTCTGGTTTCCCCAACAACTCTCCTTCCCTTTCATATTTCTTTTCCACCTTCCTTTTGACTCACAGAAAGTTTCCATTTGCAACATTCATCTCCTCGCACACTAGACAAGACGCATCTAACTTCCACAGCAAAAACGGTGAGCTAGCTCCTCTTTTGACATGAAGGCGCAACATCCTTTGTGACAAGTTTTTCAACATTGTTGATCGATTACTCGTTAAGCATGCTTCACGAAAACTTCCGTTCAATTTGACAGCGTATTGGCATAAGAATGACAACTCCCTCCCTTTTTGTTCGTTCTTCCCATCCTTCTTCGAAGCTTTTAAAAGCAGTTTATTGGCCCACCCTTCGTAACAGGGTAGAATTCCTGCAAAAGGGGGCCACTAAGTTTCTCTGCCTCGAACTTTCGAGAACGCTCCCTCCCCACCTTCCAGATGTGCATTCATATAAGACACCATTCACGTTGAAACCATAGCAACATAACAAGCTAACTTTTCTGAAACGCTCTCTCTAGATAATAATCCCCAACTTTTGCGAGATCGCATCCAGGGGTTATAAGAGTCTTCATGTCGAAAGAAAAACATTTCTTGAAAAAGAGAAAGTAGAACATTAAGACATAAAAACTGCTTACATTTCACAAATATTTAGCGATGAAAGTTTTCAAATGATAGATGAAAGAGAGTGAAAGGAAGAGAGAGCATCAAGAAAACGAGCAAGACCAAAAAGCAAGTGAGAGTTAAAAGAAAAAGGAGGAGGAGGAGAAGAAAGTGAGAAAAAAGGGAGACTGAGAGAAACAGTAAGTAAAAGAGAAAAGAGGAAGCAAGAAAGGGAGAGAAAAAGGTAGGGAGAAAGAAAAAGAGTGAGTGACAGAGAAAAAGAGTAAAGAGATAGAAACAAATACAGAGTAAAAATTAAAGTGAGTGTGAGAAATAAAAATTGTGTTGGAGAAAAAAAGGTTTTAAAAGCTGGGTGGACAGAAAAATGTCAAAGGGAGGGAAAGTACGTAGAACAGTACGTGATAGAGAGAGTATGAAAGATAATCTAATGTGAAGGCGGTCATTTATTTTCGACATTGTCGCATCTTAATTGGAGATACTATGTACAACAAAATAGATGCAACGTTGCGAAAATTGATGCTTGTAATTCTGTCTCGCAATCGACGATCCGATAGTTTTCAATGAAACCGGATAACTTTCCTGGATCTAAAAGCTGGGTCTCAGTTGGCTAGTTGGTCGGTTTCGAACTCTAGTACTCTCTCGCAAGGACGACTTGTTACTCGAGGTTTATTGCAGGGTAGTTTGGAGGAAACTTGCGGCTATTCATTGCTCTCTCTTTGTTCGAGCGGCTGTGTTTCCATGGAAACGCAGCGTCCCACTGAAATGCTCTGAGAATTACACGGAGCAAAGAACCCTCTGGACGGTGCTTTCCGATCGTGCAAAATCACACTGGAATAGCACCGTGAATATATTTATTAAATTGATTTATACTTTGCCAATTAACTTATCCATTTAATATTAACTTCATCTAACATAAAAATCAATTTTTGTTCGTATTTTATGCGCAGACGTATCTTTCATCCGATTGCGATAAAACTTTGACATCTTATTGCTTACACTTGAGAAAAGGTTGATTATGCTTTATGAGTTTATGCACCCCTGAGCGCCCTCAAGCGCCCCTGAATATAAGCTCTACGCAACCCGCCGCACTCCCAAGTATTAAAGAGCGTCTTTGCTGCATATTCTGCCCCTGTGATTGTGAAATATCGGCCGGAATTATTACTTGAATGTTATATCGGACACAAATCAAATTTCCCGAAGACCATGCCACAGCGAATGCATGCCCAAACTTGAGGGATAACGTTTTAACAGTAGGATACTTGACAATCATGCTTAAATCACCACGTAGAACAAACCCTTACTCGCGAGAACGTCTTTCATCTATTAATTTTTTTGCAGAGAATAGTGTGAAACAGAATTAACAATCACGTGACGAATAGCGTTTTAAGTGTATATATTGCAATAGCGAAGCGTATCTACCAGTATAACATAGAAAACCCATGTAAGATTCAACAATACTTTTTATAAACATTTTTGGAAAGTAAAAGTCTTGGCCCTACGTATGGCAGAGGTCGCTTACACAGGATAACTTTCAACCTTTCAAAATACAATTGTAAATTAAATTGTTTCCGTAGTGACACACCTGTTGACCTGTTGACACACAAATTATGTTACCTGGAATAGGTATTTCCGTGGCACACTCTCGAAATTAGACCAATGCCTCTATTAATCATTATCAGAGTTAAAATATGTATGTAATAAACCTATTTGTTTTTCACTAGTTATAATAAAACCTCCTATGATTACGAATTAGGATTTTTGAAGCGATATAAAACCATTTGATTATCTATTTTTGACCATATTTTCAAGCGACGTATATAGATTAAAGGACACATATCTTTGCATATTTGAACATTTATTTGCAATATATTCCATAAATTATGGTCTTTTAAAATTATTCTTCGAAAATTATTTTTACATTCTGTGCAATTTAAAATGGTGAATCGTTTTAGAGATCTTGATTTAACACCGTGTCGCTCGCTTCAAAATGGACTCTAGTACTACATACTTGCAAAATTGAGAGGCATCTTAACCTTTACAAAACAGTATCAAGAGATAAACGCGGAACTTCTTCATTTAAAGATCTAAAATAGTGCTTTCTAACCCCGTATTTTGTGAGTGGTCAATTATCAAAAAAGGATTACGGAACTTACTTCCAGCAACATAATATATTAATATTTACTAAGAGTCATGATTAAAATTCTACAGCATATAAATAAATCCATCGGTTGTGTTAAATAAATGACAATAGTTTAATTATACATTACATTGTCTATTTTTATCTTTTTATTCAGTTTCTACTCGGTATATTGATCATTTTTAGCCCATATGTATGTATACATTCACGCACATGTTATTCCACATAAATCCTACCCGTGATAATTGTCATCCAACCACTCCTGTGATTAATTGTTTTGGCACTCGACTATGCCAACCCAAATTTGGGAGAGTGTGGACGGTGAATTCCACGCAAAAACGATTCGCACACATTTCACGAACGATTTCCTGCTAGAGCTGCACATTATTTTCTCATCCCATCAACCGAAGAACGTTTGAAATTGATTTCTATTGCTTAGAATTCAAGACAATTGCACTTCAAGATCTCTATTAAAAAGCATTATTAATATGGCTTAGTATTTTATTTAATGTTGGTTTATGCGGGTTTAATTGAAAACGTGAGGTAAGAACGTTGCCTTCAGGCATATCCACATGCCTATCTGATGGGGTACGTTAATAAGACCTGACAGGATGATGATACGAAGTAGATATCTAGATGAACAGAGCAGTCTGACAGATAATATGGAAATTTTGACATTTTTAAAAGTTAAGCTTGCTAAATAATTTAGACTTTCCAGACCATAGTGATATGATTTTTATTGCAAAATTCGATGTAGAAGTGGATTTTTAATTGCTTAAATCTCTCTTTGCAGAAAGGTCAGATGTGTGTCTCTTTTGTTAAGACTTTCTTGGTTTCTTGTTTATTCAGTTAACTTAATTATCCCTATGACTATGACACACGTAGACTCTTAGAATATGTTACGTTCTTGATATTAGTGAAATTTTCACAATAATCGTAACTTCTTTATTCTTGTAGTTTTGGACACAAGCATTGAATTGTGTACATCTGTTTTGTGTTAGTGAGGTTAGACGTACGGTTTTCTAGGGAAATATAACTTGTTTGTTAGAAACACGACGATATAACCCATTTTATCAGAAACTATTTAAGACAAAAAGTTGAACTTTCCAGGATAGTTTTATTTTAACATGATTGAACTATTTTACCAAAATAATGAGGTAGATGGCAGAAATGTTGAAATTATGGATTAATGTGGGTCTAATTTTTAAAATTATTTTCAATTCTTTTTTAAAATTCTGTAACACGGTTTTATGATATCACATTCATATAATTCTTCAATATATTCTAATTAATATAATAACGAATAATTAAGAAAACAATGTAAAATTTTCAAAGTTCTAAGTAAAATAGTTTCTGAGATAAACGGTCAGAAATGTAGTCAATTTAACATAGGCTAGAAGGGCCGTCAGACTCCCGTAAAGGAAAAGTTAAACCTCACCCCTGACGTGAGCCTAAGTGCCCACAGGTCCAGTTCCTAATTGCCCATGCGGGAGGGTTCTAGGCCGCTGATTTGGGTAGTGTTTCCACGTATAAAAGTGCTGGTAAGGAAATAGAATCACCCGCCGGGTGCTCAGATTCTCGGCAATACATCGTAACCTCATAGGTCATGGCAGGGGCGAGTCGGGGGGGGGGGGCTCTGTGCCCCATGAGTGCCCCCAGTTGGGCTCCTAGCTTCGTCGTGGCAGTGCCACATCCTCATGGGTTCTGAGGAAGGAGTTTGTACCGAAGCAGTGAGTGGCATAAAACAAGTCCCGCGGCATATCCGATTACCAACCCACCGGTGTACTAGCACATTGCGTCCTGGCATACCCGGATACCAACCCAACGGTGTACTTCCACATTGCGTTCTGGCATATTCGGATACCAAACCAACGGTGTACTTGCACATTGCGTCCTGGCATATCCGGATACCAAACCAACAGTGAATTGCACATTACGTTCTGGCATATCTGGATACCAACCCATCGGTGTACTTGCACATTGCGTCCTGGCATATCCGGATACCAACCCAACAGTGTACTTGGACATTGCGTCCTGGCATATTCGGATACCAAGCCAACGGTGTACTTGCACATTGCGTTCTGACATATCCAGATCCCAATCCAACGGTGTACTTGCACACCCGCAGATGGAGAGGATAAGAGTTATTGCTCAGGGACTAATGACCTAAACAAGGGCATTTATTGAGGACGACTTGGGTCGGAGCGAAGTTCCTCGCCTTTCACGAAGGTGGTCCGGGTTCGATTCCCCGACAATCTCATGTGAAATTTGTTCCGACAAAACGAGTAACGGAGGATTACTCAAAAACGCGCTCAACGCCCAATAAGGGATTAGGAGACGCGTTGCGTCGTCATGAAGAAGCAACAAATGAAAGAAAAAAAGGCCCATTCCTGGGACCTGAGAAACTTCCTTCTGTCAGAAAGTTATTCTGGACTGAATATTCCCACTGAGTTCATCACCGCTATTTCGCGTAGGCTGAGCCTACCTAACTCGAACCTACGACCTCCCGGTCAGAGGCACTGCAGTGATCGGTTTATGCCCTGAGCCACCTCTCCCGGTAGAGTTAATATATTCGTAGAAAACGCTGCCACCGTGGGGAGTGTAACCTAAGGACCTCCAGGGCAGAGGCACTGCAATGCCATTAGTTGATGCCCTGAGCTACCTCAGTCGGTAGAAACGCAGGGGTGGGGGACAAAGCGGTTCGCAGAGGGGCGGGGGGCGGGGGGGGGGCATACAAATTGCCTCCTTGAGTTACTAAGCTGCCGCGCAATGAGGAAGCTTCAACAAATTACCGACAAGCAGACGCCGCGCCACCGTCGCCCTCTAACTTAATAAGACGGCTCATCTTTCGACGCCAGTGCCCTCTTTGCGCGGAACAGGTAAACAATAGCCGGCCATTTTGCAGCACGACGTCGGAGCCAGCGTTACTTGATTAGGGCGATCCTTAACCGAAAGCACGAGCAAGCGTTTCTTATTCTTAGACGAAAATATATTGGATTTTTAAGCACAAAAGACATTACTTTCTGATTCTCTTGCTCGTGCCGTGGATTCCGAGAAATTCCAGGATGAAATTAAGTAAAGAATAAATGATGTTCAGAAGCTCTTTTTCTATACTTCCCGAAAATGTCAGAACGCTCCTTACACAAGCAAACAATAGCAAGACAGTTTTTTAAAAAGTTCAATTTTTAAAAAAAATTTCATCCCTTCGGTCAGTCTTGGTTTTTTAAAAAGTTCAATTTTTTATCCCTTCGGTCAGTCTTGGCGCTGTTAGATACCCGTGCTTCCCAGACAGTCACCTATTCAGGAACCCGCGGTGTCTCGAATTAACCTTAGTGACTTTACGCAGCATAGCTAAGCGTCAGAGTCATTATTTTAAAAAGGCAAACCATAACTGGATGCCCATGCCAGGATGTTTTTAAAGATAATTCACGGATCCATTATTGTTTTTTCTACCACAACACACACTTCCTGCATAATCTCGCAGCTAATGTTATTTGATTAGGGCGATCCTTAACCGAAAGCACGAACAAGGATTTCTTAAAATTACGCGAAAATATATTGGATTTTTAAGCACAAAAGACATTATTTTCTGCTTCTTTTGCTCCTGTCGTGAATTCGAGAAATTCCAAGAAGAAATAAATTAAAGAATAAATGATGTTCAGAAGCTCTTTCTTTGCACTCGCCCAAAAAACGTCAGAGTGCTGCTTAAGCGGATCAGGTAAACAAAAGCATGCCAGTTTCCGTCACGACGTGTCATGACGTGACAAGACGTCGGATCCCCTTTATTTCTATAGGACAAACTTTAACCGAATGCCAAAGCGAGGGTATTTTTTAGTATTTTTTCTCGGAAACAATATTAATATTTTAATCACAAAACACACTTTCTATGTCCCTTTATTGTCTTCTCTTCCAGGAAATTTTGTGGGCAATATGATTTTCTTATTGGATATAATACAATTTTAAGAAATTAAGAAATCTATTCACCTGATGTATCGGAAGATCTCTTTCGATACATCAGGTGAATGAATCAGTTTTCGGCGCTTTTAATAGAATATCCAGCCATTAAAGCCTACATTGTGATATTAATAGGCCATTTTCCGTCACGACGTCGGGACCACATTATTTCAATAGGACAAACATTAACCGAATGCCCAAGCGAGGTTTTTTATAAATATTTCACGAAATATTATTGGTATTTTATGACAAAACACAACTTTCTGTCTCCCTATATCGTCATCTCTTCGAGGAAATTTTGCGGCGAATGCGTTTTTGTTTTTGGAAAGAATACATTTTTAAGAAATTAAGAAATCTATTCACTAGATGTCTCGGAAGACCTCTTCAAAAGCTCTATTTACCGAAAATGCTAGTCCTTTTAATAAGGTACAAGGAAACAATAATCGGCATTTCTTGGCACAACGTCAGAGCCGTTTTTTGATAAGGAGCGAATAGTCTTTTAATATTACGAGAAAAAATACTTAATTTTGAATCTTTAATTGAATTTTTAACTAAACACTTTTAGATTACCTTCGTCGTGTGATTTAATCTCAACATTAAAAGCAATGAAGCATTATATTATTAGAAACAGATGTTCTGATCTTTCCCACCATAAAACAGAAACTTCTAACAATGAAGTTTATTGCACTTTTTACATAACAAAAAGTAAAAAACGGTAAAATCTCGAGATGTAAGCATGATTTCTGGGCGAGTCGTTAAATGAATGTACGAGTAGTCCAATTGGCAGGTGCCTCTCGGGTGAGCCGATACTCGAGTGTGGAGAGACGCGGGGCAGCCGACACGCGGATGAGTCGACATGCGTGTAGGCAGGGCTGATGGCCTGAGCCTCGCCACAGAAAATAAGGCTGAATAAAATTGAACTGCCCGGAACTGAACTGCCCGGAACTGAACTGCCCGGAACTGAACTGCCCGGAACTGAACTGTCCGGAATTGAACTGCCCGGAACTGAACTGCCCGGAACTGAACTGCCCGGAACTGAACTACCCGGAATTGAACTGCCCGGAATTGAACTGCCCGGAATTGAACTGCCCAGAATTGAACTGCCCAGAATTCAATTGCCCATAATTCAATTGCACATAATTCACCTGCACATAATTCAACTGCACAGAGTTGAACTGCACAGAGTCGATATGCAGAGAGTTGAACTGTACTGATCTGAACTGTACTGAGTTGAACTAAATGAAATTGAACTAAATTGAATCGATCTGATTTGAAAGATTGAATTGAAATGAACTGAATTGAATCGAAATGAATTGCAATGAACGGAATTGAATCGAAATGAATTGAAATGAACTGAATTCAATCGAAATGAATTGAACTAATTTGAAATAATTGAAATCAAATGAATTTAACCGAAACGAAATGAATTTAACGAAATTGAATTGAACTGAACAGAGGCTGAACGGGAACGCGCCGGGCGAGGTGCAGCGAGCTGCTGGTCGCCGCCGCTGCGTCTGCAGCGCCGAGCGCGGAAGGGAAGTTTATTATAAATTGCCGCAAGTTAGCCGAGCCACGCGCAATAACGCTGCTCTAACAAATTGCCCCCGCCATGCGCCGCTCTCCAGTTCGGGCCAGGGGGTTGCGCCCTTCGCCACCAGGGGCGCGCGGGGCGCCCCGTGCCACGGGAGGGAGTGGGGGGAGTGGAAGCCATTGTAACAGCGGGCGGTGGATGCTGCGTACAGAAGGGGACTACGGACTAAACTCTCTCAACGATGATGCTCCAAAGCGAAATTAGCGTTCAGAAGTGGTCAGGTGCCGTGGTCACAAGTATTTGGTATTCTTTTGCATTTTCCTTCAACTTGTCTTTCTTCTTTTTATCGGAAATAAGCTTTCAGTTTCTTTCTTCACGAAAATTCTATAATTTTATCAGCAGTGGCGCTCCCAACGGGAGGGAAGGAACTTCACGCCCCCCCCAGAAGGCGACGAAAAATGTTCATAAATTTATTATTATTTTTTTTTGTAATTCTCTAGATGAACATATCTCATCTACAAACTCATAAATAGAATAAATTCTTCGGTGGCAGCGGAGATTTAGTGGTACTCCATGATAAACTATCTGAGGTCAGTGAGGTATAGTCTGCATTCGTAAAGCGTACGAATAAAATGGCGTCATGCTTTGACGACTCTATGAATTTATGTGTTTAATCCGTGTTACTTGGAACCACTGAGGATGGGAAAAGTGTTCCCGAAACACGTGTTTGGCTAAATGAAGTCATATTAAAATTATATAGAGAACTATTGTGGTAGATACCTCACTGACCCCCAGATAGTTTTATCATAAATAGAAACAATTTAACGAATAAAAATAATCTTAAAATTCAACTGAAATGAAAAATTCTCTAAAAGAAACCATCAAGACGGCAGGACACAACAATTTTAACTCCCCTACCTTCATAGAAACATAAGAAAAGCGTATCTTTGTTTCGTCGTATCCGAAAACAAATCAAGTTAACTCCTGTCCAGCGTCCTACAAAAACTACATATCACACAATAATATTTCCTAAAATTAAATTGTCTTACAATTTGCAAACAACACATTCACTTATTGTTTTACGTCACAATAAAAAAAATATTTGATGACGTAAATTTGCCACTGTCAGATGTGGAATCCTTCCACAGAATTGCGATATTTCGGTATTGGAATAATCAGCTTAGCTGTTCACAAGACGAAATTTCCGTGACGAAATTGATCGCTTCAGATCCGAATCCACCCACCTGTAACGGGGCCTTCCCAGAAATTGCGGGACCGCAATGCCTGGAGAATTCTAGAAACTCGAGCGCTGCAACCCGAAAGCATCGGGCAAAGGGAGGAGGACGCAGGAAGGGGGAAAGGCGCTGCAACCCGAAAGCATCGGGCGAAGAGAGAATGACGCACGAAGGGGGAAAGGGCGGTAAGTGCAAAAGGGATAAACTTCCTCCGGAAAGGCGGTTCTTAGAAGTTGGGATCACGAAACCAGAGGACGAAGATTCACAGAAAACGGTACACCTTGTGACGACTTTATTTCCGCACGACATGTCATAAATAGGATCTGGCAGTTTTTTGCCACACATGGGTACGCAAAAGGTATTTATTTTCAATAAAACCCACGTAAATGACATTTTTTATTCTCGTTCTTTCGCGTGTTTTTATCAAACACAAACACAGTTTCACTTATATTTTTTACACATGCACAGATGTCCGGAGATAAGCTGAGTGCTAAGAGTTTCTCCCATGAGAGAAGGTGCCTCGCTGAGGGAGATTTTCCTGAACCAGGTATCTACCAACGCCCCAGCCGGGACACGTTCTCAAGCTTACGACCGGTCCCCGGGCATGTATGGTAGTGAAGTGCATGTTAGTGTAAGTGTAAGGAGTGAGGATAGTAAAAGGAAGAGAAAGGAAAGATCGCACGCGGTCAGTGTCCCGTTTCTTACGGTACAACTCCGGCATTCACCTGGTGTCGATCGGAGAAGCCACGGAAAACAACCGGCCAGTACATTCGGCCGCTAGAATTCTCCTCAATAGTGCGTGTGAATGCGACCTAGCCGACAAGCTAGTGTAGAAAATCCTGCCGACGCGTCGCGACGTGGGGAGTGCAACCCTAGGACCTCCCTGTCAGAGGCACTGCAGTGCCATCAGTTGATGCCCTGAGCCACCTCTCCCGGTAGAGTTAATATAGAAAATGCTGCCACCGTGGGGAGTGTAACCCTAGGACCTCCCTGTCAGAGGCACTGCAGTGACATCAGCTGATGCCCTGAGCCACCTCACCCGGTAGAGTTAATATAGAAAATGCTGCGACCATGGGGAGTGTAACCCTAGGACCTCCCGGTCAGAGGCGCTGCAGTGACATCAGTTGATGCCCTGAGCCACCTCTCCCGGTAGAGTTAATATAGAAAATGCTGCCACCATGGGGAGTGTAACCCTAGGACCTCCCGGTCAGAGGCACTGCAGTGACATCAGTTGATGCCCTGAGCCACCTCTCCCGGTAGAGTTAATATAGAATATGCTGCCACCGTGGGGAGTGGAACCCTAGGACCTCCCGGTCAGAGACACTGCAGTGCCATCAGCTGATGCCCTGAGCTCCCGCTCCCGGTAGAGTTAATATAGAATATGCTGCCACCGTGGGGAGTGGAACCCTAGGACCTCCCGGTCAGAGGCGCTGCAGTGACATCAGTTGATGCCCTAAGCCACCTGTCCCGGTAGAGTTAATATAGAATATGCTGCCACCGTGGGGAGTGGAACCCTAGGACCTCCCGGTCAGAGGCACTGCAGTGCCATCAGCTGATGCCCTGAGCTCCCGCTCCCGGTAGAGTTAATATAGAAAATGCTGCCACCATGGGGAGTGGAACCCTAGGACCTCCCGGTCAGAGGCGCTGCAGTGACATCAGTTGATGCCCTGAGCCACCTCTCCCGGTAGAGTTAATATAGAAAATGCTGCCACCATGAGGAGTGTAACCCTAGGACCTCCCGGTCAGAGGCACTGCAGTGCCATCAGTTGATGCCCTGAGCCACCTCTCCCGGTAGAGTTAATATAGAAAATGCTGCCACCGTGGGGAGTGTAACCCTAGGACCTCCCGGTCAGAGGCGCTGCAGTGACATCAGTTGATGCCCTCAGCCACCTCTACCGGTAGAGTTAATATAGAAAATGCTGCCACCGTGGGGAGTGTAACCCTAGGACCTCCCTGTCAGAGGCACTGCAGTGACATCAGCTGATGCCCTGAGCCACCTCACCCGGTAGAGTTAATATAGAAAATGCTGCCACCGTGGGGAGTGGAACCCTAGGACCTCCCGGTCAGAGGCGCTGCAGTGCCATCATTTGATGCCCTGAGCCACCTCTCCCGGTAGAGTTAATATAGAAAATGCTGCCACCGTGGGGAGTGGAACCCTAGGACCTCCCGGTCAGAGGCACTGCAGGGACATCAGCTGATGCCCTGAGCCACCTCTCCCGGTAGAGTTAATATAGAAAATGCTGCCACCGTGGGGAGTGAAACCCTAGGACCTCCGTGTCAGAGGCACTGCAGGGACATCAGCTGATGCCCTGAGCCACCTCTCCCAGTAGAGTCAATATAGAAAATGCTGCCACCGTGGGGAGTGGAACCCTAGGACCTCCCGGTCAGAGGCACTGCAGTGACATCAGTCGATGCCCTGAGCCACCTCTCCCGGTAGAGTTAATATAGAAAATGCTGCCACCGTGGGGAGTGGAACCCTAGGACCTCCCGGTCAGAGGCACTGCAGTGCCATCATTTGATGCCCTGAGCCACCTCTCCCGGTAGAGTTAATATAGAAAATGCTGCCACCGTGGGGAGTGGAACCCTAGGACCTCCCGGTCAGAGGCACTGCAGGGACATCAGCTGATGCCCTGAGCCACCTCTCCCGGTAGAGTTAATATAGAAAATGCTGCCACCGTGGGGAGTGGAACCCTAGGACCTCCCGGTCAGAGGCACTGCAGGGACATCAGCTGATGCCCTGAGCCACCTCTCCCAGTAGAGTCAATATAGAAAATGCTGCCACCGTGGGGAGTGGAACCCTAGGACCTCCCGGTCAGAGGCACTGCAGTGACATCAGTCGATGCCCTGAGCCACCTCTCCCGGTAGAGTTAATATAGAAAATGCTGCCACCGTGGGGAGTGGAACCCTAGGACCTCCCGGTCAGAGGCACTGCAGTGCCATCAGTTGATGCCCTGAGCCACCTCTCCCGGTAGAGTGAATATAGAAAATGCTGCCACCGTGGGGAGTGGAACCCTAGGACCTCCCGGTCAGAGGCACTGCAGTGACATCAGTTGATGCCCTGAGCCACCTCTCCCGGTAGAGTGAATATAGAAAATGCTGCCACCGTGGGGAGTGGAACCCTAGGACCTCCCGGTCAGAGGCGCTGCAGTGCCATCAGTTGATGCCCTGAGCCGCCTCTACTGGTAGAGTGAATATAGAAAATGCTGCCACCGTGGGGAGTGGAACCCTAGGACCTCCCGGTCAGAGGCGCTGCAGTGCCATCAGTTGATGCCCTGAGCCGCCTCTACCGGTAGAGTGAATATAGAAAATGCTGCCACCGTGGGGAGTGGAACCCTAGGACCTCCCGGTCAGAGGCGCTGCAGTGCCATCAGTTGATGCCCTGAGCCTCTACCGGTAGAGTGAATATAGAAAATGCTGCCACCGTGGGGAGTGGAACCCTAGGACCTCCCGGTCAGAGGCGCTGCAGTGCCATCAGTTGATGCCCTGAGCCACCTCTACCGGTAGAGTGAATATAGAAAATGCTGCCACCGTGGGGAGTGGAACCCTAGGACCTCCCGGTCAGAGGCGCTGCAGTGCCATCAGTTGATGCCCTGAGCCGCCTCTACCGGTAGAGTGAATATAGAAAATGCTGCCACCGTGGGGAGTGGAACCCTAGGACCTCCCGGTCAGAGGCGCTGCAGTGCCATGAGTTGATGCCCTGAGCCACCTCTACCGGTAGAGTGAATATAGAAAATGCTGCCACCGTGGGGAGTGGAACCCTAGGACCTCCCGGTCAGAGGCGCTGCAGTGCCATGAGTTGATGCCCTGAGCCACCTCTACCGGTAGAGTGAATATAGAAAATGCTGCCACCGTGGGGAGTGGAACCCTAGGACCTCCCGGTCAGAGGCGCTGCAGTGACATCAGTTGATGCCCTGAGCCGCCTCTACCGGTAGAGTTAATATAGAAAATGCTGTCACCATTTCATCTACCACCCCACCATTCAGTACCACTATTCGAACACATTCCTACCCCAGGCTAATGCCGGAGCCTACCAAACGGGCCACGGACCGCGCGCGATCTGTCTTTCCTCTTCCTTGTTCTATCCTCTCGCCTTACACACACACTTCCACTTACATGCACTACACTACCAAACATGTAGGGAGACCGGTCGGGATCTTAGAGCTTGTCCCGGCTGGGACAGTACCCCGCTGGTGGGAGAGTCCTGGTTAGGAGGAAACCCCACTAGCCGACGGTAGGTGGGCGCCGGATCTCGCCATCCAGTGGGGGAAGATCACAGCCATCTCCCGAGAAAAAACATGCACTACACTAACGGGACTAATGACCAAAGCAGTTGACGCGCCCGGAAACACGAAAAAAATCAATCAATCAATGAAACTAACAACCAACCAACCTCCTCTACCACCACCATTTCATCTAGCACCACCCTAACATTCACTACCACTATTCGAACACATTCCGCATTTCTCAGCGTCACCTTGACCTCCCCCTCCACTCTCAGCTCCTCCCCTACTTCCCCTGCCTCCCCTTCCACCTTGACCTCTCTCCCTCCCCCTCCACCCTCAACTCCTCCCCTACTTCCCCTGCCTCCCCTTCCACCTTGACCTCTCTCCCTCCCCCTCCAGCCGGCCTGCCTCCGGGGCGGCGCGGCGCGGCGGCGGCGGCGGCGGCGGCGGCGGCGGCGGCGGCGGCGGAGGCGGAGGCGGCGGCGGCGGCGGCGGCGGCGGAGGCGCCTATCGAGAGCGCTCGAGCTAATGATAATCGATTCCGGAAACTTCCCCTACGCTGACACGGCCCTCCGCAGCGGCGGCTGGGGAAGTACGCGCCGACAGACGGGCCCGGCGGCCACGGGGGGGAGGGGGCAAAGTTCGCAACGGGGGGGGGCACGAGGCGGGCTCCTGAGGGCAGCGGACATGCCGCCGCATAAAACGAAGGGTCTACTGCAGGACTGTCCAACTTGCAAGGCCTCCAGGGCCACAACTAAAACCTGCAACCCTTAAGTAGGTGCGCGGGCAATACTCACGTACATGGGCGTGTGGCGTATAGAGTACGCCATTTCATTAGTTTGATGAAGAGCAACTAAAATGTAACTAAATACTTTAAAATATCGTATTTATTAAACAAAAATATATTATTCGAACATTTATCATTACACAATTTTTTTAACAAAGTAAACAAAAATGTAGGCAAAAATAGTTGATAAATATACAAGATTACAGGCTACCAGGAAGTCTCTTTTGCATGTTGTGCGTATTCGTGTACAAAACTATTTCGTCTAAAATGTCTATGAAATTAATGAAAGCAGGGAGTTCGTGCACATTACACAAGCGTGTAAGGGTGTGGTTCTGACGATAGTTTGATAGAATGGAAGGTATTTTTTACGAATTAATATAACTTGCTTAAAAGATAATTATTTTTACTTTCTAAAAATAAAATATTTTCTCCATTCGTTAAGTCAAATTTAAACTTGAGGTAATGAAGAAATTACTCATCTTTGAAGAATACTAACGGAATTACTTATCTTAATAACATTTTTTGTACAAGTATTTACTCTAACTGTTGCATCGCATGGTTGAAAAAATAAACTCATTCTCTTTTATTTAAAAAAATGCAAAAAAGGATATAATTTCCAGGAGATTATGGAGTGCGATTCCCAGCGGTCATGTAAATAGCAAACAAAATGTGTTCTCGCGCATTATATGCTTTCAAGTTTATCGGCTCAATTTCAGGATGAATATTTTGTTTTACATTTTTAATTAAAATGTTAATTTCATTAACGTTTAGTTTGTTATTCTTTCGTAATAGCGTGTGAGTTTATTCTGTGCAAGGATCTCGTTACTTCTAAAACATAAACATAATAGCAAACTAGAAATACGTTGACAGTTACAAATTCTAACAACTCTACACATTCATACTTTTCGAAACGTTTCTTTTTAAGAGGGTACATTATTCTATTAGATCCTTCTATCTCCAGTTTTGGTAGGTTTTGAGTTTTCTTGCAGCTCGATGAAATAGCATTACTGTAGAAATATACGACTACTGTATTTAATTACCTATCTTTTGGGTACTTAACAAGACCTGCAGTCCAATTTTCACGACACAAAACAGTCCTTACAGACACAGCCCATCTCTCTGCTATCTAATTATCTATCTATCTATCTATCTATCTATCTATCTATCTATCTATGTACTTATCTATCTACTTATCTATCTATCTACTTATCTATCTATCTCCTTATCTATCTATCTACTTATCTATCTATCTACTTATCTATCTATCTATCTATCTATCTACTTATCTATCTATCTATCTATGTATCTATGTACTTATCTATCGGAATTCAACTTGGCGTAAAACAGTTAAGTTTAACAAAAATGTACAAGTGATAAAACTCTACAAGTATGAAGATTATATTTCAGTTAACTTCACCCAAGATATATCTGCGTTGTTCGCAACATCTTCAGGTTTTCTTTTTGGTTTCCAAGGCTCACCTGCAACAAAAGAAATGAAAGAATGTAAGCGTAAAAAGACATAAATTACAAATATGTTCCTTAAATCAAAGGAGAAATATTTTAATTGTCTGTACAGTTTTCTATTGTTAATTTAAATAGGAAAATGAATAATACATACATGTGAAAAAATAAAACAATTATCTTAAAATGGTATGGTCGCCGTTAAAGAAAGTTTATAACGCTATTAACATAGTGATTTTGTTATTTAGCCTTTAAACATATGAATTTCATGTCTCGATTGTTCATCAGGTAATTTATTATCTGTAACTTTTATCACTCTTTCGATACTACTAACATTATTGTTATCGCAACAAATGTTTGCATAATTTGGAATATTTTATTTGTTTAGCAACTATTATGCAACAGTAACAATATTTGCCTTCGTATTTTATATAATATTGCTATATTTTTATTCATTTCATTATTAATTTATTTACTTTAAAAACTGAAATCTAGATGATCAAAACATTGTCATCTCAAATTCCTTTTCTCTTATGTAGCTCACAGGACAAAATGTGTATTTTTCATAGTAACATGTAAGGACGAATTTCCCATTATCGACAGGACAGGGTTTGATATCTAATATACAAATATCAGATTTTTTTGCCTTTGTATGATTTTTAACGTAATAAATTTTTAAGATTCAAAGGTATAGTTATAATGATTTTATTGAAATAAAGTTGCGTGAACGACTATTAATTGTATTAAACAAATAAATAAACAAAACACATCAATAACACTAGTGTGAAATCCATCACATGTAGACGTTAAAAAAAAAGAGAATGAAATCCTTTTAGAACCAGAAAATCCATAGCGTTTAGCCTTGACTCACAACACGAACCACAGACCAACCACTGGGCTGCAGGGTTCAGTCGATGCCCCAGTTTTCGTTCCGAGTATTTTGTTTCCGAGCACGAAATCACTACGCAGAGGGGTGACTTCTAAAGGGAAAATCCATGACCTCAGAAGATCCGATTTCACGCCAGCTTTTTCAAGCTGAGTTGCCCAAGAAAAAGCTTCGTAAACAACTTGAGAGTTTGGCAACTTTATTACAATAAAATCATTACAACTATACATTTGAATCTTAAAAATGTATTACGTTAAAAATCATACAAAGGCAAAAAATCTGATATTTGTATATTAGATATCAAACCCTGCCCTGTCGATAATGGGGAATTCGTCCAGATAGTGTAAAGATTTTAGGTTGGTGACATTTTGGAAAATGTCCAGAGAAATCCTCGATCACGGGTGAACATGGCAGAATCTTCGGAATTGTGCATGTTAAGTCAGCGATGTAACAAGATGCTCGTTATAGATGATTTCTTCTTTTGTTTTCACACGTTTGTTTTCTTTTGTTTTTTTTAAGCGGTGGTTTTCAACGTTGGCAGTGCTCTACAAGGACATGCAAATGTTTCTTGAAAACAGATAGAAGATGATAAATTATAATCGATCAATGTCAGTCTAAGCAGACCAAGAGAAACATAGAAATCAATTCTCACAGTAAGAAGGAAACAGAACGGGACTGCTATGCTTTTTTGGGGAGGTAGGTAAACAGTTTAGGAGAAGTTAGTCGCTAGATGCAGTCGGTAAACGCCCAAGATATCGAACACTATCGATTATCGGGAGTTTGCCCAGAAAATGTAAAGATTTTAGCTCGGTCACATTTCATAAATTTTATTTTTCCATCTTTAGGGCTACAGTGTTAAGTCTATGATCCAGTTTTTACGCCTGGAAATTTTCTGTTCGAGCTCGCAATCGTTGGGTAGAAAGTCACTTGTTACTGGAAACTTCATGCCCTTAGATGATTCATTTCACGGTGGTCATTCTACGCTGAGTCGCCCAAGGAAAGAGCTTAGCAAACAAGTTGAATTTTTCGCTATTTGTGTGTTGCATTGAAAATTTTATAAAGTTAACATTCTCTGAGAAGCATATTTTTCTGTAGAATCTTTAAAAAACTTCCCACTGTGTTTGTTTTGACTCTTTTTTTTCCCAAACTTCTCATTGCATAGACGTGGTGAACTGGTCAAGGCTTATCATATAATAATACAAGTCATGCAATAATTTCTAATAAAATTCATTAATCCCGGATGTCGAGCTACGCACACGTGACCAAAAAGAGATAAAAACTCTCATCATTAAGAATATTTTTGGATGAAGTATTTTAGTGTTTTCCTCTTTCTTATCCATGATTATCAAAATTAGCTTCTTACCCAGAAAATTAGCATTGTATACCTCCTGACAAGGCTATTTGATAATTTTCTGTCAACAATTCTATTTTGTAAAGAATTTTCATCTGCCTACACAGTAAATTTTGGAATCACGAGCAGTTTGGATGTTAATTGCACAATGTTATTCCACAATGTTATTCCTATACAATGCACAATGTTATTCCTGCTCTCCTATTTGCCTACCTGGAAGTTACTAACAGTTTTTGTCACTATGACTTTTGTCTCTCCAGATTAATAGAAGGTATCTTGTATTTCCATCTATATTGTTTTTGTGATAAAGTCAATTTCGGATTAGTTCGGAATATTGGGAAACAAACTTCTTATCTCAGGAACAATTCCACGCTCGATATACTAATGGAGTGTTAGCATTACTTGCGCCCTCTCTACAGGACACAATAGCAATTTCTGCAGGGAAAGGGAAAGTACTGTAGGTGTTTTTTATTTATGCGTTAATGCATGCGTTTTGGAGTGTGCGTTTGTGTGTGGTTTCTTGTGTGCGAGTTCGAGTGTGCGTTTTTGAGTACGAGTTTGTGTGCGAGTTCGAGTGTGGGTTTGTGGGTGCGAGTTTGTGTGCGAATTCGAGTGTGGGTTTTTGGGTGCGAGTTTGTGTTCGAGTGTGGGTTTTTGGGTGCGAGTTTGTGTTCGAGTGTGGGTTTTTGAGTGCGAGTTTGTGTTCGAGTGTGGGTTTTTGGGTGCGAGTTTGTGTTCGAGTGTGGGCTTTTGGGTGCGAGTTTGTGTTCGAGTGTGGGTTTTTGGGTGCGAGTTTGTGTTCGAGTATGGGTTTTTGAGTGCGAGTTTGTGTGCGAGTTCGAGTGTGGGTTTTTGGGTGCGAGTTTATGTGCGAGTTCGAGTGTGGGATTTTGGGTGCGAGTTTATGTGCGAGTTCGAGTGTGGGGTTTTGGGTGCGAGTTTGTGTGCAAGTTCGAGTGTGGGTTTTTGGGTGCGAGTTTGTGTCCGAGTTCGAGAGTGGGTTTTTGAGTGCGAGTTACAGCGTGCGTTTTTGTGGAGATAAAATATTTTATTTCCGTAGGTATGATAATTCTTTATTATCCTCTTTTTAAGCTGACAATTCGAAGATTTGATACATGACATTTATGAAGAGGCTTTCCCAAGCATATAACAATCTGTAAATTGTCTAATATATAATGTATTGTAATAATTGTATCTTTGAAGTTGTTATTATTATTATTATTATTATTATTATTATTATTATTATTATTATTATTATTATTATTTGTTTTTAAGGAATATAAATGAAACGATACTGACGTTGAAGTATATTAGAAATATCATTCTCCTTGTGGTATGTTTTATGTATTTCTTACTAAAAAGTTTCATGAAAATTAAAATATTCAATAGAAATGGAGTATGCATGATTGATGTATGATTTGAGGAATGGGAGGATGAAAGGGAATGTATTGATTGATTGTTTGGCGTTTCCGGGCGCGGCAACTGGGATTAATGATATTCAAACAAAACCTACACCCAAATACTTTCGTTTCAATATCAGTAATCCCCGATTTAATTCAGTTAAAAAGTGTTTTTTGCTCTCCTGTAAAATTAAATGTTTATGACTTATCAGTAGGGGACGGAATTTATTGTAATAAAAAATGTAAAATATGAACATATATGTATTTATTTTATCCAAAACATGTAAGAAAAAATAGAAAATATGTAAAATAAAAATTCATTATTGTGATGTGATATCAAGATTCTTCTATACATGTGATGTTGACTTGCTTAGCGAACTGTCACTTTGGCTCATCCTTAGGCAAATCCTTCAATACATGTGATGTTGACTGGTTTAGCGAACTGTCACTTTGGCTCATCCTTAGGAAAATCCTTCTCTACATGTGATGTTGACTGGTTTAGCGAACTGTCACTTTGGCTCATCCTTAGGAAAATCCTTCTCTACATGTGATGTTGACTGGTTTAGCGAACTGTCACTTTGGCTCATCCTTAGGAAAATCCTTCTCTACATGTGATGTTGACTGGTTTAGCGAACTGTCACTTTGGCTCATCCTTAGGAAAATCCTTCTCTACATGTGATGTTGACTGGTTTAGCGAACTGTCACTTTGGCTCATCCTTAGGAAAATTCTTCTCTACATGTGATGTTGACTGGTTTAGCGAACTGTCACTTTGGCTCATCCTTAGGAAAATCCTTCTCTACATGTGATGTTGACTGGTTTAGCGAACTGTCACTTTGGCTCATCCTTAGGAAAATTCTTCTCTACATGTGATGTTGACTGGTTTAGCGAACTGTCACTTTGGCTCATCCTTAGGAAAATCCTTCTGTACATGTGATGTTGACTGGTTTAGCGAACTGTCACTTTGGCTCATCCTTACGAAGATCCTTCTCTACCACCAGGGGGCCGTGGCGTGCGCGCGACGCGTGAGTCAGGGCTCCGCAGGCGGCCGTGACGCGCTGACGTCACCGCCCCCTCCCCCCCCCCACTCCTTCCCGACCACGGCCACCGCTTCCGCGCAGCGCTGGGCGAGCCGGGCACGTGTGCGCTGCACCCCCGCCGCTCATTATCCCGCTTTCGCCGCGAGCACGCGCGTCAGCCAAAATTTGAATTTGTGGCGTTGGGACTGAGGCGGATGGAGAGATCCCTGGAAGGAGAACGGCTGCTCGACATATGATTTATAACACGACTCGACCGCGAATATTTAGGTAAAAACCATGTTTGTTTGTTTGTCTACGTACCTTGTGCTAAATGAAGTTTTTTTATATACATTTTAGGATGGTTTGAACTAAAACCCGTCAATTTTATAGCGCCTAAAAGAGCCTGTTTCAACATTATATTCAGGTAGGTCGAATTCAGTCACTGTGTGGAGGAGAATTCTAGCGGCCGGCTGCTCTGGTCGGCAGTTTTCCGTGGTTTCTCCGATCAACACCAGGCGAATGCCAGAGCAGTACCCTAACAAACGGACCACGGACCGCGCGCAATCTTTCCTTTCTGTTCCTTGTCCTATCCTCTTCCCTTACGCACACACTTACACTAACATGCACTACACTACCGCATATTCCGGGAGACCGGTCGGGAGCTTAGAGCTTGTCTCGGCTGGGGCGGTGTCCCGCTGGTGGGAGAGTCCTGGTTGGGGGAAACCCCATTAGCCGACGGTAGGTCGACGCCGGATCTCGCCATCCAGCGGGGCAAGATCACTGCCATCTCACGAGGGAAAAACATACACTACACTTACGGGACTAATGTCCTAAGCTGTTGACGAGCCCGGAATCACTAACGAACCAACAAAATCCGTTCAAAAATTACAGGAGGTGCTAAAGTTACGTGACACACCTGTATATTAATACATCAGTGTTGCTGAATTTCAGGAACAGATTCGTGAATTAAAATAAACTTACATGCAATTTGCTTCAAATTGAAACACACAAAGACAGAAGAATGCAGAATGAATGAAGAAGATGTAGTCCCATTGACCAAAAAAGGTTTTCGGTCTCTTTACACCGAATGTGTATTGCCAGAAAATTTGTGTGGCCGCAGGGAGCCAGGTACATGTGTCTTTCTTGCACTGTTATATTTTACTTTCACCTGAGCTGTTCTTCCATCCAGTCGACAGTCAAAATGTTCTCACTGGAAGCATTTTATGTAATCGCGGGCGTCACAAAGTCAAGATTCTATTTTTATTATGTTTTCAAATAGCACATTGCTTATCATTAATTGATTCCTCCAACTTATAGAAAAGCTCTATTGAAAACTTTTCCTCCGAGTTAGAGAGAACCTTACCAATCTGAGGTAGCGAAGTATCAGAGACGTTGCTATTTCATTGAAGTAAACTACTACTAGCCTATATCTCACATTAATATTCAGCAGAATCTCAGGAATGGATTGCAATTCGAATGATATTAAAACTGCTAATGTTGACTCTTATTTCTCATAATTCTCCTTGGAACTATATCTCTGGATTTAAAGGTTAATGAAATGTTTAATATTTGATTTCAGTATAATATTTTCTCCCTTTTCATCTATTTTTCCTTGTATTAAACTTCGCTCTTTCATCTAGATTTTTAATGAACTTCATGCTTTTACACAGAAGTTTGTTCATTCGTTCTCAGTTAACACACATAATTAAAAACTTGTGTTATTTGTGCAGTAACTTTTCCTTTTTGGTCAAAGTGCAATTCTAAAAAATAAAACTCAAGATTTTATGAGAAAAAGTACAACTCAAACATAAAATTCTTTAAGTAACTTTGGTACAGCTGATAAGAAAAGATATAAGATTTCACAAGCATCATTACAGCAAAACATAATAAACTCATTCTGTCACTTAAAATGAAGGGCGCCACCTTAAAACACGATCTCTGATAAAATTAATCACGCAGAACTTTGTTTATGCAGAAGTGAAGGGCAATTCTAAACACATCTATGACTTTCCGGGCCGATTTTATAGATGGCATTTAAATAATAAAGTAATTCTTAAGCATTGCGTGACTGCTTAATTAGGATGGCCAGTTTCCTGGAACAAATTTCCCAGACTTTTCTCGGTTTTCCAGCGCATTTTAATTTTTTTCTGAGAAGATTTGTAATTTCACACAACTTAAAAGAAAATATTAAAGCTACCTTGTTATTAATAGCTTAGCTATCAGATTCCGCCCTGAAAATTTACGAATTAACAGTATTTTCCCATCAAATAAAAACTGAGCAAAAAATAACACTATTAATGTTTTTTAAGAATTAATACACAGATCAGTATCCTTCTCAACATTTTCCCTTAATTCTCACGAAACTTCAAAGCAAATTCAATGATTTTACACGACCAGGTTCGATTCCCGGTCGGGGGAAAAAAGTTGCGGCTTCCGAATGCAATCCTATCAGTTTCTATAGTTACGTGACAAAAAAAGCTCAGACAGGTGAAGAATATGGGAATACGTTCTGATCACCACGTGTCTCCCTTTACTTCAAGCGTGGATAACGAATAAAAAACAGGACCCAGACCTGGGATCCCCGCTGGCTGGCAAAAGTCTGATAATCCGACCGAAAAATGCCAATTATAAACATTATACAACCGAGAGTTTATTGCATCCTTTTCAACTCAAATTTCTAATCCATACGTCGCACAACTCTTCAACACTGTATTGTATATTTGTCCTTTAGTTTCCTTTCTAATATTTTTGTTCCATAAAATATTATAAAGTCTACTAGTAATTGCCCTTCCCTTGCTTATTTTTGTATAATGTCATTATCACCAGATCTATCTGCACGTAAGTCACTCCAGGATATTTAAATTCCTTTACTACTCGAAATATACCTATTTCTGTTTCTAGATAATTCCCAGATTTCCTTACAACCATGTATCTTGACGCCTCACAAATATCTCTACAATCTAACAAATATTCTATATTATTAACGGTGTATTTTAGTGCCCAAACCAACCACATTTTTGTACACTCAGAGTATACGATACAACGAATTCAATATATACTATCTCCAGGTAATCTCACACAAATTACGCTAGTGAAATACAAAAAGTATGTTACGAATATGATAGTTATGCTAACAACACGAAATTCAAAATACAAGAAAATGGAGCAATACCAATCGCTAACTTTGCAAATAAAATTTCATTCTCGTTCTTTGCATACTTCACAAATACGAGAACATTAAAAAATCATCTAAATCCTTCACTCAACTTTCACCGTAATGAATTAAAGAATCTGTTTGGATTACTGATTATCTGAAACACAAAGTCAGAAGAGGATTACTTACATACACTCCAAAATCCCAACTATTAATCTTTTCGCACAGTCGCTTACTTTTTGAAAGCGGTCAGACGGCATTATAATGTTAACGAGTTGCTCTGGAAATTCTGAGAGATAACGCATCCAGGGGATATGAATAACGTGCTAAATCTCTATATAAATGTGAGCATACAAGCGATATAATCGCGTCAAAAGTTGTAACGTAATTATAAAATACGTGTAACTGCTGGAAAACAATGTTTTTGAGCCCTTTAACCTGAAGATATTGCATTTAATTATTTATTTCTGGGGTTTAGGGGCAATTAAACTGATGTTATTGAGGTTATTCTAGGTACCTCGATTGAGGTCATTGATCTGATGAAATTTTGATAGTAATGATTAGGGAGCGGATTTCAATGACGTCATTTCTTTTTCTTTTCACTTAAGAACAATACCGTTTGGTGTAGAAATTAATTTTATGTTATGACAAAAGAAAATGAGCTATTTTTATACGTCTTTTTCTGAATTTTTCGTCGATTTCGACTAATAAGTTATTTCTTACTCTTTTCAGTCATTTTAATGCATTTTTTGCTGAATTCATCGATTTTAATATTATTTTAATGGTACTACCTTTAAATAATATTTACGAGATGCAAGAAATGTTTTCCAGAGAATTCCTGACTAGTCTTTTTGATTTCTTCGCTCAGAAAATATAATGTGAGCCATTGTGGTTATGGAATCGAATGTACAAGTGATACCTATCAATCACAGCCATTGTCGGTTTGGGCGATTTCGGGAGAACTAAAGACAGATTTCCTGGTAAAGAACAGTCCCCACCTAATGTTTGCGAGCTGAGTTCACTTGAACAAATGGAAGAAGTCTCAAATACATCAGTATCAAATCAAACTGCTTTATATGTCCATCCGAATTGGTTTTGATAACATTTTTTACGTAATTTTTCTTTGTAATTAAGGCATTTTAAAAACATTTTAAGAGTTTTTTATTGATCATTTTTCGCGATGTTTTAGGTCATCAACATCCGCCCTCTAGTAATGATGTGAATAATCGTTTAGGTTCATGATGATTCATTGTTGGAATACGAGGCAGAAGAGACTCTAACCACCCTAAAAATCTTGACGATAGAACACTTTGCCCACCAGAGATTCTACATTTCGTGTGTATAAAAAAATCGTGCAGAAATATTGTTTTGATTTGTTTTCAATTTTACAATCAATTTGAAGGTTGAAAAAACATTAAAGTAGGAGGATAGAATTTGCGTGACGTTGCAAGTCAGAGATACGTATACCATGGGGAGTTTGAGTAGTGTAGGTATCAATTTGATAAAATCAAAATTTAATTTTCAGCAGCTACGAAACCCCATTCGGCGTTCTCTGGTAGTTCAGAATGACGTTCAAACAATCTCCCGTGGTCGACAGACGGCGCCCAAGGAAGAATGCATTTTCCATTACAAACCGCGGGTTAATGGAGGTTAGAATTTGGAGAATGCCAACGTTCCCAGAACACAGGAGGAAAGGGACAGTTATGAGCAAAGGTGGAACAAAGGGGACAATAGATTCCCAACGGGGTCTCGGGAACCCTGCTGGCAGGCCAGGCAGGTAGCACGTCGGAGCAGGTAGTCAGCGGGGGTGTGGCCGGCCCGCGACAATACAAGGGAAATTGGCAGCAGATGTGTGTAATCACTACACATCGGATGTTTAAGCACTAAAAAATCGTCATTCAGGCGCCTAAAATGGCACTGAAAATGCCAAGAATAAGGAGAAAAAAGGCACTCCATAAGTTATATGTACAACAAAATGAAAAATTGAAGTGGTAGGCTTCCGCGGCCGGAGTCATGTGGATGATCTTGGCTGTCCGGGTGACGCCGTGTGGAAGGCTGTGTTGTCGACGTTTCGACCATCTTTTCGTTGCCTTCCTCAGGGCTGGTCTGCAGACCAGCCATGAGAAGAGTAAGGGGAGAGGATAGAGCAAGGAAAAGGAAGGAAACATCGCGCGCAGTCCGTGAACAGTTCGAGTACTGCTCCTGTATTCGCTTGGTATTGATCTGATGAACCACGGGAAACTTCCAATCGGAGAAGCCGAGCGCTGGAATTATTGTTATTACGGTTCTTTCTTTCATTAAAAAATCGACCACTTAAAAACATCGGAGTTTTTTTTATAAAATTTCAAAAGCACTCTAAGCACACTTTTACTAAAATTCAAAAGGTCATTAATAGGCAACAATACGACCATTAAACATTGCACGCACTGATTGTGTTTTAAACAATGGTTTCCTTCTACCACGATACGTTAATGGAAACTGGTTCCGACGTTGTAACGACAGAATGCATGGCGAAATTATGTGCTACTCTAAATTATAACGCTAAATTCTCAGGGTAGAACATTCCGTTGACTCTAACTTCAATATCGTCCTTTCGTTCCACATTAGTTTGCTTACACAACTAGTTTAGAGATACAGTAAACGCACACATTGCCGTTCAAGTTGGAACAATTACCATCAACGTAACATTTCTTGTACACGCTGCAGAGTCCAATGCGCTTTCTGTATTCTGATAATTAATGTTCGTAAAAGTTTATGCCATCGCGTTGCGTACAGACCCCCAACTTTGTACTGAGTGTTTAAGCTATTCACGTGATGCAAAAACACTTAATAATCATGGCATTGATTGATTGATTTTTTCGTGTTTCCGGGCGCGTCAACTGATTTGGTCATTAGTCCCGTTGGTGTAGTGCATGTTTTTTTCTCGGGAGATGGCGGTGATCTTCCCCCGCTGGATGGCGAGATCCGGCACCGACCTACCGTCGGCTAGTGGGGTTTCCCCCTAACCAGGACTCTCTCACCAACGCAACGGTACACCGTCCCAGCCGGGACAAGCTCCCGACCGGTCTCCCGGAATATGTGATAGTGTAGTGCATGTGAGTGTAAGTGAGTGTAAGTGTGTGTAAGGGGTGAGAATAGGACAAGGAAGAGGAAGGAAAGATCGCGCGTGGTCCGTGGCCCACTTATTAAGGTACTGCTCCGGCATTCACCTGGTGTTGATCGGAGAAACCACGGAAAACTACCGATCAGAGCAGCCAGCCGCTATAATTCTCCCCCAGACAGCGACTGAATTCGACCTAGCTGAAAAGCTACTGTCGAAAACCTTGTCGCCGTGGGGAGTGGGAACCTATGACCTCCCGATCAGAGGTGCTTCAGTGACATCAGTTGATGCACTGAGCTACCGCTCCCGGTATGGCATCGATTCCTGTGGAAGCGGTTGCAGTAGCGGTAGTGGCTGCAATAAATTCTAAACACATTAGAAGAACGAAATTAATTTGAAAATAAAAATAAATGAAGAATCGAAAAAAAGGGAATGCATCTCTCTTCTCATTAAAATTCCAACACGACCATTTTTTTTGAATTGATTTTATATTTCATTGTCTGGTTTCTTACAAAGAAAATATTGCTAACTTTGAAATTTAAAAAAAAATCCATTTTGTAAAGTAAAGCACTTTAGGAAACGGTACGGCGGGCGGGGCAGTGAGTGGTAGGACGGGGCAGGGCAGAGCAAGGCGGAGCAGGGTGGGAAGGGCGGGGAAGGGCGGGGTGGGGCGCGGCGGGGCTGGGTTGGGCGGAGCAAGGCGGGACAGGACAGGTCAGGGCGGGGAAGGGCGGGACAGGGCGGGTCAGACTGGGGCAGGGCGTGGCAGGGCGAGGCTGGGCAAGGGGGTAGGACAGAGCGCGGCGAAGCGGGAAGGGGCAGGGCAGGGCAGGGCAGGGCGGTGCGGGGCAGAAGCGGGAAGGGGCAGGGCAGGGCAGGGCAGGGCGGTGCGGGGCACTGGCGGGCGGGCGAGGCGATGCCGGGCGGGGCAGGGCAGGCGCAGTTGAAAGTGGGCAGGGGCTGGCGAAGGGTTGGTGGGGGCATTGCTGAGTGGGGCAGAGCGGGGAGGGTGCGGTGCTACAGCAGGGCAGGGCGGGACAGGGCGGGGCGGGGCAAAGGCGGAGGGGCAGGGATGGTAGGGCGGTGCAGGGCGGGCAGCGCGGGCAGCAGGGCGGGGCGGGACGTTCAAGGTGCTCTGAAGCGTGGGCGAGGGCGCGGCGCGTTGCGGCGAACGGGCCCTGTGCGGCAGCACGCGAGGGCGGTCGAGCGCGCGCGCGAGGGCGAAGGAGAGGGGGCGGGGCCGACCGCGGAATGCGCTGGGGAGGGCCAACTTCCCTGGCCGCGGCGAGGGCGGTCGCCGGCCACGGCCCTCAAAGGAGCCCGTGAAATCACCGCCCCGCCACGCCCACGCCACCGGCTCCACGGAGAGAACAAAAGGAATACGCTGCGGCGAGGGCGAATAAATAATTGATAGATTGACTGATGCTTTCCGGACTCGTCAACTGCTCGTTTTGTCACTAATCCCGTTAGAGTAGTGGATGTGTTATTACTGGTGGTGGAGTTGCTCCCCCGCTGGTTGACGAAATCCGGCGCCGATCTGCACAGGATTGATTGATTTTTTCGTGTTTCCGGGCGCGTCAACTGCTTCGGTCATTAGTCCCGTTAGTGTAGTGCATGTTTTTTCTCCGGAGATGGTGGTGATATTTCTCCGCTGGATGGCGAGATTCGGCGCTGACCTACCGTCGGCTAGTGGAGTTTCCCCCTAAGCAGGACTCTTCCACCAGCGAGGCACCGCCCCAGCCGGGACAAGCTCTAAGCTCCCGACCGTTCTCCCGGGATGTGTGGTAGTGTAGTGCATGTTAGTGTAAGCGTGTGTGTAAGGGGAGAGGATAGGACAAGGAAGAGGAAGGAGAGATCGCGCGCGGTCCGTGGCCCGTTTGATAGGGTACTGCTCCGGCACTCGCCTAGTGTTCATCGGAGAAACCACGGAAAACTACCGATCAGAGCAGCCGGCCACTAGAATTCTCCTCTAGACAGCGACTGGATTTGACCTAGCTGGAAAGCTAGTGTCGAAAATCCTGCCGCCGTGGGGAGTGGGAACCTAGGACCTCCCGGTCAGAGGCGCTGCAGTGACATCAGTTGATGCACTGAGCTACCGCTCCAGGTTCTGCACAGAAGCTTGCGGTGAATTTCCTCCTCAGGTATCTCCCCCAGACAAGAGAAACTCTAAGTCCCCGACCGGTCCGGGCATATGTAGAAGTATAACGCATGTTACTCTATGTAAGTAAGGAGTGAGAATAGGGCAAGAAAGAGGAAGGAAAGATCACGCGCGGTCCGTTGCCCGTTTGTTACGGTACTGCTCCGGTTCTCGCGGCTTACACCGCGGCGGCGAGGTCGTATGTGAATTGGGGACCACATAATTCCTTCATCTTTTCTTCCGAAACTTACTTTCTAATTCTAGTACATGTAAATTGGAGACAAATGTAGCCCAGGCAAAGAAAAGGACTGATTGAGCAAGTAAGCTCCCTAAGAGAGCTGCAGCTTGCGTGCTGCTTTTCTTGTACCTTATTGAAAATCTTTCAGACTTGCTTCTATACCAATATGAAAGAAAACATAAGAAGGGTGTAAAAATGTCAAGTTCAGCGTTAAAGAATATTACCTGAGAAAAAGGAATAATATGAAAATCGCAAGATAAGCAGAATGCATTCAATCAACGAATGATTCAGTTAAATGAAAAACAACTTAATCCGAAACCTATTTTGAAAGAAAAATGCCAGTCCAAAAGTCTGAAAAATTGCGAAGGTAATTGTGTATTAAAAGTAAAGGCTATGAAAATGTTCATCGGAACTCAAGTGTCACCTTCCACCTTTACCTGCAACGGGATGGTGTAGTCGGTCCCCAACTTACGTATGCTCTTCTATGGGTCAGTCCCCAATTTACATATGGGTTAAACTCTTTATTTTCCTTATGGACCCAATTTACACATGCGTTAAACACTTTAGTTTTCTTATGGCCCCAATTTACAATGAGTTAAACTCTTTATTTTCCTTATGGCCCCAATTTACACATGGGTTAATCTCTTTATTTTCCTTATGGCCCCAATTTACACAAGGGTTAAACTCTTTATTTCCCTTCTGGTCCCCAATCTGCAAATGGGTTACACTCTTTATTTTCCTTTGTCCCCAATCTGCATATGGGTTAAACTCATTACTTTCCTTCTAGTCCCCAATTTACATAAGGGTGAAATTCTAATTTTGCTTCTGGTCCCCAATCTGCATATAGGTTAAACTCTACTTTCCTTCTAGTCCCCAATTTACATAAGGGTTAAATTCTAATTTTGCTTCTGGTCCCCAATCTGCATATAGGTTAAACTCTACTTTCCTTCTAGTCCCCAATTTACATATGGGTTAAGCTACTTTCCTTCTAGTCCCCAATTTACATACGCCGGGCGGCGAGAGCAGCAGCGCCTGCAACGAGGTTGGCGGGTTTGCCGACATGGATGGCAGCGACACAACCACGACGTCGCCGTCGTTGTCGTCGTGTTGTGAGGACGAGCGACGTCGCTCGACTGAAAGATCTTAACGAACTCTCGCAGCACAAGCGCGCCTTGATGCAGCTTCCTGTGCCGCGCGACGCTCTTTTGTTTCGCAAGATGGAGCCGCGCGCCGCCGCCGCCAGAGCGCTCTTCGAGCGAACGCAGTTCACCCCCTTGGTCTTAACGCGACCTCGCTAGGATGGCTGATAGGCCACGAGACACAGTCTGGAGAGAAGAGCCCGTGACAAAAAAAGAAGAGGACAATGAACCTCCACGCGGAGAAAAGAAGAAAAAAAATGTGGTGAGGGAAAGATATGATTATGGAGCTAACGTGTTTGAAAATACGAAAGTTGGGGCTGACAGGTCAAAGGGAAACAAGGGAAAAGCGTTACTTGGTGCATGAGTACGCAAAGAAAGAACAGTGTTTAGAAAAAGTCACAAAAGAAGAGGGAAAGAAGCTTACACACAAAATCTGTTGCAAAGTGGCAAAGAAGCCAAATCATCACGGGCTAGATATACAACTGTTCGGAAGAAATATGACAAACCTTATGTTCGCCATTTACTGCGTTTTGCTTTTTTCTTAGTTACATATAGGGACAGGAGGAAGGTCTCTTATCATAGTGCTATACACTGACTAAAGATACGATGAGAATTTATTTAGACTATATGTGGCCTATTGCATACCAAATGGAAGTCCAAGATGAGTAAGAAAAAGATTTATGAATAATAGTACTGCACACAATTAAAAAGTAACATTCTTGAAAGTACTGTAATTCATACTGCATTTAAATAACACGTATTTGTATGATCTACATTGTCACTGGATATTTCTAAAAGTTATACTTTTCTTTCAATATAAAATTATAATACGCATTATATAATGAACCCCCGTTCACTGCGCAGTTTTGCGTAATTTTGATTTGAATGAATGAATGAAATGCCTAATTTTACGTGGCGAGACTCAGGCCATGAGGGTGAGGAAACTCTCGCAGTTTCATTCACATGTCATGCGGGAATTTCGACACCAGCTATTTAGCTGGTTCGTTGCTACCATTGTTAGGATGAGATACCATATGTGTTTCATGATGGTACTCACGAAATAGAAGAAGTCCTAGGAATTATACACTAAGACATAGAATAAGAGAAAATAAGACACAAAGATAGAGACAGTGAGGCAGGAACAGAAATACAGAGAAAGAACAAGTTAGAGAAAGAAAGAGAGAGATAATGAGATACAGAGAGAAAGAGAGAGAATGGAATAGAGAAAGAGGGAATGAGGTAAGAGAGTGACAGAGCGAAGGAGATGGAGAGAGTGGCAGAGAATGTGACGGCGAGAGACTGATAAAGAATGAGACGGAGAGAGAGCGCGATAGAGACAGCATAATAAGTAGATCTATAAAGAGAAAGAAAGAGAGAGAGCATAAGAAGTAGATCTAGAAAGAAAGAGAGAGACTCGGAAAGGAACGTGTGCGAGATCTCACAAGAGTACGTGGAGCCCCCACCGAACACAAATCCCAACTCCCCAGCACCAAGTCTGTTCCGATGAAGCCGTGCTTCACCCTGTTATAGAAGCACCACCATGTTGGCTTTGCGTTCCCGGCTCGCGGCCCGGGCCTCTGTATTTCACCCGCAAAAGGCAAACCGACTCCCCGGCGGCAGATGGCGCCGACTCGCTTAACTGCGGAGTGGCTAGCAAGTTGGCCGGGGAAGGTGGCGGTGAGTTGTGGGGGCGGCAGTCAGAGGCTCATTTACGACGAAACAGCCAACTGAGAACAATTATATTAATTCCCTCGCGGGAAGTTACACGCGTCGATGGGCAAAGCGAAGATGAGTAACTGGACTGCGAGAAATTGACGGAAATGTACGATGAGGGCGGAAGTGAATGCGGTTGGTGAAGTGGAACCAGCAGTCCATTCAGTTTCTTAGTACGATGGCAGTAGAAGTTCATGCGGTTGGTGAAGTGGAACCAGCATTCCATTCAGTTTCTTAGTAAGATGGGAGTGGAAGTGCATGCGGTTGGTGAAGTGGAACCAGCAGTCCATTCAGTTTCTTAGTACGATGGGAGTGGAAGTGCATGCGGTTGGTGAAGTGGAACCAGCAGTCCATTCAGTTTCTTAGTACGATGGGAGTGGAAGTGCATGCGGTTGGTGAAGTGGAACCAGCAGTCCATTCAGTTTCTTAGTAAGATGGGAGTGGAAGTGCATGCGGTTGGTGAAGTGGAACCAGCAGTCCATTCAGTTTCTTAGTACGATGGGAGTGGAAGTGCATGCGGTTGGTGAAGTGGAACCAGCAGTCCATTCAGTTTCTTAGTACGATGGGAGTGGAAGTGCATGCGGTTGGTGAAGTGGAACCAGCAGTCCATTCAGTTTCTTATTCATACAGAAATTTAAATTAAAAATCGTACGCATTCACTATGTCAAGTCGTTGACTTTAAAATGTGTATTGTTGGCGAAGACAAACCAGAAGTTTACTCGGTTTCTTAGTCATGCAGAAATATAATTAAAAATCGTACTTATTTAGTGTCAAGTAAAATCTACGTCACAAAGGTTTGTATTGTTGGTGAAGACAAATCAGCAGTATATTCAGTTTCTTAGTAATGCAAAATTTAAGTTAAAAATCGTATTTGTTTATAATGTCAAGTAGAATCTTTGAAATGAAGGTTTGTACTGTTGGCGAAAACAAGCCAGCAGTCCAATCAGTGTCTGAGTCATGAAAAAATTTAAATATAAATCGTGTTTATTTACCATGTCATGTAAAATCAATGACATCAAAGTTGGGATAGTGAGCGAAGACACATTAGAAGTCCATTGAGTTTCTTAGTCATGCCAAAATTTAAATTTACAATCTTACTTATTTACACTATCAAGTTAAATGTATGACATGAAGATTTGAATTGCTGGTGAAGACAAACCAGTAATTCATTCAGTTTCTTAGTCATGCAGAAATTTAAATTAAAAATTGTACTTGGTTTACAATGTCAAGTAAAATCTATGATATGATTTGTATTGTTGGTGAAAAACCAGAAGTTCATTTGTTTCTTAGTCACGCAGAAATTTAAATTAACAGTCGTGTTTATTTACAATATCCACTAAAATAGATGACATGAATATTTGTATCGTTCGTAAAGACAAACAGACTTGTATGGTTGGTAAAGCCAGTTTCTTAGCCTCGCATAAATTTAAATAATAAGTTGTACTTATTTACAATGTCAAGTAAAATCTATGACATGGAGATATGTGTTATTGGCAAAGACAAGTCAGCAATTCATTTAGTTTCTTGTAATATGGTAACCGATCATGCAGAAAACTTCAAATCGCACATTATTACTAGGATACCTAGAATGTACGGCAAAATCTACCTATGACCGACAGAAGGTGTATAACTATAATTTGTGAATACGAGTCAATAGTCAATAATCAGTATCTTGTCTTATGATGTTCAAACAAGGAATTTATTGATCATTTCTTAATGCCACACATATGCCGCTTAAACAAATCCATCGAACATTTCTAAACAACTTAGATGTATCCAAGAAATTAAATAATCGTAATTTGCAATCTCCGTGTGCTTTTCATTAAATGACATCTCCTGACGCTGCCAGGGATGATCAATAGCTGCAGCTTCTCAGATGACGCAATGTACCCTTGTAGCCCCCAAACATGGGCGAACGAAAATGAATGGAATTGTGTGCAATTATATTTGCAATTCACCAATTACGGAACTTTGTGGTGAATAAGTTTTTTTACGGTGTGTGTGTGTGTGTGTGTGTGTGTTTCAGTAGTCGTGATTCTATAATCCTACGTAAAGCAATCGAGTAAGTTACGTGTGTGCGTTATTCTCTGTAACATATCTTCCAGAAACTCCTACCCGAACTGTTGGTCTTGCAAAACTTCGTAAAAGAGGTAGAAGATAATATTTAGAACAATGGAATATTCCGAGAAATGTTCTATAAACGTATGTGTGGTTTTTAAGTGAGATTAAAGCTATTTGAGATATTTAAATGATATGTAGCACAAAGACCCTTTGAAAGAAACCAAACGGTTAGATTATTCTCAGTGAAGATGGCTAGAAAGAGTAATCTACCGAGAAAACAAGGGACAAGTTAAGAGATTGATGCTCGAATAAAAATCTTTATACTAAGCACCGTTAAGTTATGAAAGCTTCTGTCCAGAGAGTTGAAACGTGCTGTATGTGTGCGATATAAATTAAATAATTTCTGAAAGCTTTAAACTTTTACAAGTATTTTTCAGAAAACAAATGTTTGAATCGAAGCATCAGAACTGTTCTCATCTCGTTTATTAGAATGATTGCACAATACGCTTTTAACTCTACAACGACGAAAAAATGAATAACGTATAACAAAGCTTACCTAAAAAAAGACGGAATTTTTTCCTGTCCCCCACATTCACCCTTCCAAACCGTCCCTCCATTCTCTCGACTCGCGTTAAAAAAAACGCACATACATTCCCCTAAATGTCGAACTTGCCCGCTCGATGTGCAGGCGGGTATTGGGATGTCGGAATGTCGGCCACGGTGACAGAAATGTATAGGCAGGAGACCGCAAAACGTTTTCCCCGGCGGCCGGTAAAAACAATAAAAATGACACCAAAACGTCCTAGTGACGATTTTTCAACTTTTAAAAACCCGCAACGTGCGGCAACCTCGCGGCCTCACTGACGGAAGTGAGGGGAACGAGAACGAAATGGAGTGGGGGAAATACTGCAGAAGGGTGACGAGAAACTTGGAACCCCCCACGTGAACGTGGAAAATGAGCATTTACCGTTTCACGATATACAGTCGACTCCAGATATAGTGAACTTCTATGGACTAACATTTCTGTTTCTCTTCACTATATCCGATGATATCAAAATTAAATACAATTTCCCCATAATGATTGATTTTATTACTGTAGAAATACAGAAAGATACATACACGAACTGAAAATTTCAATATCTTTATTTGTGCATAAAAAATAAAATATTTTCGCTGGGTATATTTTTCATTAGTAATTTCTCTAGATACTTCTCCAGAGTTTGTGCTCTCTCCATACTTCATTCTGCATTCTGCAACGTCCCCATTCCGGATGTGCTACCTTTTACCTCCGGGGAGACTTCTTCGATTATGACCTTTTGCGAACGATAGTTTTTCCAAGCTGCCTAGTGTTGGAATTTGTGGTACTGAATCGATATGTTCTTTTCCAGGAGGGAATTAATTTCCAGGACATTGTATTTCCTATGTTCACTATAATCGAGGTTCAGGTTCACTATAACCGAATCTTATTACGATTATTTATAACGTAAGTGAAACGGTACCAGTGTCTTAAGTTCATTATAACCGAGGGTTCACTACATCCGAGTTCACTATAACCGGAGTTGACTGGCCGTGTACAATTAATTCAGTTCGTTCATTGCTGAAAACCAACAATGACAGGAAATTATTGGTAGTATTAAAAATGAACAATGCAGGTCCCTTGCTTTTTTAGGTAATCAATTTCTTGTAGAGGCTTACCTGCAAACTCACATACTAACCAAAAAGAAGCAACTTCAGTTACAAGTGAGAAGGCTATATTAGCTATTAGAACACCATTCAAAGCTATCCTTACACAATATACTACTGATCTGCAAAACAATAATAGACTCTTATTATCTTATATCTTTCTGTTGATTGTCATAATTGTAATAAAAAGTTCCATTTAATATATACAATCAGATTAACGTTTAGAATTCAGTAAAAATTACAAAAGTTGGTTTATTTCACCACTAAGTCTTGACATACAACGTTTCAGATATCTGAGCGTCTCTATCTTCGAGTTCCTTTCTTTGGGTAAAATACATTAGTATTAAAAAAATGAAATAAATAACTATGAAAAAAGACATCATGTAAGCAGAAAACAATATTCGTTTGAGCTGGTTATAAGAAGTTGGAAAGAACAATTTTACCTCAACATCTCAATTTTACCGCACACTGTGGCAACTTCATTCTATAATATATTAAATTCTACCATATTATTTTAGAGACAGAACAAAAAATAAGAACTCACGTAATTCCCTTTTTTTGAAATCGAATTGGACGTGTTCGTAGACTGAACATACCGCATTTGCGAATTAAACATGTTAAATGCAATGTGCACTTCAGAGGGGTACAGCGTTTGGAATACTTTCTGTTGATACCTGAACGAGCCCACATTGTGAAAATTGGGTTTTAAAAAGCTATTTTTACGTCGTGCTTTTTCTTAGATTGACGTTAGCAACCCTTAACTCTGTAAACAGCCTACAGTGTAAACAACGCACACCATTTTTATACGTATGTCAACCCTTGAACCCGAAAAAGATGGAAATTGTATTATGTAAAACGGCTTTTTTAAAAGCCCGACATCTCCATCGCCCTTGCCAAATTCAGCAGCCGCGTGGCCTGTCAGTGAGGGGTTTGGGGAGGGGGGGGGGCGAGTGACAAAGGTGGCAGGGGTTTGCAGAGAGGGTAAGCACCCCCTCCCCCTGTGGTTGGTCGTTTGACGGGCACACCTGTCACCGGGTAGAATGGCAGGGCCAGCGCCCCCAAATGAACTGCGGTGAAAAGCAACGGCCCTCTGTTACCTGCTCCGGCACCCCTCGGCGGGACGTCATGCCGACGCCCGCGCCATCTACCAACGCAGATATAGAGCGATTTTCCCAAGGATGAGCCAAAGCGACAGCTAGTGCTGGCAACATAACTGAAGGTTCTGTGGTCGATGTGCCCATTAGACTCCCTTTCTGCATTTGTTCGTTTGCAGTTGGCTGACCTGTAATTGGCTTCGACACTTCCTTTTGTGATGTCCTCATCCGACGAAAATATACTACGCCACGAGAAATAATTGAAATTAGGAAGTGCAGTGTTATGTGCTCATCTGTAAAAATTATTTTTTTTCTTTATATATTGCATTGAATTTACTTTTTGTGTGATAAATATTATGTTTATTTTAAAACCGAGACTTGAATGCGAGATGCGTACCGATGCACGTGGTTCCGGCCTTTGTGCTGTTGTGTGGCGAGCTGTGATTGAGAGCTTTCTATTTACATTCGTGGCAGCTTTTTACTGATTGTGAGAGCATGTTAAGAGATTTTTCACATACGTAATTAAATTTAATTATTTTCCGGACTCGCGTACGCGCATATATCTCAGCGAAATTCTTATACTTCTGGATAGTGATGTTTTCACAGAAGCCATTAGCACTTTACGAAGGGGTGTGGCTGAACAGCTGTCACGGCGGAAGGATACTTCTCTCAAGTACATGTGATGTTCACTTGTTTTCGCGAACTGTCACTTTGGCTCATCCTTAGGAAAATCGTTCTATATAATGTTGATTTCTGAAACCCACTTCACCAGCGAAAGTCATTTCTCTATCCGCAACTACAATACTTATGACTGTAAGCATCCAGACGATAGAGCTCATGGTGGATCGGCAATACTAATAAAAAAAATTTAAAAAAAAAATTAAACAGCATGCGTGGCCTGAATTTCAAAAAAATTAAATGCAAGTAGCAAAACATTTCAGTCAAAAGGCCTACGATACATAACAAATGCACCATGGTATGTATCTAACAATAAATTACATTCTGATTTGCAAATTCCAACTATGCATTAAACCATTACAGAATATAGTAAAAAATACGAAAAGAAAACTTGAAAACCATCCAAATTATCTTGCAGTGAACATCCTGGACAACAGTGAAGACCTCAGAAGATTGAAATGACACCACCCTCTAGATCTCAACCAAATAAAATAGTAACAAAGATGACAATGTAATTGCAATGGTCATTTAAAAATGTAATAGTTGGATTAAGTTTTAAAAAATTCAATTTTTATCTGAGAAGTGCTGTCAAAGGACAACTCTTCATTCAAGTTATTTTTATTTCTAAATAATTCACCGAATGTCCATGTAAAGAACAAATCGTGAATAAACAATTGTTTTAAAACAATTTACCATCGCTTTCCGCTCCTACAACTCTGGCAGGTCACACCGCTGGGAATGAAGTGGTCCCTTCGGTTTGAGAGTCAACGTAACGCGATTCCTACAAAGTTTTTTTTAAATTCTAAACAAGGTAAATTTACAATATATTTTACATTAAAATGAATAAGTAAATATGATAAAACATTTGTAGTTGATAATGACGACAACGCGATAGTGAATTGGTACATTGGTACATTTCACCGCCTTCTTCAGTCTAGTATAGAAAGAGTCAATTTAATTACTTTTTGGTTAGAAGTCAAAGTTCAGGAATCTATTGCGACTACCTTGAGAATCTATAATGGATTGTAAGGGTGTAATTCTGGGTAATCGGTAAGTTTCTTCACTATTATCTAGGAGGTTGATGGCTAGGGGACTTGGGTGAGTTTCCAGACGAAGATAACATGAGCTGCTTGTTTCGATTCTTTGAAAGACTGTTGGTACTTTTAAGTCTCTATGTAGCGTTGTTTGAGATGTACCATGGTGCTGCAATAATCATTCTAAGTATTTTGGATTGAAATATTTGTGAAATATTCCTACAAATGTGTTGATGACGAAATTTAAAGGGCGGAATAGGTACCGCGATTCAATCGCACGAAAACCATCGATGACCTAAACGCTACTTTGCTGTTTTCTTTTGCTTCTTTCATGTTTTTTTCAAAAATTACACATTTTTTAAAAATTACCTCCCACGTCGTTAACATTTACAATAGTGGCGTTTTTTATACTCTATTACGACTATAGTATAACGGCTTTAAATGATTTGTCAAGACGTACTCTTCCTAAAAAGTGAGTTGAAAATTTCTCTTTTCCAGCTCCTTGCACATTTTGACTGTGAACAACATTTTCTCAAAAACAGCTCTACACGATTTCTTTAAACTTTGTAAACGTGCTAAATGCAGTGAATAACATGACATTAACGCCATTTTGATTAATACTTTTAATTTTTTTTAATTACACCATTTTTTTAATATCTCACTTCTTTAGTATTTACATTACGAACTTTTTTAATATATTACTGCATTTGAGAGTAGACGTGTTTCAAATGATTTTCAATGAAGGTTTTTAAAAACTCAAAACAATTCTTCGCAAATACGCTCAAAATTCATTTTCAGAGATGCTGGAACGAAATTTTCTCAAAAACAGCTCCAAATCTTTCAACGAAAATTTGTATACTGGTCCAGATTTTACTCTTCAGTAGTAATCTTAAAATCATATTTCCGTTCTGTCATTACAAGAACGAAAAAATCGAGGAAAGGGAAAAAAAGTTTTAGGCGCCAATAGATGGCAGCTGAAAAGAGTGTGAGGGCAAAACGGCAAAGATTTTAATGTTATAAGAAAATAGATTAGTATGAGAAACTTTGTGCCCTTCTGCAGCACCACTATTAAAAATTTTTTTATTTCTTTATTCATTGATTCTTTTATTCATTATTAATTGATTGATTATTTTATATTTTCATGCGCGTAAACTACCCGTTAGTGTAGCGAATGTTCCTTCCCCAGAGGATGGTGAAATCCGGTGTGCGCGAGATGTAGGCTTGCGGGATTTCCTGCTCAAAATATCTCCCCCAGCTGGGACAAGCTCTAGGCTTCCGACTTTTTTCGTGGCATGTGTGGTAGTGTAGTGCATGTTAGTGTATGTGTGTGTGTGTAAAAGAAGACGATAGGACAAGGAAGAGGAAGGCAATATCGTGCGTTTGGTAGGGTACTGCTCCGGCATTCGCCTGGTGTTGATCGGAGAAACCACGGAAAACTACCGATCAGAGCAGCCGGCCGCTAGAATTCTCCTCCAGACAGCGACTGCATTCGACCTAGCTGAAAAGTTAGAGTTGAAAATCCTACCGCCGTGGGGAGTGTAACCTAGGACCTTCCGGTCAGAGGCACTGCAGTGACATAAGTTGATGTACTGAGCTACCGCTCCCGGTGCGGTGGCGGTGGCGGTGACGATGGCTGCGGCGGTGGCGGTGGCGGCGGCGGAGATGGTGACGATTGCGGCGAAGGTGGAGGCGGCGGTGGTGGCGGCGGCGGTGGCGGTGGGCGCGGAGTGCAAAGGTCAGAGGTGAGCCCCGCGCCTAGTGGGTGCAGCCGAGGTGACTTCAACGCCGGCGCGGGGCCAATGCAGATTAAGGGACCTCACCCAGATCAGCCGTTGCGGGTGACGTGAGCTCGTTCTTATGCTCTTTTTGTTCCTTCTTGAAGCCCCGCGGTGAGACAATTAGATAACGGGATAGAGGTGGGACAAACTTTAAATTTTGTCATAGACGGATTCTAAACGACCATAGGCACAGAAGGGGGGAGTCAAGGGGGCCATGCCCCTCTGCCTGAAAATTTGGAAGGGGAGGCTGTAATCTGATTTTCGTACTTTTAATATCAATTTACGAAATTTGTATTGGACATTTGGGGAACCATCTATCTAGGAATGCTATATATGTTTTTATTTTATATTTGTCTGTTAATTTCCTTGACATGTATATGTTGTCTCTGGCCAACAATTTTTAAAGAAAATTAAACAACTTATTGCATTTGCCTTCTTCGTAATGATAGGAAGACACTTAATCGCGAAATGTCATTAATATTGTTAAGGTAAGAATGATTAGTAATAAAAAAATAATATGAAATAAGCATATGCAGTGAGTTATTCAATTACCTTTGAAATTGGTTTTCCACTGGCAACAAATACTGTAAATGATTGAATATCACATTAATTGTATTGACTAATTGTATGATTAAAGCTATAATTTCATTATTTGTTTAGTATGGTTTCTTTACTTATTAGTACAATATGCTAGATGTAAATAAAAAATCAAAGGAAACTGTGTCCAAAAATGTAGTTGAGTTCCTCCTTTTCCTTAAATAGCGCACGCCTATGTGAACGACTGAATATATTGTAATAATCATATCAGATTTTGGGTCAATGACTCCCATCTTGATATGGATTTTGTTTGAGTATCTTTTGACACATTCAGCAAATGCAAATGGACACTACATGTAGTTAAGACTCTCTCCTATGTCACACTTCTTACTTTTTTGGCTTTAATAAATAAATAAGAAACTCTTTCCAATATTCCTTTATTCCCATTTGTTGGTGAGACCTCAAGTAGCGAGATTACGAAGCGTAGGAACTAATTCTAAATTTTCCGAAATCCACAAAAATACATTCAACATAGAGATTTTTTTTCATTTTAAATTTTAAAAGCGCTGAAAGTGTCCTGAAAAGTAACGTATGTTTATATCTCTTTACCTCTCTGGCTAAAACTGAATCAAAAAAAGCAATTTATTAAAATTTTGTTCTCGTACAGAAAGATACTGATGCATTGTGAACATAGCCACATTCGAGTAAGCAATGCTAGAAAAACCATCCATAACCTTAATGCTATAATAACCATCATAAAACATGCTGCAATAACATCTATTTTAATAATTAGGAAACAGATTTTCGTGTTCTTTCACAGGAACAAGATACTTTTCAACTTTTTTTTGTTTACAAGACATTCTGATTGGACTAAACCATGAGAAGAAAAACTTTTGGTGATGTTCATTATCTTAATTAGGAGGACGAATAACATGATAGAGTAGGCGTTTTCGAAAATGCAAAAATTATCTTACTTTATTTACTATTCATTTTCCACAATTAAAAGTAGAGCTCAATTGATTAATTTCGTGAGCATTTTAAAAGCCAAAACCACTACGTTGCGTATTTTAAATTGAAATGCAGTGCCTAATTGAATAATTTTGATGTATAAAACATCCCACGTCATATTGAAATTCTCTCTCCTAGTAGTCTCATTACTTTTATTTTTTTACTCTGCACTTTCCACACAAAAACAGGGGGAATATCTTTCAGCATCTGTAGGTTTTTCTTTTGGCTTCTAACTAACAACTTTATTCGACGTGATTTCGCCAGCTCTTTATGTGAAGATTGTCTCAGAAATGCACGTATAACTTATAGCTTGGCAACACGCAACAATTTTCAGACACTTTCCTCGAAAATCTGATATACTCTTTCCCTCTCAAGAATAAGCATCTCCGTTGGCGATATGCCGGTATTTCACGCACAGGAAATTGCGAGGAAAATATTAAAATTTACTGAACAATATCGTACACACTTTTCCTAACAAAATATCATTTAAGGCAATTTTTCAACTGGTTGAAAAATGAAACAACATATTTATAGGTTCAAATTGTTTTCTCGCTCATATTCTTGCTTTAATGCATCGAACATTTTGTTAAGCCCCCTCGTTTATTTGTAATCGCATTACCTACATCTACAATCTCTTTTTTGTTGAAAAAACAACAACAGAGTTTAAATATTTAATAGAAAGCCGGGCCATTATTATAAATATTCCGTTTACTTTTTTTGGTCATAACTTCATTAAGACCATGCATATTTACAAAAACTCGCCACCCCATTTCCCAATGCACATAAAATACACTGTAGTACATAGTATTATAAAAGTTCGTATAATTTAAAGCACACATTACATTAATACGCCCTTTTAACACAAAATGTGTTTGACAGAATTGGAAATTTGTTGAATTCGAATTAAAAGAGAAATGAAAAAACACAGTGAATTATTAATTTGTATTCTTCGAAATTCCATAATAGCTGTAATTTTCAAAAACTAGCACGTCCTTTTCTTATATTCTTAATTGTTTATAACGGCAAATGACACATACGAGTATTTTCAAATTTGAAGGAGTTATTCATTACTTTGACATTTTTTGAGTTATTAACAGTGATTAATACTATGGGGCATACATCTCGTACACTTTATTATACAGCCGGTCTCAAAATAAAAGTTACAAACTTCTAGAACATGTCGACGGTTACAAAGTCTTCACTTTTTGTCAATGAACATTTTGCTAGAAGGAAATTTCACTTAATGAAGTTCATGCGCCCCCTCCCCATTCTTTAAGCAATTCCTTATGCAGGGATGTTTGGTAGGTCACCTTCTGACGTAGTCAAAGAGATGTTATTGTAGCTACCGAGCAACTATGCTTACTGGTTGCTTCAATATTAGGAGCAAATGCTATTCGCTGCTTTATGTTCATTTGCAAAGTGTGTTCATTTTCGAACCCTCTATATGCCCAAAATACCGTATGTGTTAAAATGTCTCAAATAATCTCTATATAGCAATATACTGTCAAATCTGAACGACATTCTTTTGACAGAAGATGTAGCAGGAACAGATACCTTTTTCGTCAAAGAAGAATCATCCTTGTGGATATTTGAATCCAGCAAGATAACGCAGTCACGCTCAGTACCTTATGTATATCATTATATGTAGCTCGCTACATTTATTCAAACATTTACTGAAAATTTTCCCCCTGCAAATTATTACTTGAGATTAGGCATTTGTCTGACTTTACTAAATATTTTAAAGAGTTTTTATTTAGTACAATTGTACACATTCATGTCCCTTCTGTAGCTTTCTTTTATAATTAAAATGTGTCTGGACGGCCGTATCGACCAAATCACGAGTTGGTTCGACTCACGAATGATTCGAAAGCAATGTGCATTTGCAAACTAATCTGCGCTCAAATAATTACTTCAGATTAGGAATCTGATTCCACTAAATAGGTAGCTGTCTACCGGAAAAAACAAAGAGTATTGGGTCTATTTTGTTATCCCTTATACATCTGATTGCTATATACCCTAAGAGATCAAATAATTTGTTTAAAAATTCTCTATTTGTTCACAAATAATTGGTAAAAATCTCCACAACAAAATTATACATTTTGATAATTATTTTTGTAAATTCATCATAAATGTATGTTCTACGGAATGAAATAGAATGGTAAAGGTATTGTGAAAACTAGAGTCAGGATTTGGTTATTTGAGAAAAAAATTATTGTTCAAAAGTTTATTCTGGACATTTCACTTCAATCAACTGAAACTTTAAGTGACACATTAACTATTCTAGTTCATTTACTAGAGCAAATCATGGGTTGCATGTTGCAAAAAGAATTATATCATTATCAATTACGATTTATGATGTTTCACATGTATGAATGTGCTGAAAATTTCCAAATCGGGAAAATGCATCTAAAGTTCACTCACCACGGGTTTGACAATTTACACGCCCTTCGCAAAAAAAGTATTTTCTCAAAAACTAAGAAATGAATTGGTTTGAATAATTTAAAAGAAAATAAAACAGAGTATACGACTCAATAAAAATTGAATAAGATGAAATTTCACAATTTTTCATCATTTTGAGGTAGACATATACCTTAAAAGGAATATTATTTGTTACAATTGGTACATTCATTTCACTTCCGTAGCCTTCCTGATAATTCACATGTGTCTGCACGGCCATATTGAGCAAATTACAAGCTGCTCCGACACATGAATGATTCTAGTGCAACGTGCGCTTGCCGACTCATCTGCATTCAACAAAAGCTTCTTTCGTGATTCGCTGCCCGTCGAGAACATTTGAACGCTCTCAATAATCATCTTTCCGTAGGCCGATTACTGAAAGAGGCAATTCCTACAACCAATGTTAATTGTTAAGGTGATTTCCATTTACAGCAATCGGATAGCTACTAGGGATTTGTCAGAAATGAGGCATTTTCACTAACGCCCTTCTAATTTTTTCACACATCGAGGGCTAATGTTTCCAAGTCAACACAGTATCTCAAGCCCGTAAAGTCTTTGTTCCAACGTTATCTGGTGGTGGTATCTGGGCGTCTGTGAAAATCCCTTCACATTTTCCATTTATTATTATAAATGCACTTTACTCTCTCGGCTTATTCATTTAAAATAAAAAGGGAGAGAGTGAATTTCTTTTGAGTGCAAGCACGATACAAGGTTACCGGTAAGAAGTTCGCTGTAGAGAGGCGACAAGCAACCTTGTGATTCTACAGATGAGATTCCGGAATCGATTCTTTTCTTTCGGTTCCTAAGGAATCGGTATTCGATTCCTTTCCTTTTGATTATTTCTGGAATAATTCCAAAATACCGAAATCGAATCAAACGAATACTTTCCAGAATACCTATTGCAATAGCATTTTTTTATATCTACTTCACTCAAGGTAATCCATTTTATACCTAGAGTGCACAGAAAAGTCCAGAATCTCGAAATCAAGTTCAAAATAAACTCACTATCTGATAATAAATGAAAATTAAACTTGCGGGGGTAAGTCTTATTTGTTAATCTATGCTTAGCAATTTTAGAGGGCTTATCCACGCCAAGTACCGGGACTTTTGACATAACACACAGACAACTCACAGTTCCAAGTTGGATCTACGCATGAAGCTATTTTCACTCCCAAAACAATAATTTCCAAAATGCGGAATGTTTTTATGGCACTAACTAGTTTACTTTACAACAGAATACCTTTTTCATCTCAGTTTCCCACGGAATGGAGATGACCAGCACATCCCATCGATTTCTCTGGCAAATAGCTAAACACCCAACGTACCCATCCCGTAGCCTCTTCAGCGATGCGGAAACTCGTGAATATCTCACATTAGAGACTTCACCCTTATCCCCCACGAGATGGATTTCACAAACACTTCTTTAGCAGCGCCCGAACCGGCGAGTATATTTACCAAGATGAAATAACGATGTATGGAGGTGAATAGAAAGAGAGGGGGTGGGAGGGAATGATGGAAAGGATAATGAAAAGGAAGGGAGTCAGGGAGAGATGAGAGAGAAAAGTAGAATGAAGAGATAGAAGTATGAGAGAGACAGAGACATAGAAGTAAGAGAAGTAAAAGAAATATATCGTTGGGAAAGGAAAAGATCGAAGGGAAGAAATAGATCGATGGGAAAGAAATAGATCGATGGGAAAGAAAGAGATCGATGGGAAAGAAAGAGATCGATGGGAAAGAAAGAGATCGATGGGAAAGAAAGAGATCGATGGGAAAGAAAGAGATCGATGGGAAAGAAAGAGATCGATGGGAAAGAAAGAGATCAATGGGAAAGAAAGAGATCGATGGGAAAGAAAGAGATCAATGGGAAAGAAAGAGATCGATGGGAAAGAAAGAGATCGATGGGAAAGAAATAGATCGATGGGAAAGAAAGAGATCGATAGATAAAGAAAAGTTAGCGAAGAAAAGAAAAGGAGATAGTGAAAGGAAAAGAAGAGATAGAAGAAAACGAAGAAAAAAATTAACGAGAAAGGGTGTAAGAGACTAAAGGAAACTGAGGAAGAGGCTATCAAGAGAATGTTATAAAAACATATGAACGAAACAGAAAGGAAAGAACAGAGGGCGTAGGGAGACGAAGTAGATCCAACTATATCAAATTCCCGAAAACGAAAATTTTGCAAAATTAATCGGAGCTTCCCCTCACTTATGATGAAGTCGGAAAGAAGAGATCGAAATGAAAGGAATAGCTGGATGCGAAAAACTCGAAGAAGAGAAAATAAACATTAGAAGAGAGGAAATTGACAGAAGACAACAGAGGGAAGAGATTATCAAGAGAAGGCTACAAAGAAAACGCATGAACGAAACAGAAATTGAAGAACAGAAGGCATCGGGCGGGGAAGAACCAACTCCATCCAATTCGCGAAAACGCAAATTCTGCAAAATTTATCAGAGCGTACCCCCAACTCCATCCCCCAATGAGAAAGGAAACGTGATGCACGCAAGATGGGTCGGCCGAGTGCGGGCGGGGCCTGCTTGCTAATTCACCCACCCCGCCGGCTTCTTCAAACAGCCGCGAAACGGATCGCGAACGACTCGCTACGCGCGTGCCGAGGTCTCGCGAAACACGAGACCTCCGGAGCTGCGAGGCGGAGAAATTCTGCGGGCGAGGGTAGGGGGTTGAAGTGGGGAGGGGGGACAAGGGCAGCAGCGCAGTCAAGAGGCGAAAAACGATACTACTCCACGCATTCCCCACAATGGCGATGGAAAATGGATGGTAACGAGGAGACCTCCCATATTCTGGTTCTAAAATTTCCTGCTTCAGATGACTAAAGTAGGCGCTTAAAAGATGCAAATGGGCTGTATAATTTTAGTACAAATTCACTGATAATGACGATGATAATAATAATAATAATAATAATAATAATAGTAATAGTAATAATGAACATATACAGGAAGTAAACAAAGCACGCATAGGCAGCAATACAAAAAGCAATAACGGTTCTTTGGTATTATTAATTCATCATAAGTATTCACAATTAAGTTCGAATGTCAATATTAAGTTTATAAAATAATAAATACGAAGACAGCTCAAGTTCTAAGTGTCAAGAGTTAAAAACTCGGAAGCAAATGATAGAAAATGCTCTCATCTCTATCACAAACTATGTATTTACATAGTTTTCATAACTAGGATGCATTTTGCGATTTCTTTTAGGAACGCTCCAACTCGCTCGTTGTAATGATTTATTTTTAACTTATTTTCAATTTCAAAACGTTTAAACAGTGTAGTTATTTTAACCAACCAATTTTATTAGTGTAACTGTAAACTTATCCAATGTTTTTCCATTACCACACGAGTCGTAATTAATATTATATTCAATACTGTAGGCACAGAAACATCACTAAGACGAACTAGTATTAACGTACAATTATTGTAAAGATTATATAACGCCCCGTAACCATAAGACAATTCCCTCTGTTTCAATGCAATTAGTTCACACATTAAGAGGACAAACTGTAGAAGGCAAATATGCCGTATTTCCTACTACTGTTTCACAGCAGGATAAACATTTCATAATTGTTGAGTAATCCCAAATATCAGTTGTCTGACTCTTGGTCTCTTCATTACAAATCAGGGGTATGGCATTAGAAGAAACGGAAATTCGATTCAGGGATGTGTATCAACATTAAATGCATGAATAGGCTATCACGTATCAAGTTCAAGTACCAAATGTGTGGCACCATCCACACGCTTTATAAAAGCAGTGCTTCACAGTGAGTTAACAATTCGCAAGATGGATTCCATGTCGAGTCCAGAGTAAGGATGAAGTAGGCAGTGTAACTAATTGATCTCTAAACTTACGGAATTTTCTGATCCTTATCGTAGCATACAGTTTGAATAAATTCCTGTTACTCGTTAGAGTTTTAGTGTAAAGCAGTTGTTTAAAAGACTCTCCAAGAAAGATTGTCGATTTCGAGATTTAATTATCTTTATTATAACTAAAATGCGTTTGATGATTTTTTTACAAGAACCAAACTAGTCCAAATTCGAGATTTTTCACTAAGGAGGCACTAAAAACTTAATTGCGTAGACGTGCATGGTAATGAAATTATGGTGTTTTCCGCCTTATACCATTTAATGGATTTGGCTCTTGACGAAAGAAAATGTCCCAATAAAGGGGACAGTTGTAGGGAACAACTGTTAAATATCTGAAACTATGGAATTTTGGACTTATTTGGTTCTTATAAGAAACCACTCGTTTGAATTAGCTGTATTTGAACTATTTCAACACACCTAAATTTTAGCGCCACACAATATTTTTGATATATATCTTCTCTTCCTCCCTTCCTTCCTCATTTCCTTCCTCCCATTCTCCCCCCCTCCCATCCTCCCCCTTTCTCCCTTCTTCATTCCTTCCCTCTCCCTCCCCTCATTCCTTCCTTTCTCCCTCCCTCCCTCCTTTAATCCCATTATCCCTCCCCTCTTTCCCCCTCCCTCCTCTCCTTCCCCCACCCTCCCTTTCTTCCCCATCCTGTAGCCAATCCCACCATCATGGGGGAGTGCTTAGTTGCTCCCCCAACTTTCGGGATTCAGAAATAATCCTGAAAGAACTTGTGAATACACAATGACAGGCCAAGACACGAATCGTTCTGCAATGCGATAAGATGAATAAAAAAGACAAAATGTACGTTAAAAATCCGCACAATAAAAGAAGACCAACATGAAAGAAGAACAAAGAAAAACAATTAAACAAAAGAATACAAAAGTATATGAAAGAAGAAAAAAGGAGAAAAAACATTATCGCAAGACGTTAGCAGCAGCACTGGCTAGCACGAAACAAATTCCATTATTCTCCAGGAGAGAAGAGACAGTGATAAAAAAACGAAAGTGAGAGAGAAACGAACAAAAGACAAAAGTAATGGAAAGAAGAAGAATAAAGAAGACAAAATAATGTTGCAAGACGCTGGCAGCACTGGCTAGCACGTAATCAATTCCATTTCTGTCAAGACAACCACGAGATATCGACAGTGATCATCAAATAGGACAGCGACGTCGGAAGCGGCGATAAAAAAGACTAAAGTGAAAGAGAAACGAACAAAAGAAGACGAAAGTAAAAGAACGAAGAAGAAGAAAGAAGACAAAATAATGTTGCATGACAACGGCAGCACAGGCTAGCACGTAATAAATTTCATTTCTCTCCAGGAGAGAAGACACAGCCACGAGATTTCGACGGCGATCATCAAGTAGATAGTGACAGCGACGTCGGGGACGGCAATAAAAAAGACGAAAGTGAAACAGAGACGAACAAAAAAGAAGAAAAAATTATTAAACAAACAAAGCAGAAATAAAGGGAAGAAAAACGAAGAAAATAAAATAAAAAAAAGAAGTAAAGGAAAGAAAAAAAAATATTTCAAGACGTTGGACAGCAGCACCGGCAGGCACGACACAAATTCCATTGTTCTCGAGGCGAGACGAGACACAGCGACGGCGATCATCAAGCAGGCAGCGACAGCGACGGCGGAGGCGCAGGCGGAGACGCAAGGAAGGCCGCAGGCGACGCCGCATACAGATCGGGACGTGCCTTCCGCCCGCGCAGACACAGGAAATTCCCGCGCGCTTCATCAGCGGCCCGCCCAGGCGGCGCTGCACGCGGCCCGCCACACGCCCGCCGTGCTGGATGCGTCGTAAACGCGTGATATTATTAGGATAGGTATTTATCATTTCTGCAGGTTGGTTTTTACAACCTGGTAGCAGAACACTACAATTTACGTATTACAATAAGAAATGTAAATTAAATTTAACTTTAAATTATTTTCAGACAGTAATGATAATAATAATAATAATAATAATAATAATAATAATAATAATAATAATAATAATAATAATAATAATAATAATAATAATAATAATAATAAATTTTGTTGAACCCGTTGAAAAGCAGTGGAATATGGAAAGAGTCAACATTATCCCCATAATTGTTTCAAGCTCCGGAGTCATCCCTAGGAGCTGATGTGGGGCCTTAAGCAACTGGGTTTGAATGAAGACCTGTACAAACCCATGCAGAAGGCAGTTGTTATTTTAACAAATCAAATTCATGGGAAATGTATTATAAATTCTTTTAAAAAAATAGATGTGTTGTGATTTGTTTTTGTATATCTGTACAATAATTCATTCAAATGCACCAATAAAATGAGAAAATAATAATAATAATAATAATAATAATAATAATAATAATAATAATAATAATAATAATAACAATAATAACAATAATAGTCCGGATAGCCGAGATCGTTAAGGCAGTAGTGCCGTGGCGATCTCGGACGGAAGGATCGCGGGTATGAGTCCCTTCTCGGGCATGGGTGTGTTTGGGTATGTCTGTTTGTGTGTGCCGTCCATTCATCCTTCATTATTATCCTCATCATTCCATCTTCCATCCCCTAGGACTAACAATATTAATAATATAATAATAATATAATAATAATAATAATAAAATAATAATAAAATAATAAAATAATAATAATAAAATAATAATATTAATAATAATGTTACAATGACATAGTAATAGACAGGTCTACGTTCAATTGGCCTATTCTCGTATATACCTATACCCATCCCCCGTTTCGCCACGTGCAGCCGACGAGAAGACGCGTGCGTGCGTATGTGCGTGAGCGCCTGCGCACGCGTGCGCGTGGCCGGGCCCTTGCGTACTACGCGCCCCGCGCTCACCCCTTGACCTTTGACCTCCGCCCACGGAGGGTGGGCGATGTGGGTCACTCGCTCACCGGCGGAAGCCACCGCTCCTCTGCGCGACACACACCGGCTTATACACTCGACTCCGGTTGTAGTGAGCTTCTGGGGACGAATATTTTTAGTTCACTATATCCGGTGTTCACTATATCCGATGTTTACTATATCCGAGGTCCACTATATCCGAGGTCCACTATATCCGATGTTCACTATATCCGATTTTCACTATACCCGAGGTTCGCTATATCCGATGTTCACTATATTCGATGTTCACCGTATTCGATGTCAAAATTATATAGAATTTCTCCACAATCATTGATTTTATTAATATACCGCAAAATTCATTAACACCACGTACTGAAAATTTCAATTTTTTTTACCTTAAAAAATCAATTTCTTTTCAATTGTTTACTTCGTACTTTTTCATTAGAAATTTCTATAGATTCTTCTCCAGAATTGGCGTTCTATGCATAATTGATTCTACATTGACATTATGTTTAATTATCGTAATGCGGTCAGGACAACCTTCATTGCCTTTGGAGCTGTTGGAATTCAAGCTGCCTAGTGTTGGTATTTGTGGCGATGTATTCTTTTCCAGACGGGAATTATTACCAGGTCGTTTTACTTCCTAGGTTCACTACAGCTGAGATTCAGGTTCACTATATCCGAGGTTTCTTATGCTTATTTGTAATGTAAGTGAAACGGGATCACTGGCTTAAGTTCACTATAACCGGGGGTTCACTATATCCGAGTTCACAATAACCGGAGCCGAATGTACTTGGGGTTTTCTTACGCGGCATCTATGGGTAGTATCTCCAAGATGGAATTCGGCACGACTTTTTGCGTCTTCTGCCGCCAATCTTGATCGTCGCTTGATCTGCCGCACTGCTTGATACAGTCGCGATCATGCGACATCTGACAGCAGAACCAAGAAAGACGTAAAAATTCGGGCCGAATTCCATCTTAGAGATACTACCCACAGATGCCACACTAAAAACAACTAGTATAGTTTGCTTCAGGGTATCAACTGATGTTACTGGAAGTCCTATGACCGGAAGCTCCTGGGTTCGAGTTCCGACGGCGACAGGATTTTCAACACTAGCTAGAGAGCTAGGTCGACTTCTGTCCCTGTCTGGAGGAGATTTGTGTGTGTGTGTGTGGGTGTGTGTGAGAGAGAGAGAGAGAGAGAGAGAGAGAGAGAGGATAGGACAAGGAATAGGAAGGTAAGATCGCGCGCGGTCCGTGGCATGTTTGTTCAAGTACTGCCCCAGCATTCGCCTGGTGTTGATGGGAGAAACCACGGAAAACTACCGATCAGAGCAGCCGGCCGCTAGAATTCTCCTCCAGACAGCGACTAAATTCGAAACTGACAAATTAGTGTCGAAAATCCTGCCACCATCGGCACTCGAACCTAGGACGTCCCTGTCAGAGGGACTGCAATGACATTAGTTGATGCCCTGAGCCACCGCTCACAGAGCAAATTTATCTGTATTTTTGTTATTTTAAGCGCTTGCAGTGTGTATGTAATATACTATGATATTGGAGTATTCATGAAAAAAATTTAATTCATTGCTGTGTTACACGTCAGTACTTTATTTGTTGTTCTTTAGCAGTGGGCGTGCTACTTTTTTGCAAAACCATTTCATGTGGTTTTGTGCAGCCGCATTTTCGCTGTTGCAGGCCACTAGTATTTTCCTGATCAAACTCGCGAAAACGCGCACAACGAAAAGCAAATATTGCTGCCGTTTCCAATTCGCGGAATTCTGAATTTCACCTCGCGAGAGGCAAACCCCTCCGGAATTCCCCATTCGCTATATCTCGTAGTCTTTTCTGCTGCCTCGCCAGAAGGGAGGTCGAATTCGTTATTTGGAGCTGCCGGTATAATAAAGGAATAAATCTTTTCTGAATAATGAGGCAATTACTACGAGGCAAGATTGGAAGTAACAGCCATATCGATTCTGTATTAATTATTCGTTTCTTTTCTTTGGCTTCGTTCCGCTGCTGGGTCCTTTCGTTAGATGCCTTGCTTTCTATTTTTAAAAATTCGAGCCGAACATTCTTGGCTGTACTTAATGACTGATTGATGATTGTTAGTAATTTCGGGCGCGTCAACTAATAAGGTCATTAGTACCGTAAATGTAGTGTATACTTTTCTCAGTAGGTGACGGTGTTCTTCCCCCACTCGATGGCGAGATCCGGCGCCGACCTACCGTCGGCTAGTGGGGTTTCCCCCTAACCAGGACTCTCCCACCAGCGGGGCACCGCCCCAGCCGGGACAGACTCTAAGCTCCCGACCGGTCTCCCGGCATGTGTGGTAATGTAGTGCATGTTAGTGTGAGTGTGTGTAAGGGGGTGAGGATAGGACAAGGAAGAGGTAGTAAAAGGTCCGTGGCCCGTTTGTTAGGGTACTGCTCCGGCATTCGCCTGGTGTTGATCGGAGAAACCACTGAAATCTACCGATCAGACCAGCCGACCGCCAGAGTTCTCCTTCCGACAGCGACTGAATTGATCCTGATTACGTAACTAGTGTCGAAAATCCTGACACCGTCTGGACACAAACCTAGGACCTCCCGGTCAGAGTGACATCAGTTCATGCCCTGAGCCATCTCTCACGTCTGAATGACTGAGGTTTCCGGGCACATGTACTGTAAGTGTAGTGGAAGCTTCATTTCTGCAAGTGTAGGTTTCCTCCCAACTTGATGGTGAGATTTGGCTCTGACCCACATGCGGGCATGAGGGGAATTAATCCCTCTAGATATCTTCCCTCAGCAAGGCATCCCACCAATAGGGCCGAGCTCTAAGCTCGCGACATGTGCTGAAGTGTAAATGTAAATGTGTATGTGAATTTAAGTGTGTGAGAGAAAGAGGAGAGGAGAACAAGGAAAAAGAAAGGAAAGATCGCGTCCAATTTTAGGGTATTGCTCCGGCATTCGCCCGGTATTAATCTGAGACACCAAAAACAATATACCGATCAGAGCAGCCTATAGAATTCTCCTCCAGACCCGACTGAATTGGGCCAAGCTATTAGCTAAAGTCCATTCCTCCACCAAAGGGACTCGAACCCGAGATCTTAGTCACTGCAGTGTCAGTCCTAATGTCTACTCAGTCAGAGTCCAAACAGTTTTTAATTTGTTATAAACATTATATATACTACATATATTAGTGGATTACTACATGTCCCGAGTTCGATGTATTCTGTCTTTTTTATCAAGCCGAAAATATATTATTCATAGAGTATTTTAACATTGTGTACAGCAGAATGAGGAAATCTACACTGAATGTCATGATTAAACAAATTTAAAAGTGATTAATTTCCATTGCAAAGAAATTAATTAAGAAAGCGTTGTACTCTTCCTGAAGACAGGCTATGATTTTCATTAGTGTCCTCTCACTATTTGACACCCTGTGTTTAGGACTTTCATTTGTACAGCATTAGTTTCGGCCTGTTAACGCTAGGCTTCGCAAAATGGCACAAACAAAGTAAACCACATTTACCACGGGCCAACATTGCACTCAATTTATTGTGAATACTGAAACGCACCTAATACGTTACAGCCATTTATGGGTACATTACGTACTCGGGAGAGAGTTGTTTCATTGTTAAAGCTACCTCGCTATAATTTTAGAAGCGAACAGATCTTTCCTTGCACATTGATAAAAGATTTTTAGCACGACTGGCATTTTTTTATTTATAAAGCACAGAAACAGCATTAACCAATAATGCGAAAGTTCGCAATACATTAAACTGTAACTACAAAATAGACTATAAATCTGTGAAAGAGATAAGGATGAAAAACAAAAATGTCTTGAATGAAATGAATGTGAAAATACGCTTAATATCTCCGATTGTAATACTGTAGTAAGACAGAAAAAAGGGTAGATATTATTCAAATTTAAAATGTTAATGATGATTGGTCATTTTAGATAATAACGAATGTATGAGAAAAAGAAATTTAGGAAGAAAGAGAAGTTCTTACATTTAAAAAGGTATACTTTATTTTTGACAATTTGGAAAAGGGCGTTTCCGCCGGAACACGAAGGAAAAGAAAAAGGGAAATCGATATTAAATTATCGTTAATTCTAACTGTGATTGCAAAAATGTATTGCTGAAAAAATATATCATTCTCTAGTTATGTGACATCGTTTTCAATATAACAGGTAATTTCAAGAACTTGTATTATTTGACACCTCATCAACAAAAATCAGTATTTCATTGACTTGTAGATTAGACCACGCTATGCAAAGGTCGTACGTTTAGAGCTAAAGATAAAAATTCATTTTAATTTCAATTTACGTATTAAATTATTGATGTAAAAGTACAAACCATCTCTAATACCACGGGATCTGTTTTTTTTCAAACGTTTCTACGTCACAAGAACCCTTGGAGAACGGGTAAAGAACTAAAAAGGGAAATTTGGACTCTGATCCAACGGTTACTTTGATCTAATATTTCTTTAAAAAAAAACTACCGTGACTGTCGGACGTTACTCATTTTGAAGATAATTTCCTTAAAACACACGCTGAATTTGATATTATCATCGAAATGATAGAAAACCAGTTTTATATAAGTAAAAAAAATTACACTTCAAATTTCACTACATCGATTTAACAGTACTAGTTTGTTTGTTGTGATATCATGATTCTCCATTCAAATCACATTCTAATCGTGTAATATGCTGTTGCAGTCATCAGAAACCCGTACTTTATAGACAGAGCCAATATATTGCCTCAATGTGAAAATTATTGTAACACAAACAGACACAGGATACAGCTGGGATATTGAGGTCGTTAGGGCATAATGGTAAACTGCCCTTGCTTGTTTACAGAACGACAAATTGCCTGTCGCATCATTCTTTTGGGAGCCACTGATAAATTGTGTATGCTTTAAATTTATATATTTGGGTTCATGAAGCAACGCATGCAATATTAGACAATAAATGACTTCCAAATATACAACATCAATAGTACAAAACACGAAAAATCGAAATAAAACGCAACATTTACCTCGTTTGTTTAAACGATGCCCTATTCTCTGATGAGTCGGTATGGTTTACACACTTCTTCTATAGGTTAATTCATTTTTTTCGTTGTCATCGATCGGTGCTATCATTAATGAAGCACTTGTGGAAATGGTTGTAAAGAGAATTGCCAGAAAGTGCTGGAAGTATCAAAAGACTGTCACATGGACTTCGTTAATGGCTTAATAAAGTGGTTCTCTCTTTGTAGAATAGTTTCCACGCTTGGACTCCTAAAGAGAGCTATAGAAAAAATGATTTTTTACCACCCACATTATGATATCAATGCGTGAATTTAGGCTTTGTGGTTCAACAATTTTCTAATAGTTAAAAACGTCATACATTGTATTATATTCATCTCCAGTACAAGTCACTTAGCAGGTGATAAACCACACAGTCCCCAATTTTCTTTTTCTAAACCCAATTCTTTACATCTACCGATATGCAATTATAAGAAAACCTTTAATACAACAGTTGGCCTGTTCCGTCAATATTCATTTCATTCAATCATAGTTATCCCTCTTCTCAATTGGATAGTAAAAAACAATAGTATTTGAATTGACAGATTTGAAGACTAATGTCTAGGGCCCGGATTTTAATGACAGATCATATATTTTTTCTGAATCTTCGGGTGAATTTTAAAACAATTTATGCACGAATCCAGGTATTGTCGATCAGGAAAACGTATTTTATTGTGCATATAAAGTCATATTTACATAGTTTTTAGTGAAAGGTCATATGTGGGCCAAATTCTGCCGCATATTTGTCATATTTTTAAGGACCGTTTTTAGTAAAAGGCCATATTTTGGTCAGATTTTGCTCCAAATGCATACATAGGTCAAATTTTTAAGAACACAAGAATAAAAGGCTTTAAAATGTATCCCGCATGTCAACGTATTAGGTGATATTGTCAAAAATATACTCAAAAATTATACTACAAAGGATTATTTGAAAGAGAAGGATTATTTTAAACAACAAGTATGCAGTAGTAATGGAAGTCGTTTGGTTTGATGGGTTTTATTGTACTGTACTTGATTTGGTTTACAGACACAAGCAATTTTTTTAAATGCTAGTTAGTTCCAAAGACTGCAAGCCGTATGCACCGTACTCACAATCTATTCTTGAGTGAATTTTGTATTTGTTATACCTAAAAAATTGACAGGATTTTTTAAAAACTAAACTTGTATTACGTCATATATTATTTTTTAGGTCATATTTATATAGGTTTTAGGTCATACGTGCATTTGGGTCATATATTTCGCTGAATTTTAGGTCATTAAAATCCGGGCCCTACTAATGTCTGGTGCAGTGAAATGCAGTGTGATTGCTGAATCAGTCGGCCGTTCCCAACAGAATTTTTCTTCTACAGAATACGGATGCACTCCAAACGCAGCCTAACATCGAAGACGCTACATGTTACATGTTGCTTTGTAAGTAATGATATGAAGACCAATGTATGGGTGCAACTGAACGCATTGTGATCGCAGAATCATTGGACCGTTCCCGCCTGAAGTCTTCTTGGGCCAAAAGCCATCCCATTCCGAACGGACCCCTCGGTTAGTTGGTTGGTTGTTAGTGATTCTGGGCGCGTCAACAGTTTAGGTCATTAGTCCCGTAAGTGTAGAGCATTATTTTTCTCGAGTTGTGGCGGTGAGCTTCCCCCGCTGGATGGCGAGATCCGGCACCGACCTACCGTCGGCTAGTAGGGTTTCCCCTAACCAGGACTCTCCCACCAGCGGGACACGCCCCAGCCGGGACAAGCTCTAAGCTCCCGACCGGTCTCCCGGAGTATGTAGTAGTGTAGTGTATGTTAGTGTGTGTGCGTAAGGGGAGAGGATAGGACAAGGAAGAGGAAGGACAGATCGCGCGCGGTCCGTGGCCCGTTTGTTAGGGTACTGCTCCAGCATTCGCCTGGTGTTGATCGGAGGAACCACGGAAAACTACCGATCAGAACAGTCGGCCACTAGAATTCTCCTCCAGACAGCGACTGAATTCGACCTAGCTGACAAGCTAGTGTCGAAAATCCTGCCACTGTCGTGACTCGAACCTAGGACTCCGCAGTCAGAGGGACTGCAGTGACATCTGAGCCATCTCTCCCCGTACGTACCCCAGGGTATTTTATTTGTGCCGCGTTTTGTTGTGCAAATCCGCGCGCACACTCACGATTGTGATAAAGCGTCACCGACATTACTTTTCAATCGCTGGCTCGTTTTCGTCTCGTCATCGACCGCGCTCAGCCATCCGTCAAAACGACGATTGCTATCATTATGCATACGAAGCGCGCTTCGGCGATCTGCAAACGTTTGACCGCCAAAACGTGCAACACGTTCCCCGACCCCCAAAGTTTAACGAGTCAAACCGGAATCCAGATCAAAGGAGGCTGTGCAATCACAGATGGAGATGTGCACAGCGCGTACACATCAATGACCTTGGTGCACGTTCAGCTCCGAAATATTGCGGGGAATATTGCAATACGGATTGTAATGCAGCTGAATATCGTTGTTTGAAAGTGAACCGCAAAGGGGAATTCTTGGGGAATGCTATTAAATGAATTTAAGATAACAGAAATGGTAGGTAGTATGTAGTTTGTATTACTTCAAAAACGCTGTGAATTCAGCATAAGAATTCCGTTACTTTGACGTCAGTAGTGTCAAAACACTGCGAACAATTGTTTCTTCGATCAGGTTAAACACTGAAATATTACAGATAATACTTCACTCAGGGCTGTAGCACGTCTGGGGGTTCAATATCAGAATTGAACAATGAATACCTACAAACATGGTAGTAATAAAATTGTTCATAAAAGCTGTATTCCATAATATCATGAGAACATCAGGGGGGGAAACATACATACTCCATTAGCTTGCACGTTGATAATCAAAGTGTAATCATAATTATTGTGTCATTATGGAAGCTTTTTTATTACCATGCATCAGTGGATCATTGAAAGTAAACCACAAACTCGGGAAAGACACGAAAAGTGTATATTCCATTGTTTCATCAATACATCAAAAATGAAATTAAGTACATAGCACTTAATTACGTCTCAAATACCAAGACAAATATAAAACAATGTTTGACGCATATTTTTGTTTTTATTGTTGGCACATATATCGAAACGTCAAATTGTTGCACTACTATTTCGAAACGTCAAATTGTTTCTCATATAGATTCATATTATATAATTCCCCTTTCCTAATTCAGCCATTCCGCAGCACTTACGGGACTTTTTCGTTTAGTACCTGCCTCCAGCAACGGCAGGAGCAAATGCCAGAGAGCACTTAAGCAGATACTATACCACTGTATAACCCAGCCCACTATCTTAGATCGATAGAGAAACACGAAAAACAAAACGACCTTTATAACAAATAAATAAAATCATTATTCTGAACGCAATTTCTTCATATTAAATAGTAGAAACAATTTGAACAGACTCACTTTCGTGCGAAATCTTTCTCGGAACGTATGAGTATCTTCCTTGTACACTATGAGCTCTCTGATGGAATTAGTCTCCAAAGTATACAAAAATATAATTGTAACAATATACATTATTCTGCGAAGTCCACATTTCTGTATTCTTAATTATTTATAACGTATTTAAGCGTCTGAAATGAAAATAACTACTCGAATTTAATAAGTATGTTCCATACTCAGTGCCAAGTCTGGGATTGAAAGTAGTATACCATGGAGACGAGCGACCAGTGCAGCGTGGAACGTTTTCTACAGCCGTCGACCTAACTAATTAAGCTGTTGTCCAAAATAGGGTTCGTGGAAACTGACATTTTCCCCTTTACTGCGAAAAACCACACAACCCGCTCATCAGTTCGTCTCTGTTCTTCCTTCTCCCTCTGCCTTCCTCTCTGAGACAACCCACTCCCTTTTCCCGTCCGTCCCACCCTCCTCCCGTCTGCCCCGCTCTCCTCCCGGCTGTCCCACCCTCCTACCGCCTGTCCCACCCTCCTACCGCCTGTCCCACTCCTACCGCCTGCCCACCCTCCTACCGCTGTCCCACCCTCCTACCGCCTGTCACACTCTTTCTGCCTGTCCCACCCTCCTACCGCCTGTCCCACCCTCCACCACCGCCTGTCTCACCCTCCTGCGCCACTGTCCACCCTCCTACCACCCTGTCCCACCCTCCCTGCCGCCTGTCCACCCTCCTGCCGCCTGTCTCACCCTCCTACCGCCTGTCCCACCCTCCACCACCGCCTGTCCCACCCTCCTACCGCCCCCTGTCCCACCCTCCTACCGCCTGTCCCACCCTCCTACCGCCTGTCCACCACTCACTACCGCCTGTGTCCCACCCTCCTACCGCCTGTCCCCCCCTCCTACCGCCTGTCCCCCCCTCCTACCGCCTGTCCCCCCCTCCTACCGCCTGTCCCACCCTCCTACCGCCTGTCCCACCCTCCTACCGCCTGTCCCACCCTCCTACCGCCTGTCCCACCCTCCTACCGCCTGTCTCACAATACTCTCATCTGTCTCACCTTCCTCCCGTCCGTTCCTCCACCGACTACTCTTCCCGGTTTGTCCCTCCTTCCATCTGTCCTTCCCTCGTCCGTTTCCCCCGTCTGTCACTCATTTGAGTCTGTACCTCACCTCATGCGCTCTGTCTGTCTCTCTTGCTCGCTCGCTCCCGCGACAGTCGACGCCGAGCAACCAAGAAGCAGAAAACTCGGCCTGAAAGAGCGTTTAGAACGCAGCGGTGAATAACTTGCACATTACAACTTCGCCCGGCGCGAGTGCGAGAAGTTTGCAATTTTTCGTTTGGCCGAAGAAGCGTCTCAAATTTCATTAACCCATTTAATTGGTTTCCGCCGTCCATCGGACGAAACTTGCCGCCGCTTCTTCTCTTCTCGTCCCCCGTCCCGTACCTTTGTCTCCCGTTTTCCTGCAGCTGCACGGAGCGGGCGCTGTACTTCCAGAGTTTCGTTCGCCGAAAGGGCTGGCTGGCTGCGTGGCTGAGGCAGTTTTCAAAGCACGCTTATCCACTTAAGGAGATTGCAAGATCTGTGAAGAGGCGCAGAGGCGCGCCAACCGGCGGTGGATGGAACCACACACCGCCTCCGCCCTGGGCGAGCATTCTGCGGAAGGCCGCCGAGAAAGCTCCGTGCCATCAGACTGAAGGTCTAATTTCTCTTTGGAACCGCGCGATGAAAGGCTGAAGGTATTTTAGCTGGAACACTGCATGTGAAGTTCGCGCACAGTTTTTAATCTACGCACTAGGAGAAAGAAGATGAGTACCAGTACAGAACATTTAGAATTAGAAAGGAAGTGGAGAAAGCGTGCTGGGAAAAAATTTGGACTATGGCTGGTTCTTTTCCTTCGCAATAAAGGTCTAACGTCTCAGAATTGCATGGAGAGTCTACTTTTCTCCATGAATACTAATGATTTTATTTCTAACTAGGCTATTTTTGTAAGAAACCATCTGCATTAACTTTATATTCCTAATTTATTTCACATTTTCGCTATTTAACATACAATTCAATTTTGTATTCTTATGTATACAAACTAATTAAACTGTCGTTGTCTTGAAACAAAAATATTAAAAGATTATTCTTGATAAGTATTTTTTGGGGTAAAGTTGAGCGGAAATTTAATGTACCAGAACAATAACTTTTGCTAAAAATGCGAAGTGGATAACAGGAAATTTAGCAAGCGATACATTTATTGATAGTGTGGAAAACCTGGTAATACAATGGAAACTTCAGAGATTTACCAACTCTGAGAAAATAATCATAAGATTACATAAAATCCTTGAAGTTAGTGTTTAAAAAAATTAAAAATGCATATTAAAAAAGTTATTTTGGAGGTTTTTAGTTAACATTTCAGGTTTTTGCACAAATGTGTAAAAAATGAGTAATTAGAAAACCTACAATTGTGATATTAAGCTACATATTGTTAAATCTATCATACGCTAAGTAACTGACGGACAACAATGCAAAATTGCTTTAGAAGAGCCATAATTTAACACAAACTACGTTCATCTGTTTTTGAGTCTCATAATTGCGTCCTATGCTTTCTTTTATATAGTTTTCACGAATAGTTAGTTCCATTGTGTACTAAATGCTGTGTGAGAATATAAAGAATGGCCGTAGGGTAATTTCTTAACCACTAATGTTCCGTATAATTCACCTAGAACGAATTACAGAATGATTTATGAGCTCATACCGCAGAGAGAGCTCTAGCGAGTCTGTGTGTGTGTGTATGGGGACACGTCTGTATGAGAAAACCAGTGAAAAAAATAGAGCGAGAGAGAGAGGGAGAGAGAGGGAGAGAGAGAGAGAGAGAGAGAGAGAGAGAGAGAGAGAGAGAGAGAGAGCGAGCGGAAATAAACCTTATGGTGGCACAGACGGTAATACTACAAATAGACTGACAATATGGAGTAGTGTGCCTTTGCTGAACCACTGAGTGAGAATGACAGAAACAAAGAAAAGTAGAATGAGATTCATAGGAATGAAAGACACTGAAAGAATACCAACAGTGAAAAGAGAGAGGAACAAGCGGCATGTATGAGTACATACTTGGATATGAGTGAGAGAAATTCAACAATGTATCAAAGTGAGGATGAAGCCAGCCAGTATGACAAAGAGAAAAGAGAAAGAAAGAAAGAAACGAAGAAAGAGAGAGAGAGAGAGAGAGAGAGAGAGAGAGAGAGAGAGAGAGAGAGACAGTGTAAGATGAAACGAAAATAGAAATTACACTGTGTATGAAAATAATATATGTATGAACTAAGAATATATCATCCGTTCATACACGTTCATACACTGTGTATGAAGTAAGAATGTAAAGTAATGACTCCCCTTTCCCATCAATGAGAAAGACATCATTGCGAGAGATAAAGCAAATTATTCAAGTGAGAGAGACAAAGAAGAACGAGAGAAAGAAGAAATGGTGTTAGAAAAAAAAGAAAGGCGGAGGAAGCCACACAAAGAATAAACACTCTCCGAAATATAGTGTACATCACCTGTGTACGAGTGAAAATAACGGACAATATACACTGCTTAGTGCGACCTAGAACGAAAGGGAGCGGAACAGAGAACGTAGAGTACGAGCATAGAGGAAAGACTATACCTTCTCTCTGCAGTAAAAGCGCGTTAGCCCGTGAGGAAAGGAGACCGCAAGAGTTCGAGCGAGAAAGAGCAAAGAGAAATTTCGAGCGAGAGAGAGAGAGAGAGAAGTCGAAGGGAGAGAGAAAGGGTCGATGTCTGGCAAGCGCGCGTCGGCGAGAACGAAAACGAAGGCAAGGACGGGGACCAGGGCAGGGGCGAGGGGGAGGGCGAGAATGAGGACGAGGACGAGGAGGAGGACGTGGTAGAGAGCGAGGGCGCGGGCGGGGGCGCGGAGGCGGGGACGGCGTCGGCATGGTGGAGGGTGAGGACGAAGGTGAGGGAGACGGCGGGGGCGAAGCCGTGAGACTGAGGGAGACAGCGACGGTGAGGGTGAGGGAAGGAGCGTGGGCGAGGGCGCGGGCGAGAGCGGGGACGGACGCGCGGACAAGGGCGTGGGCGAGGGCGACGGCGAGGCCGAGGGCGACGGTGATGGCGGGGATGTGGGCGCGGGCATGGGCGGGGGCGGGGAGGCGGGTACGGGGTCGGGGAGGGGGTGGCAAGGACGGGGGAGGGACGTGAGCGAGAGCGAGGACGAGGGAGACGGCCGGGGCGAGGGCGAGGACGAGGACAAGGGGCACAGCGAGGGCGAGGAAGACGGTGACGGCGTCGGCGTGGGGGAGGGCGAGGAGGAGGGTGAGGGAGACGGCGGGGACGAGGCCGAGGGCTACGGTGAGGGCGAGGGTGAGGGAGCCAGCGACGGTGAGGGTGAGGGCGGGGGCCTGAGCGAGGGTGGAGGTGAAGGTTAGGGCGTGGTCGAGGGCGAGGGCGACGGGCGTGTGCGTGGGCGAGGCCAAGGACGAGGGAGAGGGTGAGGGTGAGGGCGAGACCGACTGTGAGGACGCGGGCGACGGTGAGGGCGGGGGCGGGGGCGAGGACGAGGCCGATAGCGACGATGAGGGCGGGGGCGGGAGCCAGGGCGAGGGAGAGGCTGTCTGTCAGGGCGGGGGCGTGAACGCGGGCGCGGGCGAGGGGGTGGGCGAGGGCGAGGGCGGGGTCAACAGTGAGGGCGAGGGCGACGGTGATGGGGGCGGGGGCGAGGGCGAGGGCGTGAGCGCGGGCGAAGGCGAGGCCGATAGCGACGATGAGGACGGGGGTGGGACCGAGAGCGAGGGTGAGGCCGACTGTGAGGGCGGGGGCGTGGACGCGGGCGACGGTGAGGGCGAGGGCGCGGGCAAGGGCGAGGGCGACAGTGAGGGCGGGGGCAGGGGCGAGGCCGATAGGGACGATGAGAGCAGGGCGAGGATGAGGCTGTCTGAGGGCGGGGGCGTGAACGCGGGCGACGGTGAGGGCGGAGGCGACGGCTCGGGCGAGGTCGCGGGCGAGGACGAGGGCGAGGGCGACAGTGAGGGCGGAGGCGACTGCTCGCGCGAGGGCGCGGGCGATGGAGGAACAAGGGAGAGCGCGAAAGCGAGCGAGGGCCCGCGAGGAATGCCTGCGGGGCGCAGTGACCCGAGGCCGCCGTCCGCCGCGTGGGTGAAATGCTGCCCCGCCCCCATTAAATTCCGCTGCCTCCCTTCCCAGACCTCCACCTGGTGACCGCAGCGATTTCGCCCGCCTCGGGGAACAGCGCCCTAACTCTCCAATAAGAAATAAGGAGGAAGAATCTGAAATTCCATAAAAAATATATCCACGTAAAATACTTTTGAGCACTCACGCATGGAAAATAGTCATTACTTTCATCGTTTATTGAATAGAAAAAGTTACTTTGCGTTTTGCGTACGGCAAAATAAGACTTTGGCGTACGTGTTCCGCGAACACAGGGTACTGCAAAGTAAACTAATTATTGGGGTAACATGAATCAGGTCTGGAGCCTTGCATATTGAGAATGATCCCAAGATCGGGAGAGGTGGCTCAGGGCATCATGGAGTACAACGTGGATCGAAACCCCTCCACAGTCGATGCGACTGAAGTCCGTATGTCAGCCTATGCACTCAACGACCAAGTCTCGCAGCCAAGGCAGCACGCCAGCTCCGCCTTATTGACAGGTCTCTTTCAAAAAGACGGCGATCGTGTGGAGCCGAGGCTGATTCGTGGCAGGGAAATCACGTGGGGTAGGAGGAAAAGGTTCCCTTGGCTCACTAGGTTATGCTGAACTTACAAGGATGTTTTCTGAGGCGGAGCAGGTGCGAGGCAGAGAATGTATGAGCCTGGAAATACTTCGAGGCAGGCAGGATGTGGTATGAGGGAGGGTGTAGTATAGGGACAGTGTAACGTACAAGGCACGTTGTTTGACGCATGTTAAGGTATGACGCAAGGTAACGTAAGACGCAGAGTAAAGTATGACGTACGGTACGGTATGAGTCAAGTTAAGGTATGGGTCAAGGTAAGGTAAGAGTCAAGGTAAGGTAAGAGTCAAGGTAAGGTATGAGTCAAGGTAAGGTATGAGTCAAGGTAAGGTATGAGTCAAGGTAAGGTATGTGTCAAGGTAAGGTATGAGTCAAGGTAAGCTAAAATGCAGGGTAAGGTATGCTGCAGGGTAAGATATGACGCAGGGAATGGTAAAAGGGAACGAAAGCTATGATGCATTGCACAATATAAGGCAATGAATGGTATGAGACAGTAAATAGAACGATGCGGAAAATGGTATGAGATATGAGTCACTAAGAGACATAGCAGACCTAGGCGGGCAAGGCGAGAACAAAATGAGGCGGGGAAGTACGAAATAAGGGAGGGAAGAGATCAGACTTGGGAAATGCAGGCCGCTGAAGGCGAGACGGGACAAAGGAAAAGGTTCAAGGACCAGGAAGCACAGAGAGGGGACGGGACAAGGTGGGATGGAACGGGACGATACGAAGGGCGGGGAGTGAAGGAGTGCTTCAGAGTGAGGAGGAAGGAATGGGACAGGATACGGCATAATAGATCGGCGAATGAATGAGGTGCCTGGGAGTGGGAAAACGTGGGATGGGTTCCAACGGGTTGAGTCGAAGAGCGGGTACCGTCGCGTTGTGGGCAAGTACGTAGATCAGACAGAGCTTGGCAAATTGGTGTGTTGGTTGTTATGATTTCGGGCGTGTCAACTGCGTTGGTCATAAGTCCCGTGAGTGCAGTGCATGTTTTTTTTCTCGGGAGATGGCGATGATCTTCCCCCGCTGGATGGCAAGATCCGGCGCCGACCTACCGTCGGCTAGAGGGGTTTCCCCCTAACCAGGACTCTCCCACCTGCAGGGCACCGCCCCAGCCGGGGCAAGATCTAAGCTACCGACCGGTCTCCCGGAATATGTGATAGTGAGGTGCACGTCAGTGTAATTCGTGACAAAGCATGGCGAATAGAATAGAATAGAATAAAATTGAATAGAATATTTCGCTACTTAGGAATATATGGAATACTTGGGGTGGTAGCGTTTTCTAGGCAATTACTACAAATACATAAAACAAACATCAAACAACATTAAAATATTTACTTGTTACTAAATACAATTTTACAAAATTAATGTATTAACCCTATTTCTTTAGTCTAATTTAAAATTTTTTGACATTCTGAGGGAAAGTCTCCAGCACTGCTGCAGGTAATTCGTTCCATTTTTTTATCGTTCGGTATGCAAATGAGAATTTACCTACATCTGTTCTGTTTTCTTTGTCGAATTTCGAATCAACACAACGAAGCTTGGCGAATCGCGACTAAGCGTGGCTAATGGCGACTAAACATGGCAAATCGCGACAGAGCACGACGAATGGCGACAAAGCACGACGAATCGCGACTAAGCACGACGAATCGCGACTAAGCACGACGAATCGCGACTAAGCACGACGAATCGCGACTAAGCACGACGAATCGCGACTAAGCACGACGAATCGCGACTAAATGCGACGACGAATCGCGACTAAGCACGACGAATCGCGACTAAGCACGACGAATCGCGACTAAGCACGACGAATCGCGACTAAGCACGACGAATCGCGACTAAGCACGACGAATCGCGACTAAGCACGACGAATCGCGACTAAGCACGACGAATCGCGACTAAGCACGGCGAATCGCGACTAAGCACGACGAATCGCGACTAAGCACGACGAATCGCGACTAAGCACGACGAATCGCGACTAAGCACGACGAATCGCGACTAAGCACGACGAATCGCGACTAAGCACGACGAATCGCGACTAAGCACGACGAATCGCGACTAAGCACGACGAATCGCGACTAAGCACGACAAATCGCGACTAAGCACGACGAATCGCGACTAAGCGTGGCGAATCGTGGCAAAGCATGGCGGATACTGACTGATCGCGGCAAAGCTTTGCTGAGAATGGCAAATCGTGGCGATGCGTGCTTGCGCAAGGCGGATCGTGGCTGAGCATAGCGGATGGTGGCGGAGCGGGGCGAAGAACAGCGCAGGCGGCGGACGGCCGGGCGGGCGAAGACAGCGTCGGGGCCGAGGAATTCTCGGCACATTGATCGCCGGCGCCGAGATGCCCCGCATAGCTGCGAGGTCGCTTCCTCCCGCCCGAAGGACTTTTGGCACGGGCGGGCGGGCGGGCGACGCCGGCCACAGCCATGGCACGCGGCGCCGCAACCACCCGCCCACGCACACGCCATCGCCCCAGCCTTGGCCCTCGCCTCCGCCCCCGCTTCTGCACACGCCCTCGCCGCCGCCCTCGCCTTCGCCCTCGCCTCCGCCCTCGCCCTCGCCTCCGCCCTCGCCCTCGCCTCCGCCCTCGCCCTCGCCTCCGCCCTCGGCCTCGCCGCCCTCGCCTCCGCCCTCGCCCTCCCTCGCGCCTCCGCCCTCGCCTCCGCCCTCCGCCCTCCGCCCTCGCCTTCGCCCTCGCCTCCGCCTCGCCCTCGCCTCCGCCCTCGCCTCCGCCCTCGCCCTCGCCTCCGCCCGCCCGCGCCTCCGCCCTCGCCTCCGCCCTCGCCTCCGCCCTCGCCTCCGCCCTCGCCTCCGCCCTCGCCTCCGCCCTCGCCTCCGCCCTCGCCTCCGCCCTCGCCCTCCGCCCTCGCCTCCGCCCTCGCCTCCGCCCTCGCCTTCGAACCTTCCCCCTTGCCCTCGCCCTCGCCCCTTTCCTATCCTTGGTCCCCGCCCCCCATCGCCCTTGTACCCGACCACGCCCTCCCCCTCCTCCCCATCAACCCCACCTGGGTCATTACCATCGCCCCCGCCCTCGCCTTCGCCCACCCCTCTCCCCCCGATCACGCCAACTTCTCCGCTCTCTTCCACGCCTTCACCCTAATTCCTGTACCTAGGCCGCCCCCCAGACAAAAGCCGTCGGCAGACCGCAAATATTTCAATAAGGTCAAACTTACGTCCTCGCTCGCGCGGTGCAGCGGGCGTTGCAAACAACGCCAGTGGGAAGCGTGCATGACCTGCTAACACGTGAGGCACCCTCAATTCTACAATGAATACATACGACACTTAACGAAAATTTACAAACCAAAAATACGAAAATTTGACTTTAAATTGTGTTTGTTTAAAGTGCAACTTTGGATTGTTGTTTAGAGTTTCCGGGAGAGTATACACAGCTAAGACTATTTGTCCCGTAAGTATAGTGCATATTTTATAGCGAGAGCTGGTGGTGGTGGTGCATGGCGAGATTCGGAGCCAACCTACACGCTAACTTGGGTGAACCCCGTAAGTGTAGTGTATGTTGTTTTTTAGGAGATGGTGATCTTCCCCCGCTGGATGGCGAGATCCGGCGCCGACCTACCGTCGGCTAGTAGGGTTTCCCCCTAACCAGGACTCTCCCACCAGCGGGGCACCGCCCCAGTCGGGACAAGCTCTGAGCTCCCGGCCTGTCTACCGGGATATGTGGTAGTGTAGTGCATGCTAGTGTAAGGGGAGAGGATAGGACAAGGAAGAGGAAGGACAGATCGCGCGCGGTCCGTGGCCCGTTTGGTAGGGTACAGCTCCGGCATTCACCTGGTGTTGATCGGAGAAACCACGGAAAACTACAGATCAGAGCAGCCAGCCTCCAGACAAAGGCAGAATTCGAACTATCTATCTTGCTAGTGTTGAAAATCCTTCCACTGTCGGGACTTGAAGTCAAAAGAAGAAAGTTCTATGGAGCATCACATTGAAAAGCCAAGAGAGTCGAATGGTTAGTGTTCCTGCGTCGGTGACCGCCTTGGACATCCGGATGACATCTTGCAAAATATCTTCCCGTGTGATTCGATCGTGTCCTTCCGATACTGTACGGTCTCACCAATTAGCCGGCTGACCACCCAATCACAATCACCTAGGTATCACGCTCAGCCTTGAAGAAGGACACGGAAAGGTGGAAGAAAGCATCACAGCTTTCATTATTCACATCTTTCAGAACAATTATTTTCTTTTTCAAACAGTAAGACTGCAAGAAATAGGTTTTTTTCACGACGCGCCACGGAAATCCCAGATTTCAGCTTTCTTCTCTCCTTCGCAACTTTTTTAACAAATATAAATGACCAAAAAACCGAACGGTTACTTTTGGAGTTGGACATGGCTACCCAACAGCACTAAAAATATTGAAAACAAACACTTCCTTAGTGCACTTATTTAACATTTTCACATCAGAATATTCGCTGATAACATTTTAGAGCAACCGGTTTATGTTTGTTTGTTTCCTTGTTACATAAGTAAATTCAGAGCTTGATTTCTGGCAGATCGTCGTTCCGATATCTCGGAAATAATGTTTAAATTATATTATAAATATATACCTATTTATTTTTAAATTAATAAGTAATTTGGGGAGCGTTCTGGGACCTAAAATTTTACAAATCAAGCATTGACTAAATGATAATATTGTATTATTCAACGTTCTCCATTCGTGTATACGCAGAATCCAGCATTAAAACGTTCTAATTAGTTTACAAACATAACGGTATTTTGCATAAATCTTTCAGTGTCCCATCACATGGCCGGAAATTATCGGAGAAGTGCATTCTAACGAGTGTCGCTGAATATTCACTGCAGTGAACGTGTTGCGGTCAGGCCCATCGCAACGGACGGTCGGTCGTGATTTATTGAACGGTGACGAGAAGTCCGCGTGCCGCCGCCAAAGTGAAGTTTCCGACGCGGTGCTTCTCATGAATATTCCTCTTCCTCGAATTGATGCCCAGGCGGTCGGTTATCCTGCAAAATACCTCGGTGATTTGGAAGAACGCGTCTGAGAGTGGGATCGACTCTACGATAAAAAAAAATTGTTTTTCTGAAGTAGTGGAAGTAGTGGTGAGATCGTGAAGCGAGTTGAGGTGTGATGGTGGTGTCGATGGTGGTGGTGGTGGTGGTGGTGGTGGAGGAGGAGGAGGAGGAGGAGGTGGAGGTGGAAGGCCTCTACATAGTAATTGGTTAGAATTCTGAATTTGCTGTTATTGTCCTAACTCAATGAGGAGCGTATTATTTTTATTTATATTATTTGTATTATATAATTTTTTAAATATTTTTTATTATTACTTTATTATAATTTTTATTTTATTATTATTTTATTGATTTTTTTTTCGTGTTTCCGGGCGCGTCAACTGCTTTGGTCATTAGTCCCGTAAGTGTTGTGAATGTTTTTTTCTCGAAAGATGGCGGTGATCATCCCGATGGCGAGATCCGCCGCCGACCTACCGTCAGCTAGTGGGGTTTCCCCCTAACCAGGACTCTTCCACTAGCGGGGCACCGCCCCAGCCGGGACAAGCTCCATTCATTCATCATAGAACAAAGCTCCAGACAATTCATCATAGAATTCTCCTCCAGACAGCGACTGAATTCGACCTAGCTGAAAATTTAGTGTCGAAAATCCTACCGCCGTCAGGACTCGAATCTAGGACCTCCCCGTCAGAGGCGCTGCAGTGACATCCGTTGATGCACTGAGCTACCGCTCCCGGTTACACAGTTTCCCTGATCCATTAAGAAAAATGCTGAGATGGCCCTTTGTTTTGCTTCTGGACATAAATGTAACTTCATTTTCTGTGCACGTCTTCTAGAATTCAGTGGGAAATACAATTATTCAAATTATCGTTTCCATGTTGTCGCGGCAGGAAGTATTATTCCGAAGGATAACATGGATAAGAGCCAAAAGTTATTGCTTATTTATCCTTGAAAATAGATTTTATTACATGGGAGGGTTTTTTTAGTGTAGGGATCACAGAATTTTGAAAATGTGCACACAATTCATTTTTCCCCATAGCACGTCATATGCAGATTGAACTGTTTTTTGACGTAAAAAAATTACACCTACCACGGAATTATGGGAAGGAAATGTATAAAGACAAATCGAGTCATGTTAACATCTAGTAAATTAGTGAACCTAATTTAAATTAATTAAAATTACGTAAAAAATAAAATCATGTATGTTCCACGGGCGTAAACTGGTTCTAATGTTGACGGACGAAAGAAAACTATCGAGCCTAAGGCCCTCCAACAGTTTGTCACTATTTCATTATTACAACCCTTATTATGCTCTGATGCAATCACTATTTTTACAACCCTTGATTAAATAACTATTTTTACAACCCTTTCATAATTATTAATTTATCACAAAGTACTTAAAGCAATTTGAATGTAAATACCTCCCCTACTCAAATAGTAAATCATTTGCTCGCTGGGAATACTCTTGTGAGGCAGGGTGCAAGCGTGCTTATAGTGCCATCTGTTATTCGCCTCGAGTGGGTTAGTGAAGGGAGGCGAGCGTTGCCTCCAGCGACTCGGAAACGCGCGCGCAGGGGGCTTTGAGCGGCAGTCGAGCGCGACGCCCGGCACTCGCTCTTCTTCCCGCGACCACCCCACAGCCTTTGCCCTTGCCCTTGTCCTTGCCCTTGCCGCCGTCGTTCTGCTACTCGCCCTACCGCCACTCGCCCTACCGCCACTCGCCCTACCGCCACTCGCCCTACCGCCACTCGCCCTACCGCCACTCGCCCTACCGCCACTCGCCCATCATGTATGTTCCACGGGCGTAAACTGGTTCTAATGTTGACGGACGAAAGAAAACTATCGAGCCTAAGGCCCTCCAACAGTTTGTCACTATTTCATTATTACAACCCTTATTATGCTCTGATGCAATCACTATTTTTACAACCCTTGATTAAATAACTATTTTTACAACCCTTTCATAATTATTAATTTATCACAAAGTACTTAAAGCAATTTGAATGTAAATACCTCCCCTACTCAAATAGTAAATCATTTGCTCGCTGGGAATACTCTTGTGAGGCAGGGTGCAAGCGTGCTTATAGTGCCATCTGTTATTCGCCTCGAGTGGGTTAGTGAAGGGAGGCGAGCGTTGCCTCCAGCGACTCGGAAACGCGCGCGCAGGGGGCTTTGAGCGGCAGTCGAGCGCGACGCCCGGCACTCGCTCTTCTTCCCGCGACCACCCCACAGCCTTTGCCCTTGCCCTTGTCCTTGCCCTTGCCGCCGTCGTTCTGCTACTCGCCCTACCGCCACTCGCCCTACCGCCACTCGCCCTACCGCCACTCGCCCTACCGCCACTCGCCCTACCGCCACTCGCCCTACCGCCACTCGCCCTACCGACACTCGCCCTACCGACACTCGCCCTACCGACACTCGCCCTACCGACACTCGCCCTACCGACACTCGCCCTACCGACACTCGCCCTACCGCCACTCGCCCTACCGCCACTCGCCCTACGACACTCGCCCTACGACACTCGCCCTACGACACTCGCCCTACGACACTCGCCCTACGACACTCGCCCTACGACACTCGCCCTACGACACTCGCCCTACGACACTCGCCCTACGCTACTCGCCAAGTGTATTTCAAGTTCCAAGAATCCGTGTTGCAATAGACTACCAGTAATTCATAATAATGGCTCAATTATGTTCACGTTGACTAAATTGGTTTATCGATTTTTTTCGTGTTTCCGGGCGCGTCAACTGCTTTGGTCATTAATCCCGTAAGTGTTGTGCATGTTTCTCTCGGGAGATTGCGGTGATATTCCCCGCTAGTTGGGTTTCCCTCTAACCAGGACACTCCCATCAGCGGGGCACCGCTACAGCCAGGACCAGCTCTAAGCTCCCGACCGGTCTCCCAGAATATGTGGTAGTGTAGTTCATGCTAGTGTAAGTGTGTGTGAAAGGGGGGAGGATTAGGACAAGGAAGAGGAAGGACAGATCGCGCGCGGTCCGTGGCCCGTTTGATAGGGTACTGCTCCGGCATTCGCTGGGTGTTGATCAGAGAAACCACGCAAAACAATCTATCAGAGCAGCTGGCCGCTGGAATTCTTCTCCCTACAACGACTGAATTCGACCTAGCTGAAAAGCTAGTGTCGAAAATCCTGCCGCCGTCGGGACTCGAACCTAGGACCTCCCAGTCAGAGGCGCTGCAGTGACATCAGTTGTTGCACTGAGATACCGGTCCCGGTACATTGACTAAAGTTTGACGAAGTCCTCATATGTAGTTCATATTGGTATAGAGTTTGAAAAAATATGTAATAGACGTTTTTTTAATAAACCAATCAGTAAAAAGTGGAAATTGAATATAAATTCCTTTTTCTAAAATTAATTTCGTCTGAGCGAATTTGTGCGTTCAGACAGTTACGACAGGCCATACAGCTTTAATGCACTTATTAGATTTTACAACCAAACACGATTTTAACGCGTGCAAGTAACTTACGACCCAAACACCCTTGCTTAGAACCCACCTCTCTAAAACACTCTACCTCTTTGTAGCACCCTTTTTGAATTACAACCCATAAACACAACTTTACCGCGCACACTCTCTGCTGTCACAGATTTTACGGCACATTTCCCCAATACTCCGACAACAAACAGTTACCTGATTGAAACAACAGCGATGGGGAAGTAACAAAGAAGAATGTTTCCAAGGAGACGAAGTAGCGGACATTCAAATTTGAGCCAAAATAAGGTCCCCAATGCTAATACGTGTGATTATGAGAACGTTTTGTTTGAGAAAGGTTTATAGGTGGGTTCTTAAAATAATTTTATTAAAATTGTGTATTTCCTATAATTGAAACTACATGCAGGATGAATAATTTTCATGCTTTTATCCAAAAGCTTTTTATTGGTCAATTACAAATATTTGTATTATATTTAAAAAATCTTAACAAACGTAGCCCACTATATAAATGAATAATTTCAGATGAAAAAACACGCAAGCATCTTCCTGATAGCATTCGAAATAAATAATTTCTTGTCTGTTTGTATTTTTTGTACTTTTCCAATTATGTCAGAGTCTGTAAGTCATTGGAAATAGAGGTGCATTTTGAAGTCAAAGAACAGCTCTAGGGTCAAACATCACTGCGAACAACGAGTGCACTGTAATTCTGATGGTCGTTCTTAACGGTCGGGGATAGGACTGTTGTAAAGCATCCAAATTAAGTCAATTCTCAAATTTCATTGTTTTTGCATTTTGAATAAAAAAATTGTTTGCTTTTTTCATACGGAACACGTTAAAATGTCAAAGCTTTCGCACATGTTTAAGCACAACCTTCTGGAGCATGCAGATGAAGAAAAATAGTGAAAAAAGTTTTGTGCAAGAAGAAAGCTTTTCTCATTAAAACGACAAAAATAATTTTTCATATACCTGAGGGAAATATGATGCTTTTTATCTACCTGAATCGACTCACCAGTGTAATATAACACGCATGGCTTGATAGATCCATGTGCGTATTATCTCTCATTGAAGATACTTTAAAATCTTTCTCAAACATGCATTGGAGTTTAAAAGTGGCCAATAATTCGAATTTCCCGCGGATATTTGAAATTTTAACACAGTGCGACAACCTACGATGCTCGTCACTACTTTCTCGACGCGAACGCAACACCGTCACAACGTTTACCGCCAAGCGTCGCCAACACTCCGCAAACAAAGAGTTTACTGATTCAAGCAACGTAAGTTTTGAACAGCGTCTTCTCCCTGTTCGAGCACATTTTGGGCGGTCTCGCCAGTGGAAGTGACAAACGAAACATTTGTTCATTTAATTGAGAAGAAAGTGCTGATGTATTTTCTACTTGAAACGACTCCCCTGTATAATATTATCGACTATTATAATTTTATTTGATATTAGTAAGTGCAAGTCATTTCATTACTTCAGTAAAAGGTGGTGTTTTTTCAGTACTTTAAATGACTCACCTATTTATTGTAATAACATACACGAATCAATAAATCATGTATGTACTATCTCACATTGAAAATACTCTAATATCAATGCCTCAACATATTTTGAACAACTTTCTCAAACATGCATTTCGGTAAAAGTGGCCAATAATTCGAATTTCCCGGGGACATTTGTCCATTTAATTAAATAGAAGATGCTGGTGTTTGTTCTACCTGAAATAACTCATCTGAATAATATTATTTATTATAATATTATTTATTATGTGCGAAACTTTTGTTCATTGAATTGCGGAGAAGATTGAGTTGTTCTTTTTCTGATATGACTAATTTGTAAAATATTATAATAACATGCATAAAACGAACAAATCCATGAATATATTATCTCACATTATTGATACTGTTTTAAAAGAATCTTAAATTATTTTGAACAAATTTTTCAAAAACGCATTTCGGTAAAATTGGCCAATAATTTGAATTTCCCGGTGATATACATGGTACGTCACTTCCTTCTCGACGCGAGCGCTACCCCGTCACAGCGTTTACCGCCCAGCGTCGCCAACACTCCGCAAACAAACCGTTTCCTGATTGAACCAACGCAAGTTGCGAACAGCGTCTCTTCCCTGCGCGGGCACATTTTGCGCGGTCTCACCGGCGGACGTGACGCGCGAAGTCAATTTAAAGTTGCGGAGGTACATCCGCACAACCACGTCGACACGGGCCGTGGGCGAGACTGCACCGCGGCAGAAATGAATTTATTCATGGCATATGCAATGAGCGGGCGAACAGGGGGCGGCCGGGGAGGGCAAGGAAGCCATGCGCCCGGCTATTGGGGAAATGGAAGGTTATTCCTTGGACTATTTATAGCCCGCATGAATTCGCCGTTGTACGTGGGAAGGTCGTATTCGAGCGATGCGGCGTGATGCAGCGGGGTGTATTTCTCGCGAGGTAGGATTCGTTTTTTACCGGGAGCGGTAGCTCAGTGCATCGACTGATGTCACTGCAGTGCCTCTGACCGGGAGGTCCTACGTTTCCACTCCCCACGGCGGCAGCATTTTCGACACTAACTCTTCAGCTACGTCGAATTCAGTCGCTGTCTGGAGGAGAATTCTAGCGGCCGGCTGTTCTGATCGGTAGTTTTCCGTGGTTTCTCCGATCGACACCAGGCTAATGCCGGAGCAGTACCCTACCAAACGGGCCACGGACCGCGCGAGATCTGTCCTTCCTCTTTCTTGTCCTATCCTCCCCCTTACACACACACTTACACTAACATGCACTACACTACCACATATTCCGGGAGACCGGTCGGGAGCTTAGAGCTTGTCCCGGCTGGGGCGGTGCCCCGCTGGTGGGAGAGTCCTGGTTAGGGGGAAACCCCACGAGCTGACGGTAGGTCGGCGCCGGATCTCGCCATCCAGCGCGGGAAGATCACCGCTATCTCCCGAGAAAAAACATGCACTACACTAACGGGACTAATTACCAAAGCTGCCAAAGGACGCGCCCGGAAACACGAAAAAAATCAATCAATCAAAGATTCGTTTTATTTCTTCTTTTTTACTAAGGCGCTGTATTGTATGTTGTTTGGGTCTTGGCTTAACGTACGTTTACTAGAGGTCTCGATATAATCGAGGTAAAGTGGGTGTGCGGTGATGGACAGAGATGTGGACGGATGTTGAGTGTCGATTTCCATCCACGGACCGAAACTCCATGTAAAAGGGCCTCTACTTCGAATCGTTTCACTCCAAGAGGTTTCCGTCTAGGCAGAAGACTCTCAGGAATGTGGACCGATATCAGTTTCGATTTCCATCCACGAACCGACACTCCACGGTGTAAAAGGGTCCAGGCCACTACTTCGAATCGTTTCACTCCACGAAGTTTCCATCTAGGCAGAAGGCTCTCAGGAATGTGGACCAATTTGAGTTTCCATTTCCATCCACAAACAGAAACGTCACCGTGTAAAAGGGCCACTACTTCTAATCGTTTCACTCCAAGATGTGTCCGCCTAGGCAGAAGGCTCTCAGGACTGTGGACCGATTTGAGTTTCGATTTCCATCCACGAACAGAAACTCCACCATGTTAAAGGGTCCAGGCCGCTACTTCAAATGGTTACACTCTCACAAGTTTCGGTCAGGCAGAAGGCTTTCAGGAATGTAGACCGATTTGAGTTTCTGGTCTAAACTTCACGTACGCTTACTAGCAGTCTTGACAGAGTCTACCGAAGTGATGTAGGTGCATAGTGATGGGCAAAGATGTGGACCGATTTGACTTTCGATTTCGAACCACCAC
>BLKR01002326.1:0-204507 GCA_011170035.1 Teleogryllus occipitalis | reverse complement strand
AGGACCGTGACAATAGGTTTTCGTTTGTCGATGCCAACCACCCGGAAAACTCGGAAAATGTGAAAACCCCCCCAATTTATGTGAAATTCGTCTCAAATGTAGCTGAGTTTAATAGGGAAATAAAAAATAACATAACTCCACAATTCACCTCTGATTACAACGACAACAAACTTAAAATTAAGTTTACAACCGTTGCAGACTTTAGAACAGCCATAAAATACCTCATCAAAACAAAAAGGAACTTTCATTCATACAAGGATCCGGGGAACAAGAAATTCTCGGTAATATTCAAGAACGTGCATGTATCTATTACCCAAGAGGAACTATACCAAGACCTCAAATCACAACACCCCTCCCTGCTAAGTGTCACCAGACTTTACAAAAACAATTGTGCAATACCGGTGATTGCCGCGGAATTCAGTGGCTCTCAGAACATAGAATCTATTCTACAAACCAAACAAATTTGTAACCTGTGCGTAAAGCCGGAAAAAAGGAACAAAACTAAGGGCCCGATTCAATGCCTGCGTTGCCTTGATTTCGGGCACACAAAAAATAATTGTAATCACGAACTAGCTTGCATTTACTGTGCAGAAGGTCATTATTCAGTTAACTGTCCGAATAAGGAGAATGCTCATAAATGCAAACTGTGTAAGGGCGCTCATCGGGCCGACCTACGTACTCCAGAATGTTCTTACTACAAGAACTTAATAGAGTCGGCAACCAAAAGCCGTCAAACCAGAACAAAAAAAACTAACGAAACCAATGATCCTCCTCCCACACTCTCAAACCAAGGCTTTCCATCTCTCCCTCTCACAGGAAATATTGCACACTTCAACCCCGCCCCTCCTAACCCCAACAATAGATATACTTCTGCTCGAGAAAATAATGGAAACACACGTAGATCCCCCACCCCCGACACTACAAATTCAAACAATCACAACTCCCCTCTCATCAACTCAATTGTAAATTCCATCTCTAGCTTTATTATTAACTTACTAAATTCAATCATCCCCTCTTTAATCAGTAATATTCAAAATTCAATTTCGTCAGCGTTGATCAATAACTTTGGTAATGCACCAACACAACAATAACTTTGTCCTCATGAATTGGAATGCCAATGGAATCTCAAACAAGAAAACTGAACTATTCTATTTCTTAAGAGCCAACAATGTAAAAATAGCCGCAATCACCGAAACGCATCTAAATCCTAAAGACAGCTTTAAAATATCCGGATACAGCACACAAAGACAGGATAGACTGTCAACTACAGGCGGAGGTGTACTCCTCCTAATACATAATTCGATCCCATATATCAAAACGAACCTGCCTCCTAGCCCAGGTCTCGAGTGCACAGCGATAAACCTACCAATAAACAATCAAATTCACACTCTAATAGCTCTATATAAGCCACCTAAAATAAAGCTTCATACAACAAATTTCATCGATTTAATTAACCAATCAGTCCCCACTATTATATTAGGTGACTTCAACGCTAAAAACACATCCTGGGGCTGTAGAACTTCCAATCCAGCCGGTAGGTTTCTTCAAAAAACCATCTCGGATCTTAATTTGCAAATAATAGCACCAGTCGAAGCAACGCACATCCCGAAGGACATAAATAAGCTTCCGGATATCCTCGACATAGCAATATGCAACTCTCAAATTAAATTTTTCACAAACACGCTTTGGGAACTCGACTCTGACCATCTCCCCGTAATAATCTCGACACAGCAACTCCCAGCTTCTCACTCACCCTCACATACTTTAAATACAAAAAATATCAATTGGAAAACCTTCAAAACCATACTAAGCAAGTCTATGCCAAAATTTAAAATTCTAAACAAAAAAATAGAAATAGAACAATCGATAATCGTACTAAACAACTTAATTTCAAACACAATCAGTTCAATAATAAAAGAAAACCCGCCGGCTAAATACAAAAAACCTCGCAACGATCTACCGAAATCCATCTTAAACATAATCGAAACAAGAAACAGAACCAGAAGACTTTGGATTAAAACCAAAAGTCCCTTAATTAAAAAAGAACTAAATACATTGACGAATATTTCCAAAAAAGCTATTAAGAACTATTACCACACTTCGTACGATAACATGATCCAATCGTTAAACACTCATAATAATTCACTCTGGCAATTTACCAAACGAATTCTAAAGAAACGAACAATCATACCTCCATTAAATTCGCCCACAGGCAAGTGTTACGTCCCGTTAGCAAAAGCCGAAATATTAGCAGATCACTTTGCTCAATCGTTCTCATCGCACTCGGCTCTCAATCAGCTCGACCACAACTCTATAAAACAATCAGCCCTCGCACCCAATTTTAATGTTCCGAACAGAATCAAATTTTCCACCCCTCAAGAAATCAAGGCCCTGATTAGGTTGCTACCAAATAAAAAGGCCCCGGGACATGACAAAATTTCTAACATCATCCTCAAAAATCTCCCAGAAAACACTATAGCTTTCTTAAACAATATTTACAATTCAATTTTCAGATTAGGCTACTATCCACTAAACTGGAAGTACTCTATCATCATTCCGATACCCAAACCCAACAAAAATCTTAACAATCCGGAAAGTTACAGACCGATCAGTCTCCTACCCACACTAGCTAAATTACTAGATAAAATTATCCTTAAAAGATTAAAACATTACACTAATAACACTAAGGCTATTCCCCTCCATCAATTTGGATTCACCAATTCCATCTCAACCTCGCATCAATTACTAAGGATCAATGAATACATTCAAGAAGCCTTCCAGAAAAAGCACCACACAATCGTCACATGTCTAGATCTAACACAGGCCTTCGACAGTCTGGCACATTGGTCTCGTTCACAAATTAAAATCTATAGGCACCCCAGTATATCTACTCAACACAATATCTAGTTTTCTATCAGACAGAACCTTTGCGGTCACAATAGATAATCACACTTCAAACCCCAGAAACATACAAGCAGGCCTTCCCCAAGGTTCTCCGTTATCTCCCATCCTTTTTAATATCTATGTAGCTGACATCCCAGTTGCACCCAACACAAACATCGGGCAATTTGCAGATGACACCATCATATACGGGTCCAGTTATTCATGCAACATCATAAGAAATAAGATTCAAAGACATCTTGACAAAATAGATGAATGGGCTTCAAAATGGAAACTCAAACTCAATGCCGTAAAATCTAACGCAAAAATTTTCACACTCAGACAAATGTTCACCCCTCCCCCTGCAAATTAATAACTCACCAATTCCCTGGACGCCACGTAATCAAAACATCAAATATCTAGGATTAAATCTGGATACTAAGCTCCTCTGGAAAGACCATATTAATGCAAAAACACACCAAGCAAAAGTAAAGATTCTTCAACTAAAACCACTCATCAATCACAAAAGCAAACTCTCTCTAAACAACGCAATAGCCCTGTACAAGAATTACATACGTCCTATTATGACCTATGCGTGTCCCATCTGGTTAAGTGCCTCAAGAACCAATTTAAACAAAATCCAAATAGTTCAAAATAAATACCTCAGAGCAATCACTCAAGCCCCATGGTTCGTTTCAAATCATCAGTTGCACAAAGAACTAAATATTCCGTACATTAACCCGTTCATTACCAAGATATCCAAAAAATTCTACTCTTACATCAGCCAAATCGACCACCTTTCCCACTTCAACCTCGCCCATACCCCTGATTCCCGTACCAGAGTTAAAAACAGGTTCCCATTCCAAGCTTTCTTAAATATGCAGTCAGAATTCGATAATAAGTAAGGCGCTTCATGAGCTCCCTTACCCTATGTAGCTAGTTTTTAGAATTAAGTTAATTTTTAAGGTTTAATTTAAGCCATCAAAATTCTTATGTAAAAGTACCATTGTACTGATCTAAGTAATTCAAGGCCAATAAAAAGTAAATGAAAAAAAAAAAATTAGTTCCAACATCGAGGTGACCAAGTTATCAAGAACCTTATTACCTGGAAAGTTTCCAGAACACATTTTATATCCGATGACCTACAAGCTTTTATAAATATTTGGGGATGAAGAAAATATCCTGACGAATATTTAATCACTAACTTTCCTGATAATAGCCTCGGCCTTATTAACTAATTTAAGTTCTGAATTTGATAGAATCTGTGATATCATAATATTATGAGTATGAAAAAATAATTACTGCGACGTTTTGATATCATTTTCAGTAATAAACTGCAAGGTCAAAACTTTTGACAATATTATACTCTCGATTATTCCTTGCAAGGTTTCAGGAAAACTAGTCAAACACGATCGATTATTCTGAAATATAAATTGCTCATGTACCCAGCGGCAAACGCGCCGCAACGGCGACGGTGACACTAAATGGGGGTGGGGGTGGGATTGTGAGGGGGGAGGTACGTCCGTGGAAGGTGGAAGAAGAGGGGAGGGGAGGAGACGGATGAGGAGCAATTGGGATCCCGGCCCGGCCTCGACCTACTCAAGGGATCCGAACCGGGTAGACCCCACCGGAATATGCCCCAGCTGTCCATACAAATCCCTTGAATTAGCGTAACAAACAAGAATTCAAAATCTTGGGGAAAATCGAACTATATGTACCCTCGCCAAACTCCTAAATCGATAGTTTATTGATTGATTGTAATGATTCCGGGCGCGTCAATTAACATGGTCATCTCGTAAGTGAAGTGCGTGTTTTTGCTCGAGCGGTGACGGTTGTCTTACCGTCCTACCGTCGGCTAACGGGCTTTCCCCAACAAGGTAACTCCCACCAGCGGGGAACCCCCGAGCCGGGACAAGTTCTTAGTCCCCGACCGGTCTCCCGGCATGTGTGGTAGTGTAGTGCATGTTAGTGTGAGTGTGTGTGTAAGAGGGTGAGGAAAGGGCAAGGAAGAGGAAGGAAAGATCGCGTGCGGTCCGTGGCCGGTTTGTTAGGGTACTACTCCGGCATTCACCTGGTGATCAGAGAAACCATGGAAAATTACCGATTAGAGCAGCCGGCCGGTAGAATTCTCCTCCAGACAGCAACTGAATTCGACCTAGCTGAAAAGCTAGTGGCGAAAATCTTGTCACCGTCAGGACTCGAACGTAGGACCTCCCGGTCAGAGGCGCTGCAGTTACATCAGTTGATGCACTGAGCCACCGCTCCCGGAGATAGTTTATTCCGACAGAATAACATGTACAACTCTTCATAATATACTTCACGCAATATCGAACCATATCAAAATCAATATGCTCTATCGAATGGGTCTTAACCATTTGAGAGATAAGTAATACTGTCCGAAACAACCAGCGCAGGGACTTAATTCGCGCACGCATGTACTTGCATAAGAGGCCATGGAAGGGGGCGGGGCTGTTGCGCGGAGCGGGGCGAATGCGGCGCTCACGGAGATGAGACGGGCGTGCGCTTTGCATCACGAGCGCGTGAGACGGCACGCACGCCCACTCACGCCTCCCACTCCACGCACTGCCATCGCCGCACCGCACGCGGAAATGCACGCTTTTTGTCAACTTCAACCTCTAAGTGTTACGATTAACGTCTGTTGCACGTGATAGAATATTATAAAATTGCCAGAATTAAACCGGTTCAATGTAATGAACACATAAAGGTACACAACGTTTCAACTCCATTGGACGTTTCATCAGGAAAACGGAACTGTAATTGCCGTAATCAAAAATACATATTATCGTGTGAAAGATACTAGTCGTTTCTTTGTCCTCCTTTGTGGTTCATACCGCAAAATGTATTCTCATAACGTCAATTACAGATCCACACTCAAGTATCTGATGCAAACTGAAATAAGGAGTTGCCTACTGAGTTACCTACTACAATGTTGCCTACTATTACTTGTGATCTCTCTTTGATTCTCCTGCAACTGAGTCATTTTTTTAATATTCCAACATCTTAATACGATTTTTATGACATCTCACTAATACACAAATACACCTGATTCTAAAACAACATTGCAGCAAACAAATTAAGTCAGTTTCTTAATTAGAATGAGACTGGCCAAGTAAAAATGGAATTCAAATAGAATGGGAAATCAAAATCTAACTGAAACACGGTCAATGGGTTAAAACTTATAATTCCCGATAGTTATACAAAATAATTATCATATCTTGATAGTCCTTTAATGCTGAATTATATTAACAAATAAACATAGTAATTGGATCAATTCTCTGGTCTGACAACTAATTACATTATTGCCAGTACCAGTGCCATATCAAATAGATTGTTCAAAGGGCGATAACTGTACAGCACTTTTTGGCATTTGGCTTTGGTCACTAAAGTGCTCGCATTCACGAGATTCATATCAGAAGACAGTTTACAGTTTCCGGAAATTCACAGGGAAATTCACACATCAATGCCAGAAAGAAATCAAACTTTGCAAATAGTACGAAATGGATTCATATTAAACTACGCTTAATCCCTTTCTCAAATGTAAAAGTATATCCGAGTACAATAAATACATATCATATCCTGGGTACAGCAAACAATGATTTGACACCAAATAGGCGATTGATTTCTTTATCCGTATGTTTCCTTTTGAAATTAAAATTTTCGAAAATGTATCATCTAACTACTAAGAAAACATTGTCTATAATACAATGGTGATATGTTTAGAAAAAGTACTTTTATTTTTTTCCTGATACGTTATTGTTTGTTATACGGCGCTCGATATACTCTGCATAACTTACCTAGATCAAGAGGATCGTGATTACGAGGGAAATAAAAAAACAATTGAATGATACATGTTCTCTTATGGAGAGAATTATGGGAGGGAAAAACGAAAATACAAACCGAGTGAAGTCAACATCTCGTTAACTAGTAAATAAGTACATCTGTATCATTAAAATTAGGTAAAAAGTAAAATCCTGTTACACCACGGGCGTTAATTGATTCTAACGATCAAGGGATGACAAAAAGCCCAAGGGCCTTTTGTATACCCTTGGTGCAAAAATAACAATTGTTTTCTCTAATCAAAAATCATATATAACATTTCCAAGTACTTACGCTTCAAATTTCAACTACAACATTAGAGAGCACAGGACAGAAGTCATCTCAGATATTACACATTAGATTCGTAAACGCACAGACTCGTTAAGTGTGCACAGGGCGATATCATCAGCGAGAAAGGAGACGAGAGAGTACAAGGAGTGCAGTTTCGAAACGAACGCAACACAGTTTACGGAACTACAGTTTCCCCAGTTTGGACGTAGCGACCTCGCACAATTGCTGCTTAACACACGGCGAGCTTCGATCGAGGCTGCAATACTTTCTCCCACAAGCAATTACGAAAAATAGAACTTTCAGCCTACAAATCTGTATAACCTGACTCGTAAACGCTCTTTAATATCTCAATAAAAGATGATTATCCTGGTCAGCTGGGCTAATTTTCGTTTGTGAAGGAATGATACTACATTTGTCTTCATTTCGGTGAGAGATAACTTAAAATTCACATTTAATACAGATGATGAATTGTTAGTACTCAGAAGTCACTGAACAAGCTGGAGTAATTCATTATTACATCAAAATCCGGAAGTGTGGGTATAATATATTCGTATAACATTTTTCGACTCTGAACGAAAACTCTTACCAATAAAAATACATTGGTTCCTAACACACTCTACGAAACCACCAATATATTACAAGCGATTAAGTCAGCGGTGAGATATCCTTTAGAAGAACATCATCATGTGACTAAGTTGAACAATTTAATTATCTAATCGAAAATAATAAACTGAAGTAATGTACGAGTACTATACATTCGTTTAAATTTGATTACTCATCGAGCGAAAGGCGGAAGGTGAAAGGCAGACGGATAGTAGATGTAGGAAGGCCACGGATTATTAGAACTCGTGTCCTAATAATTCTTATTAAAGAAATGGATACCAGTTTTGTCAAGTCTGACTTTATATAATCATAGGGGATAAAGGAACAAAGAAGATAGCAAATATTCTGTAAGAAACAATACTTGCAAACTTCCTATAGGGCGAAGTTCATTCAGACCCTATTCGGCAGCGACATCATATTGCTTCTAGATAATCCCACACATTTTTTAAGACCAGCTAGAAACCGAATCGAAGAAGAAAATTCGTACTCGAAACACGTAGTTTATGGGAGCACGCAGGGAAGGGGAGGGGGTAGGGGGGCAACCTGCAGAGGGTTACGCCCACGGAAGGCACACGTGTCCGCTATACATGGGCATCGCCTTAAAAGAGCTGCAAAAGAGAAAGCCAACTGTTGTGAGGCTGTCGATCGTGGAAATCTGTGGAATCGAGGAGCATCCGAACGCATTACGGCAACTCTTAGGCGCTTTCTCTGCATGGAGAATTTCAGAGACAAGCGTTAGATTAGCAGATAAGGAATTGCCGCTGTTACCGAAAACAACGCATATCTTCAAGACTCCAAGAGATAGCTACAAATGTAATACTGCTGAAAAGGATGATGATGCATGAATTCGTGAGATACGAATTCTTCAATGGCGCATGATATAAATTACGATCAAGTATTTAATTGCAAATTGCATAAACTGAAAATATTATTTTCTACATTATGCTTATTTGCAATTTATTCACATGCAAAGGACTAGAGAAATAGTGTACAGTACCTAGAAACACGAGAGAAAAAATCATCCAGTAATGACCCTTCTTACAAAGTACCAAAAATCTGTAATTTAAATCTATTGAAACTTATTGACACAAAGCTGTTATCTAAAATGTTTATTGTTTCACTATTTGGGTATCTTTCGAGTCTTTACTGCACTTTCTGATGTTGGTATTTTAAAATCTTGATGAAAAGTAATCCAAAGCATCTCACTCAAATTTTGCCCAGAATCTCTGGAAATATTTTTTTTTGTTTTGTTTTGTTTCTATTTGGTTGCTTTTTGCGGGGGTCTCTTATATTTTGTAAACTTGGAGATTAAAAAATGATTTTTTGAACTGTGTTATAGACGTGTGAAATGTATATGTTGAACTACAGAATAAGAGTGAAATTAGAACTGCAAGGAACGTTAGAGACATTGACGACTTTTTACACCGAATTTAAACATTAACCTTTAATCATAATGATTTTAAAATGTTTTATAAAATATATAAATAAATAAAACTCATATTTGCTTACAATAAAATAATGTGTGATAATTCATGTGCAAGTCCAATCATTAAAATTAGTAAAAACAAATATTTCATGAATGAAGATGGGAGAGGTGCACGAAATGCTAAAGCGAGTTGTAATAAGTATAAACTTATATTAACTAAAATAAATTCGCACTATGTCATTTACATTTACTTGTGGGGAATTATGAAGCTCTTTCGATAACAATTCTGTACATCATACACTCCATATTAATACTGCGACTATTATTTTATTCATTAATATCGTTCGCTAACATTATCGTGTATTTCTCTTCATGGCGTTACAGGAAATAACATATTAACAATATCTAACATATTGTTTCATTTTTGATCTGCCAAGAGCTTACAGTACATAACTCTTTATGGCATGCGTGAGGTTAACATCTGAACGGACAATGTAATTCGCTGCATACAACAGTTGGAATTACAGTGTTCAAAGATGATTTCTGTTTTGGAATGACTGCGAAGAACCACTACAAAAAACAACAAAAGTGAAATATGAGTTCAAAGAAAATACATCGAGGAAAATTCCAGGATGAGATTTGTCATCGACATGAAGGGCTTATAATATGAAACGCTTAAATGAAAATCTTTAATCATACCTTAATTTGAAGTCGGCATCTTGTTTAGTAAAGCAATAACTTAGAGAATCATCAACAGCACGAAACAGAGTACATTTTTGCATTAAGCGAATTTCCATTTACAAAGATTTATTATTACGTTTATCATAACCTAACTCTATTTAGAATTGTTTCTAATTTGCAATGTCAGCTCAAGGATCATAGATCAAATGCTGGATGGACACATTTTAAATGAGAAAGGTGTTAGAATTATCGAAAAAGTAATAGCTCCAGTATTTCTACCATAACGACGTACCTCACGCAACTTATAATGGAAATGTTTAAAGGTCAGTGCTCTCGGAATTCGTATTATTACCTTTTCGTTCCATGACCATAAGTCATGGATGAGATTAATAACAACACGATCATTAAAAAGATCTGTCCACACCAGGAAAGTTCATAAACCTATAGCTTAAAAATGACCGTTATTCGCTTTATTAGGTTCTATTATGTTGATTGACCTTTGTATTATTTTCTCATTTCAAAGACTGTTTTTATCGTTTTATATTAATAGTGTATGTATATATTTTATTATTAATATATCACGTTATGTATTGCATGCTCTAATAAACTTATCAATTATTATAAATAATTACTTTTGCCAAAAATTGTGTTTGGCTGGTTTATCTTACAATTCACACCTAGATACACTCTCCATACACCGAAAAATATCTAGAAATAATTCGGTCCCTGAGTTTCGTTTTAAAATGTCTACACTGCAAATTCATTTCTAATCAGACAACTCAGGAGCACGAGACCGCACATCTAACGGAAGTCCCATGCCTGTGGTCCGTCGCGTCATCGTTAACCAGAGTGGCCACTCTTTTCTTGGAACAAATTCGTTTTCAGTGCATTATTTTCATTTCACACTCTTTAAGATTTGTAGATAAATTCACAATACTTAAATAAACTATTCAATGAACAAATGGGGCTCTTGTTAATAGTGTGCCAGTTCTCTGATTCCGTTGTGATAAGATTATATTAAGATAGATAATAGATGAGAACGCTTTGTCACAAAAATATTAATTAACACCGCGTGGTTTATATATATATATATATATATATATATATATATATATATATATATATATACGCGGTGTTAATATTTTTTTAAAATAATTTAACAAGTTTAGAATTGTTATAAAAATGGTCCTGGTTGCTAAAGATGTTATATTCTCCGATTTTTGGTTCAATTCAATGGAATTTCCAAACTTTTCGCGTGGTTTTCCGAGATTTCCAGGAAGTGACCAAGCTGGCAACGACTTCATTGAGAAAGGACCTCGAGGACAGTCCCCCTCTGAGAGGTCGTACGCCAGACCGGAAGCACGCAGCGCCGTCGCTTTCCCGGCGGGCCATCGCCGTCGCCGACGCCGTCGCCGACGCCGACGCCTGGGCCAACGGCCGCCGAATTTACGACGTGTTTGGATCGACGACCTGTCGGCGGTGACGGTGGCGGCGGCTTCGCGACGCGGAGTCGATTTCGGCAGCTGTCGCTCGCCGCGTGCCTCGACCTTTCGGCAGGTCGAGAGGTCGCTTTCTGCTGGCCGCTGTTCACCTGTACTCCTATCCTCGTTGCCTCGATTCTGAATCGAGTCTGTAACTTCGGGACTTATTGCCGAAAATTCCGTCGCTGATATCCAGTTTCAACCAGATGGAAGAAAGAGGCAATATGGTCAGCCTTCATCAAGGCAGAGGTCCCACTGACCCCGGATATTTGAAGTCTCCGAGACGACATTCCGGTTTAAAATATAACTAAATAAGGAGTAAAATATAATAATCAATGTTCTATTTGTGTACACAGTCCTAGATTAGATGTGCAGATAATGTATTAGTTATCATAAATAAATACATCACAATGTGTCTATTTAAGGGTTAATTCATAGATGTCGTTCTTTTCTTGTTCTGAAGTGCTCAAATATGATTTGATGTGCCTCACTGTCAGATGAATTCTCAACATTCAATAATAGAGCCATTCCTTCCAAGAAAGTAAATATCGAACTGAAAATGATATAAGTCTCTTCATTTATTTTTATGTAATAGGTAATTATTACAGACAAATTAGAAAACTTGATGCTATGTGTCTAGGCCGAAGGCCTTTAAGCTATTACAATACCTACTTTCTACCACTTTCTAACCTTTCGAATTCTGGTATTCACCCCAAATGGTCTCTCCATCGCATCAAAGCCGCGGAAAAGAGACTATAAAGTACGGCTGAGGAAAAAATCCCTGAAGAGGGTAAAACCTGCCGTCAGAAGCCGAATACATGCTAATCTATCCGACTTTTTTTAAAACCATTTATTTGACGCGGGCGTCAACGCATTCTCCTTCCAGTGTTTGTCCTCCTCAGCACCTGAAAAACAGCGCCACAGAAGATCGTCCGCACCAACGCCTCTGCCCTTACATTTACGATTCCCACTACCGTTCGCCCCCTAATGTGTTTATTACTTTAACAGTTTCATTTCATTTTATTTTATTGTGAGTTTCCTCATGAAACTACGGCTTGTCAATTTTATATTAACGATCGAAACGTAGATCTGTCGATCACATATTTGAGCACCAAGTGTGGCTGATTCTCCTGCGACAATTTCGCAGAACTTTTCTGCTGACAAAAACATTTTACTTTTATCCGACAACGCTCAGGATATAGGGTCAACATAAACTTAAAGAGTTTCTTCGTGTCCTTATAAATGTTGAACCAACTATGGATTTTCCTGATCGAAAAATCAATTGACCTCTTCTCAGTGTAAGTATTACGTAGGTTCTATGAAGTTTCCTAAAATCAATATTTCACTTACACTACAGTGTACATCATGCAAAACCGTTGAATTTAGAACACTTTGATTACGACAGAAAGGAAATCACACTTGTTTAAAGAACAATTTTCTTCTCCGTATCTCATGAAAAAATGACGAATCTAGTATCCAAGTAAAACTCATAGTCTAAAATGAAGCGTTTAGAAACAACGGACACAAATAAATTCAAGCCCAAGACAAAATAAAATCCCCTTTCTTGACACTATTTTTCGTACCTACATTAAACATTAATGCCATTTTAATGAAATATTATTCTCCTAGTTCAAGAGAAATATCCATGGTCACTCCGAAAAAATTGCAAATACACAATTCCCATGGCATCGTTTACTCTATTTACAGATTATGGTTGATAGTCTACACAGTGGTAATATTGAAGTTTGTGGTATTACACAAGGGAAAAACTTCTATTTACAGAGACAATAATTGAAATATTTTTAATTTAGAAATCAACAGAATTTATTTAAGATTGTTAGTTCATTCGCACGCAAATGAAGCAGTAAATTTTATTATATAATCTTAATTTTCAATAATCAGTCATAATGTAGTCATACAGCTTAACATTGAAGCATCCCAAAAACTGCACCCATAATTACACTAATTAACAAGTACGACAGTTCACCAGTTCCATCACTTTCTCTCTCTTTCTTTCCATCACGACGCACAGTTTCTCGATACCAACAGCAGCATAGACATAAAAACGGCTAAAACAACCCACGCAATTCGAACGAAAGCCAAGCTGGAACAGCCAACGCAATTCGGAAAGCTATGTAAGTCACACACCCAGCAAATGATGTATTAATATACGACGCAAGTCACCTTTTCACACCGGCGCCAGGGGCCCGGGGTCGAGAAAAACACTTTCCTCAGAACGCAGGCAGAGTTCGTTCGAGACGCCGTGGAGTTTCAGGTTTGCGCGGTTTCGTCCTAATGAGGATCCGCGCTGAGGCTATGGTGGCTGCGTGTGTGTGTGGAGGGGGGCGGGCGACGTCCGTTTCGTCATCCTCGCGTGGCGCTGGCAGAGGCGCCGCGATGAGTGACGTTCGCGGAAGGCCCCTCGGCGATGCACAGTGGGAAACAGACTACCGAAACGATGCGTTCATTCAAATGAAGAGGCAGGAAGGAAGTATAGATGTGACCTCGATGTTGATGTTTATAAAACATGGATGTTTGTATATAAATATCGATATTTTTAACATCGATGCATTAAATCCAATGTTTTTTCAACTTTGATATTATGAGCTCGATGTTTAATTTGTAAATGAAAAAACATCAGAAACAAAATTTCGTAAAACTGATAGTGCCCCTCAGTTTTTGTGTTGAAATAAAACCAATGTAGTTTACAGTGCAGACTATCTCTCGACCGATATGATCCCGATGCCCTCTTAATAATAATTAATACTTAATACAAGGAATATTACACTAAATTACATAGAATAGGAAATAATATTAAATTACTCTATAATGTGGAATAATAAGCGTAAATGATAATTAGTATTTCGTATTTCACACACGGAGAGGTGGTCAGCGCACACGCCCTGGAAGCGGGGCCTCCCCGTTCTTTCTATACCCTACTTCGACGAAGTGAGCATCGATGTTTAAAAACATGGATGGTTCTTGGTCGATGTATTATTAACATCAATGTCCCATTCCAACAAGGAAGCACAAAGTCTCAACATTTTCATTAATTAAAAACACATCAAACAAGTTGATTTTCATCTTCATGTTCCTTCCCGTATTCTTGGTTATCTCCCCCTGTTCATCCTTTTGGCCATCTGCTTGCTTATTTTCTTGGCCATCTCCCAGCTCATCTCCTTGCTCATCCCGGCGATCTCCCTTCTCAGCTTCGAGGTCACATACCTACTCATCTTCTTCGATAACTTGGTAATATTCCTCATCTTCTTGGCATTTAATTAAAAGGTAAATAATGCGAACTCGAGTCTCCTCCTAATGGTCACTCGTTAGCTTTATTTCAACAATGAACTCTCAAAATTCTTCTACACTGCCCAGGCAGTGAAAGGGTAGTCTTCCTACACAATGAGATCTCATCGTCTTCGTAAAAGTCTTTGTGTAGTGTGTAATTTTTTTTGTCTACAGGAAGACAAATTACTGAGGGATCACAAATTCGCTATTTTTATGTCCTTAATGATCCTGTTCTCCTGGAAATTCCAAGCTTAAGATTAGGAACTTAACAACGTGACATATCAGATTTCAATTATTTTGAAAAAAGGCTGCACATTTCCGAAAAAAAAACATATTTCCCATAAAAAACCGATTTTAATGCTCTAATGAAATACGGTAATATATTGTAAAATGATGCATTAACTAGTGGCTTGCATCATCATAAATGCTGCAGTTGGAGTGTGTGGAAAGTGAGGATATAGAGCAGCAAAATTGGCTGTTCTCAAACGGAAGAGAAGAATACTGAAGCCCGTTTCATTCCCGTCACATGACCTCAGTTGTGTCGTAAGCAATGACGAACTGAGTGTGAGAATTTAATCGGTCCGCACAGTAACATAACTTGCGGAATAAAACAAAATCTAACATTTACATTTATTCAGTCACAATCAACACAGTTCCATTCTTTTTGTATTTTCCCCGAGAACCTGGGTCCCTTAAAAACCATAGGCACCTCCCACATGGCTGGAGACAGCATATATTTCTTTCAATTTCTGCCCTGTTGAAAATTAGTAGGGGGAGGATTTCAATGGAATACGTTTTTTTTCTTCTTTTAACATAAAAACAATGAGGTTTAGTATAGACACTACTTTATGTTACAAAAAAAAAAAAAAAAAAAAGGAAATGGTCCATTTTTATAAGACATTTTTTTGCATTTTTCGTCGATTTCAACAAACAAGTCGAAATATCATACCTTATTCCATCATTTTAAAGCATTTTTGCTGATTTAATCTATTTTAATTGTACTTGCTTCAAACAATATTTACGAAATGCAACAAATGTTCGCTCCCATACGTCACATACACTTTTTACTGACCAAATAAATCAAATGCAGAGAATTATTAAATAGCCTATTCGATTTCTTCGCTCAGAAATTGTAATGTCAGCCGTTTTGAGTTATAAATCTAAGGTTCTTTTGAAGCCTATCAACGCCATTCGGGATAACCAAAAACAGATTTCTTGGCAAAGAACAATCCAAACCAAACGTTTGCACGCTGAGTTCATGTGAATGAATCGAAAAAGCCTTTATTACATCAGTGTTATACTATATCCATCAGCTTGAGTTGTTCACCCGAACTGGTTTTGATTAAATTTTTTGCTTGATTTTTCTTTGCGTTTAGGGCATTAAAAAAATTAAGATCATTTTATTTATCATTTTCGGCGATGTTTTAGGACATCAAAATCGCCCCCATCCTAGAAATAAGTAAAAACGTAATTTTTGCCGTGCATTCTCGGCAGCGGACACAGTGTGCGTCGGCGCCAAGAGAAGCCGAAGAAAGCTGACGAGCGGAGCGCACCTGTCTGTCGCGAGGGACGCTTCTGTGCCGGCCGGGCAGCCGGGGTCACGCACCGCCTGTGCGTGCCCGATGAGCACACGCCGCCGCGCGCCGCAGAAAAGGAACACCGCCGCTACGAAAAGGTCCCACGACGGATCGCGTATCAGCACCGCTGCCGCTTCGTAAAGTGTAGAACAGGAATTACCAACCTTTTTCTTTCGTCGACTCCTTTAAGGAGGATTGTTTGCTTCACCGACCCTCTCACGTTTTCTATTGAATATACACAATCCATAATCATAACACTCAGAATTGCAAGTATATGTTTTAAAGATAATTTTATTCACCTAAATTCTCGTAAAAATCTCGATTTTTAATAATCGACGAGGTTTCTGCTTTTGAATAGCTGAGTTTCTAATATATATTAATGCAAAAGTTACAAAATATTGTTTTTTCAGAAGTGGATAAAACATTTCTCCAGTTCATATTGCGGAGAGTACTTTCTGGTGCAACAGAGTATCGTTGTGAATGTATAGTTATAATTTCTTGAGTTTTCTGAACACCCTAGGATTAGGATAAGGATGAACGGCGGATACGAAAGAAGAGGAGCGAGTATGCAATTTATTATTAAAGCTTTTTTGCTTGATATTGGAAGTCAAATAATTACATTCATTATATATTTATAATCAATGGAATCTTGATTATTTTGATCAGGCTGCGGTTCATGCTCAGCTGTTGGCGCAAACAGAATATCTCGATTTTCAATCAACGAAAATTGATTATCATTGACCCCTTAGAATATTTCATCGATTTCCAAAGGGTTTACACCGATCCCGAAGTGGACACTGGTGTAGAAGTAGCTCGATTGTTTTTCTCCAAAAAGTGCACATACCACAGGCGAATCTACAAGATAAGAATAAATTTGCGGCAATACCCGAAAATTTTCAGTAACTTTTGGGGGAAAAAAAATTCTTAAATGAAAGTTAGTAGCAATACCTACCCTTCACATTTTCTTTTCCACGCAAATTTAATAACTGCCTAAAACTTATTACCGCCGGATTGATGGCATGTTTACTTAATTCAAACAAAAGCTAAATGTTAAAAACTTCATCTGATGAAATAAGATTATTTTTCACGCTAATTGTTAAATTTCTGTGCAAAAAAGTATTTCTTTCAAATAATTACAATTTCGGCAATGCTGTGGATTCGATTAAAGAATTAAGAGAATAAGAAGGACGTGAAATTTCCGTGGTTCAATTTCATTCTTATCCCGATTAATAAAAATAATATTTTTGTATAAATTTGTATTTTTCCCCGTAAAACGTTCATTTTCGTAATGAAAAATATTTGAAAAAATATAAAGAAAAATATTTGTCATTGAACGTTTTATCTCACACGTATAATTAGGAATGGCGTCACTTGTCCCGTAAATGCCGCACCCTCGATTCGCCACTGACATCTACATACTGCTTGCACCCTTTCTGTTGTTGATCCCTACCAGTGAAGTCAATGTGTGTTTGCAATATAGAAGTGAAGCCAAGACTTGGAACGAGTTCAAATACAAGTCGCGTGTAAAATGCAACGATTTATCAACGTAATGAAACCTACATTCACATATCAGGTTTAAGATTACTTTGCAGATTATCCTATGCTAATCCAGGTAAAAAGTTAAATGAAGACTCTCATTGACTGACTTGCAATCTTTTTTTCTTTTTGACCAAGATATGTTCACCTTCTTTGCTGCGCATGTAAGATATAAGTGCAGAAATTTAACACGATGCCATTGCATTTCGTGCGATAACATATAATACTGAATTAGTCCAGAGCAGGGTAATATAAGTTCATCTAAAAATTACAGAACCATTTATTCTACATAAAAGATACATATGAAGAAGATACGGTAACGCACCAAAATTTCAACACAATAACTACTTTCTACATGCATATTCACATAACATTATCTTAATTACAATCCGAAAAACGCATATTCAATTTAAAAACTCTAAATGCATACGCAACTCATACAAACACAAGCTTGTATGTTGTATACAGAGTACAGAAGTCAGTCTCAGAAGGGACCAGTTTGGCAGAGCGGAAAACAAAAGAACGCCATGCTGGACGACAGCATTGGAAGAGGTTCTGTCGAAAGCATTTACAAGCGAGCCAATTGTAAACGAACGCATTCACTACATGAACATAACATGGTCATAACCAGGAGTAATGCTACCGGTAATCAAAGCAGTAGCTGCAAAAGCGGTCCCATCCCCGAGTAATCTCTCTCTACACGTATGAGTACGCACGTTAGTACATTCACAAATTATTAACCTCTTCAAATCTATTCTCTTACTATTTCCAATCTTTTATGGCTGTCTCTGATCGTCTGTCTGTCCGTCCGTCCGTCCGTCCGTCCCTCTCTCTCTCTCTCTCTCTCTCTCTCTCTCTCTCTCTCTCTCTCTATATATATATATATATATATATATATATATATATATATATATATATATATACACACACACACACACACACACTTCTGTAACACTTTTTTCTTATCAATTTTTTAGCTTCATTTTCTTCCTACGTACCGTAGATCAGTTCGCTTCAGAAAACACTTCTGTAAGAACAAAATCTGAGCCCATGACGATGGGGCGCGCCAGGAACGCGTCAGCGGCTCCTCGGAGACGAGGCCCCGGCGTCTGCCCGAGGAGCCAGCACGCGTAGCTCACGCGCGTTCTGATTACCGCGCGGAGTTACGTTTCTCCTCAACGGACAACCGGTTCTTTTACGGATTAAGCTCGCGGTCCTGCCCCATTCCCTCATCTCCCATTCCATAAATTATTCATAAACAGTCTCTTTTCCACGCCGGAGACTTCCCGGACGCAATGCTTTCATAAAGGCGCAGCGATTTCAATAACTAGTTTGGAGGGCAAGCAGCGAGATAATTATCTTACATACATACAAGGAACAACTAGTTGAAAGTGAAAAGTAATCGAATTAAATATGAGCACGAAATCTGCTTGCCTCGTACAAAAGGTTGTTTTGAAGTAGGTGTCGTATATTATCACTAATTATTGTCCGTAGTATCCTGCAAGAGTCTTCGTACAAAGCTGAAGGAGAGAATCGTTTGATAAATCCAGTTAGTTGTCATGCGGAGTTTATTAAAGGTGATTGGGTTCGACGGAATCTGAGATATTTTAGCGTTAGAGCAGGTTGGACGGAAGTTTCAAGAAAATATCAAGGCAAAGAGCCGAATTATGCATTTAATAAATTATTAGTTTGATTGATTACATTAGTTTTGTTGCGAATGTTAAATGCTCTTAAGATTAAGACAAATTTAATTTAGTTGTATTAGAGAGTGCGTACAGATTTCGTATTCGAAAATAATTAGATTTTACGAGACGCAAACCATTTGAACAAGCAATTTTACCTCTTCTCTATATACATAATGCTGTATGCTAAGGAAAGAGGATGATTTTGTAACATTTAAAGGTCTTAAAAATAAAAAAAAGCTACTGTTGGACTGGAAATTGCTCCTAAGGGTTCAAAAAACAGATTTACGATGTGTAGAAGAGTGAAGATTATGCTATGAAGAAATCGGCAGGGGCATTGGAATCCGCAACACATAACTAACGTGCACAACTCGGAAGCAATGCGTCATATGTTTGCCAAGTCGGGGAGAAGGGACGAATTAAACTATGTTTATGCGTCAATATCTACAAAATGTTTAGAATTTTAATGACAGTTTTTTAAGTTTACCTCTTCGGAGTACCCACACTCAGTTGCACGGGTAAAAAAAAATCGTTCGGAGTCTAGAAATCTGTGAAAAATTAAGTTCTCTATTTCATATGTTGTGAAATTTAATCACGCGGGTTTAGGTAATGCTGTTTGATAATATTAAAACAAAAAATATTTACCCGGGCAAACTAGATCTATTTATATATCTGTCGACTTACTAACTAGCTTATTAGCCTCCGGTGGGTACATTCATGTTAAAAACTGTACTGCTACGCAAGTTCATAAGGAAAAAAAATCATAAGCATTATACAGTTGTCTCCCGTCCATCCTCAGGACCAAAACGAATTCGCAGTAGACATCTGTGACTGGATAAAAAATTATGGAAAGAAAAACATTTTTTGTAATGTTGATTTTTCATTACAATATTAGGTTAAATTATGGTCAATGAAGTCTTCATGATTCCTGCTATGTATTAAAAGCAGAAGCGTTTCAACACCGTACTTTACTTGTATCCACACACACCCACATACACTTTTGTTTAGCATTCTTCCAGAATAATCTTGAAAGAGGTGACAAGAATAGTGCCAATAGTGTCTTCTCGAGAGGAAATGAATAAGCACCTCCACAGAGAGGCCACTGTAAGAAACCATCCAGGAAAGTATGACCCCAAGTTGCGTGATCGTCTGTGACCAGGGGATGATTAACACATAAGACTGAGAACGTGCTCTGGACCCCGGTTGGAGAGAGATGACCAATATTTCTTTAACATTGTTAATTAATTTACAAACATTTAATAGTTAATTTTACATCACTCAAAATATCAACTAACTTGCACACAACGGTATGTTATAGCTACGTTGAAGGTAAATAACTTTTAATATTAATTTTTATAATATGTTATCAACTGAAATTAAATTACTAAAATTATAGGAGTATTTTACTAACAATATTAATATTAAAAGTGATATATTTTATTTTCATATTTATTGAGTACATATGTTAATATTGCAGTATTAATAGAGTCACGGGCACCCTTTCCTTGAAACATGTTACCTGAAACAAATTTACCTGAATTTTCCCGAGCACTTTTTTAAAATGTACAGATAAGATCTGTAGAGTATTTCACACTATTTAAATAAAATATCAAAGCAAGTCTGAAACTAATCTCTGAGTTCTCTGATTTCGCCGTGATAAAGTATATATTTAAAAAACTTAACAAGTAGAAATTGAGCAAAAATAATGCTGTACTATTTTTAAGTAGTGGTGCTAAAACAGCACGTACATTCTTGCCCGTATTTTCACGCAAATTTTTTTTATTTTTTTTATCTAGGGCTTTTATCCAGCCGAAGGCCAGTTACCCTTTTCACCCCGATGGGACGCATATTCGACCATACACTAGACACCAACACACTTGCGGGCTCCTCTGATCTGGGGTCAGCAGAACGCGAGGCCCTCCGCGACAACACATACATACAAAGTCAAGGGACAAACAGCCATGCCCAAGGCGGGACTCGAACCCGCGACCCTTCGGACCGAAGCGCAGAGTCAGTACTCGCTCTTAGCCACCTCGGCCATCCAGGTCGGCATTTTCACGCAAAATTATGCGAAAAAAATTGAAAAATTGTACGCGTCCTTATTTCAACACCTATCTTAAAGAAATTGATTTCATTAACGAAAAATCTCTATCTTTAATATTTTAGTTGTAGGAAGACTCCCAAACTTTTGAAATTTTCGAAAAATCAGAGTTATCAACGAAAATGAGACTTAAACCATTCTCTTAATGCTACCCGACAACAAAATTTATTAAAAACGGTGCACTTTTTTAAATTTGGAAAATGTCCCATTAGCTGAGGCTTGTAAAGTACCCCCAAAAAGAAAATATCGGTTTCAAATTCAAGAGGACGCGACATCAGCCAGATTGAGGAAAATTTTGGAGAAAATAGGCAGAACGGTTTAGCCGCTATCGTTGTTCACAGACGGACGGACGGACGGACGGACGGACGGACGGACGGACGGACGGACGGGCAGACAGACAGAGACGGACAAATTGACATGTTGCCGTCTTTCTATTTTTCGGTATCAAGAAGCCACAAAACATGGATTCTGGCTACACCATGTGATACAGGGTTCTTTTTTTTTCTAAATACAGCAACTGGATTTATCCACTTTTTCGTTACTAGGGCCTTGTAATAAGCATTTTTCTGTCGAAAATTCGCCGTTTTTTCGCCCAGCATTACATAACTTTCTCACTACTCCTTAGCGAGAAAGTAAAAGTAGTATTATAACCATTTCAAAAGTGTCCCTGACTTCTAACGATTCTTACACAAATTCCCAGATTTTCCCCCGACTACCAAAGCAATGAATTTCCCTGATTTTCCCCGGTTTTCCGTGTTCCCCAGGAAGTGACCACCCTGTAATTTGGTCACCCTGAAGGCATTAGTCGGACCTTGGCTTGGCGCTCCGTCGCTTGGGCCAACAGCCGCAAGGGTGCCCGTGACCCGGCCTCTAACCTCACGTCCACGCGCTCAAGCGGTGCCATCCATCACGCCACGCGGCGTTCGCGACTCTCTCGTCTATCGGCAGGTCTTGCACGGTGACGCGCGGGAAGATACGGAGCCCTGATGGACAGAATGGGCTTTTTCCTTCTTTGGCTCGGTCGCCGCCAATCCATCCGCTTTGGAACAAAACAGCAGCCACTATCGCACGGTGCAATCGCTTCAAACCAGTCTCATTAGCTGGGTTAAACGTACGCTCGTCGTCTTTCGCTGCCGCTGTTTACAGAATCTGGGGCATTCGACACGAATTTTATGAATACAAAAGCTCTACATTTCTCATTCCAGCGACTTCGCTTTCTACAGTTCAATTAACTTCATCTAAATAAGGAATACTCCTATTATTAAATCCAAATGACATTAAACTTGTATACGATGTGATCGATGTGTCTTCCTACGAGCCAATATTCTGATTCATTTTAGCTACATACCCAGTTTTCTCTCCATACTAAGTAAGCCCATGTCCGGTTCATAGAATTAACTACAAATCTAGAACGCCAGTTCTAGATTTTACAGCTCCGACATGAATATATGCGACATCCAAGGAAGTGCACCAAGAAATTAAATGTTTAATAGCAAAATATTCCCGCAAACAAAGTATGTGAAAAAATATAATGTACAATTATCATAAACCACATCATTAGAACATTCGCCTGTAACAATTAGTGAATGCCAATGACATCATGCTTTCCATAAGCAGGAGCATAATATCAATATTGGATTCTTGTATTTTGAGAGTTGCAAGTGCAGCAATAAAAATGCACTACCTCCCAATATAAGGAGAAATTGTGTCTGCTCTTCCTTCCGCATCACGGAAGTTTCTTAACGTTTTTTTTACCCATCTTACCCTTTTCAATTCTTGATCACGATATTAAACTAAAGAAAACAGAAACGCCGCTCAAGCAACGACTTGCAATCATCAAAAACAGCCCCACAAAGAAATAGTTCCAATAAAGTCGGTGATAGCTCCAAAGAGTAAATGTCAACAGGTAAAACTTCCATCATCGTAAGGGATTCCACCTTTCTCTGTCAGACCATTACGATTACATTAACGCAACCGCATAGAAGAAAACCTTCCATTGCGCATGCACTAAAAGTTGATTGATCTCGATCCTCTTAATCGCCATCGTCCGCTGTCGTGCAATATCTCTGCTATAACTTGTCCATCATCGTTCAATGTGTCGCCACGCGTGCGATATCGGTGGCAGTTGATGCGTCACACGTGGGATTAGGGATTCAAGGGCAAATATAGCTATTCTTTTCTCTGTTCTTTGACTGCCCCGGCCATCATTTAAAATACATTCTGCCGCTGAAAGAAATACTACGTGCCAACTTCCTTGTTCTTCTATAATTTATTTATTCCATCATTGGAGTTTGGGGACCCTTCAACTAATGAAGACATTTAGGCACATGAACAATCTATTGAATAGATGATAGCGATAATATTTGTGAAGAAATGATGGAATGAAGGAGGAAATCGTGAGAACCCCCAAGAAAAGCTGCAGAGAGCTCGCTTTGTCCACCACAAATTCCAAATGAAATGACCGGGAATCGACCCGAGCGGTTTGACGAGATGACTGACAATCCCTCTGCAGGAGAACGCCGATAGCGTGACATCAATTGCAGAGAAACCACGCTCGGAGTGTTGGTAGGGGAAGTTTCCTTACGGCTCAAAAGTCATAGCTCCGCCATCAAGGTACTAGTTTACCCGGTCGCCGGGTACATCTATTGAAAGCCATTTGCCGCGAACGGCACCGCGCGCTAGCCGACCCCCCACGGTGCCTCGTTGGCGGTGTCGCACTAAGCGGCGAATCTCTTTGCGAAAGCAACAACCGAATAAGGATCAAAGGGTCTACAATTTTCCCCTCTGTCGTTTTGTTACTACCCTCACCACGTCCCGAAGTTACCAATGAATATCCGACTTACTGTTTGTCTTGGCTATAACACCCACATTAAAACCTCTAATGCACTAAGAATCGTAACCTGGAATATATCAATGACTGAAGGGTTTCGAATAATTCCAAATACAGATGTTTAATTATGCATGCAAATTTATGTTTAAAAAATGTTAAACGAAATTTGTATACATAGTCAACAAAGAAACTGTCGCAATTGTTGATTCACTTTCTTTCTAAATGTTAGAAATTCTGATGATAAATCGTCTACGGTCTAGATTTAGCAAATCGTCACTTAATGATATATTTAATATTCATCAATAAAGTCGTAAGCACACGAAATGAAGAGATCCTACCACGTATCATGATAAATGAAATATCAGAAAATAAATTCGGGAGCCAGCACACACAAATCATTCACCCTTATTTGACCTACTTTAATTATTGAACTCTTAAATACGTTTACATTGCATCAAGTACCTTATATTTTTATACACGTTTATCATTCAGTTAGTAGCAATATTTAAAAATAGATAGCCCATTAAAGATTTACACATATTCTGATTCAATCACACATTTCACAGTAACTTCAAAAAACGCCCTTATTCCATCGTATACGGGCACCTCACAGAGAGTTCACGAGATTTACTTGAAAGGTTTGTCTTTTCTTTTACTCATACTCTGAACGTCCTTTATAACAATGAGAATTCGCTAACTATTTTGAAAACTGATTTAATTTTTGCAGCACCTAACGTGCTTGAATTTTCCCCCATTATCTGAAATCGAAAGTGTTTTTATCGGTTTTGCCACAAAATTATTCTCGCGAGGAAGATTTTCAAAAGTAATGAAGACTTTCTGAAAGTTTTAGATAATCGATATTTCTACTCAGAAAAAAAGGTTCCAATTTAAAAAGAGAAAAGAAAATGCAGTTATTACTGCATTTTGGTGCAATCAAGGTGTGGTAAACGCTCGACATGGACGTTGTTGGAGGAAAACATAGTTAAGGGAAAGCAGGAAATAATTACGTTCAAATCTATCAAATGAACTATTGCGAGCACGCGAACATTGATCATAACACTTTTCCTCTAGTAAGACGGCTGTTCGAAATGTTTCATTGTCGAAAGTGCTTTACACCACAGAACAAAGTGATTCTTGCAATGGTACTTCAAATACACTTAAAAGATTTTTAAGTAAAGAAAGAACAACAGAGAGTTAGTTCCAAGCGGTCAGTTGGCCGTTTTTACAAGTTACTTACAGCATTCTTTCACAACGATCTCTTCACAATAAGGAAGGAGAGCTGTTTAGATAATTATTACTAGTACTTAGCATCTTCCAAGGATCGTTTCTCATCCTTATTTTTTTACGACTCGTGTTTGTTTTTAGCAACGCTCATACTATTAGCTCGAGTAAATATTTACTGTAGGAAACACGGTAACTGTTAGTACTTCGGAAACAATCCTTTAGGTAACAGCAAGAACGAGCCAGGCGGTTAAATATTTAGTTTCTGACGGAGTGCTGCAACGGCACTTCTTTCAAAGTGGACGCTTGCTTTTGAAAGATAGATACTCCCACGTTCTTGTAGGACTGACTACTAAAATGATGTTCATTGATCAGCATAGTGGTCATTACAATTCAGTTGCACAGCAGATATTTCCAATATCCAACATTGTAATAAGACAAGTATTTACACTGAAAGTAGGCATCCATTCAAATTAGTATGTCTCTTAGATTGATAAGTTACATAAGATTTGAACGATTACACAAAATATTGCAAATTGTCACAGAATGGAGTTTATTACTCACATTTCCTCAAACATTTATTACCAGCATTTATTCTATGCCTTTTCAATTTAGAGGTAATTAGAACAATTACGATAATCGATATGTAAACAAGCACTTCCCCCAGCATTACAAACAAATGTAAATCAAACATCAAACATATTTACAAGTAAAAGTCCATGATATTGTGATGCGATACTTTTCTCTGAATACTCACAAATTACGATCAGAAAATTTTGCACGTCACATATAACTTATAGGCAAACAATATTAAATGAATAATTCGATTTAGCGTATCAAAAGCCCAGTGAATATTTACAAATACGGGAAACACTACTTCATTATGTCTATATAAAATAATTTCCTAATCATGCGAAAAAGTACATATACCGACACACATGCGTTGTTCAACTATTATGGAGCAGATACACTTCACTGCAACGCGACCAGCCAAACATTAAAGAAACTGATCTCGCAACGATATCACTCTCGACATGAAAAAAATGCCGTCTGGGCGAAACCTCCATAAACAGAGGCCCACTATTCTCCGCGACAAGAAAATTCGCGGATTTCCGACAGCTATTGCCTCGGGCGCCGAACGGCGTCGCGATTGGATTCGCGCCGCTGCCCACGCTCGCAAACACGGCACCAAACACACACACACACACACACACACACACACACACACACACACACACACACACACACGTGTGTCGCCTCTGGCGGCGCCGCACGCGCGCGACGTCTGTTACGTCACCGAAACCGGTAGACGTGCACGGAGGAGAGGGCGACTTTCAAATGGGAATGGGCAAAAACTGCGCGTAGCGTCGCGCCGCGCCGCGTCGCAGCAGTTAGCGTCGCAGCAGTTCGCGTCGCAAGTGTGCCCGGCGTAATCAGGAAGCCAAAGGAGCACAGACGCCGCGCGGCGCCGCATTACCTTATTTTGCACCGTAAACCTCGCCCACGTAACCGATCTCAATATACTCGAAATACTTGGGGGGATCAGGAATGTTATGGACAGGTCTCGCGAGAATGAGGGAGTCAATAAACATTCGCGTATACGGATGTTGTTTTCGCCGCATATCGGGTGAGACCTTATCTCTACATCACATCCCTCAGGAATGATAGTGATGAATAACGAGGAGAATCTAACAATCACAAGAAAAAAACCAACTCGTTTTATCAACTATGAACATTCAAGTTTCACTTATACATACATAATTCTGTCTTCTGAAACCCTTCAACACGGAATACCGTCTTGAGAAATGATCACTTCTATTCGCAGGTATCCGCACCTACACTTCAAGGGATTTCCGTCTGTGCGGCGAGGAGCTGTGCAGACCCGGAGGAATGCCATAGCGCACTGAGCTGGCTACGTACGGTGCAAGCCGGAGATACAAACTGTCTCTTTAACTTCACCGGCATCGAAATGCTTCTGCACCGAAACCTCGGTTCTGCAGTGAATGGTTAATACATATCACATAAGGTTTTAATACATTTATATTTTATACACTTCTTTTATAATAACTACAAGAACGTGCGAGTAAAAATATAAGGGGCAATATTTAAGTTCAGAAAACTCCATCTTTTAAAAATAATAACAAATACTAATAAAAACATTTGCATATGTTCACAATGAAGAAATGAAATTGAAACACACTGAGCCAGATAGAGAAATTTGCTGAAAAATCCGCCCGAGTAGTTTATAAACCTCGGGATCTCCGATGAACGCCACAATCCGGAACCACCCAGCGCCTATGAGCAGCATGGCGTCACACGAGCGAACACGTTTACAACGATCTGTGCGTCCGGCGAGCAAGCAGGTCGCAACAGGCGCTGCCGCCGCGACCGCCGCCGCCTGGCTTCTCACAGCCTAAACACGATCGCGCGCCGCACAATGCGTGGGGCTGACGCAAAACGCCGCCCTCCACCGTCCCGCGCGAACGATGCCAACCTGCAGAAGAATCGACCGCCTCTCGCAACGCCCTCCGCCGGCTGCGGACAACTTTATAGCTCATCACGCGGCTGACGCCGCGCCGGGCGCCGGCTTTGCATCACGCCGCCCCCACGCGGTTCCCGCGACAGCGATACGCGCCCCGGGCCAATGCGCCGTTGTTTTCTTGGCAGCGCGCTACGCAAGCCTCTTCGAATGAACAATCGATGTTGCGGCGGTTGTGAATTGTACTCGTTTCTGTGTTGGAGTGCATTGGCAATAGGGCGTTTGGAACATTTGTTTACGCCCATGTTTCGGTGTATATTTTTATCATCGTCAGGCCCATATAAACAATATCGATTCATTAGTTATATAAAATTAAATACTGTATTAATTACATTGTCTTATATTATATTTTCTCGAAAGAACAGACCTCTAAAAAAAAATTAGGAAGTAGAAGTTTCTAGTTTATTTATTGCATATCCAATTAAAGGCACCACACAAATGGTCAAGAATGTGTTTGATTTTACAAAAATTCTTAAGATACATAGTACACTTTCATTAAGTGACTGGAAGAATGTTTTCTTTTTATAGTTACACAGTTGCTAAAAAGTTCCGTAAATTATATCTGATGTAGCTCGATGAAGGGGACTATTAACCGTTTATCTTCCCTAAACATTGTTCAACATTACTTTTGAGAAATGACAATGTTATTTAAATAAAATAACGTTACACCATGTCCTCATTTTTTTCTTTCTCCCTTTCAATTGCTAGTCTGCCATTAAACCTGATAGCCGTGTATTTTATGCGAATTTATAAGTAGTTCCTCTTTAAAGAACGGCGGTCTCGTGAAGCACGTAGCAGAATAAATAAAATAATTATTAACAAAAAATTTAGACTATTTCAAATACATTTTTCCCTTTCTCAAAAAGACAATTTTTTAGATGCGACATTTTCCTTGTGTGCTAACATGTTAGAAGAAATTGCAGCCGTATATCACTTTTTGAAACTACATTTACACATAACATTGCAATATTTTTAACATATCAGTTAATGCAAGTAAAGGATATCTACAGTGCCGGCGCTACGCATGGGCAGACGATCGCCCGGGCCACGGAAGTCAAAGAGCCCGGGGGGGGGGGGGGAGGAGCAAAAAATGGGACTGATGAAAAAAATTGAAAAAGAAATTAGTACTTGGGAAAATCATTTCGAAAGTTTATAAGTCGTGGTAGAGAATGCATCGCGGCGAAGTATGCGGTACAGTCGCGGAGAAATATGATATTTCACAAAATTTTCAATTAACTTTTTACCTTAAATAGTTAATTATAGTTATTACTTATAAGATAGGACTTTATGAAATGAACCAAATGACGCTAACAATAAAAAAGGTTCTTAAATAGATTCATGTTTATTATTTTATGTATTTAATAAATTACAATATTAAACACTAAATAAATAAAATATTGTTTTAGCGTTTGAAGCTCGCCATGGAAATTGTTATTTGATCACTAAATACTTTTACTTAAAACTATTATTAAAAATATACAAGTATATTTCAAAAAGCTTTTCATAAGTCTTAAATGTTGCAATTTTTGTCATTTCTTGAAACAAAATAACTCAGTTTCTTGATACAACTTCATGCTTTTAAATTTGAAGGGGACTACGTTTCAGCATTGCCCCGGAACCATAATTGTATAGCTCTGGCACTGGATATCTTAATGAAGAACCGTTTCTCTAAATATGATATTGCGTTATGAGAATATTCTGTTAAGCAACTTTCATCGCACAATAAGTCTTACTAGGACGATGTATTTTACGTGTGAACTCCTTGGCGTCCGACGTATATCTGGCTATTCCCAGGATTCCTATCAGGAAATGTACGGCTTATTTTTCATTTGCCTTCTTGTTTTTCATATTTTCACGCACACTTGAATAAAAACTGATATAGCAAAACATCAATTTATTTTATTACATACATACCCACGTCAGCATTGCACTTTCATTATACTGCAAAAATGATATTACAATATTTTGGGAATTTTATCCATCTCTTGACCAGGCCCTACTAATATGATTAAATTTGATGAAGAGGAAAAACAAGTGGTTTCGTGTAGCCGATAAAAAACAGAGGGGATAGTTGACTACAATGTTCTTGCAATTTACTCGTACATTAAACAAGTGACCGTTGAAAAAGGAAGAAATTTACAAAACAGGTTTGCAAATCCATACTCCTAAATATTTCACGTAACCTCCTCGAAAGCCGACGAATCAATGAACTCGCAAATAATTTCAGCAACGACCAACTACTCCGCGTCGACAATTACCTACTATTTCAACTCGACATGTGGCGACGTAAGGCACACTGGCCGGCGTCGAGCCCCGAGGGCCGCCGCCTGCCCCTGCGCCGGTTAACGGCTTGTAATGATGGTTGCATTTATAATGAATGACTCTGAAAAGCTGGTTGGGGTGTATTCTAGGTCGAGTGAGCGTTAATAACTCAGCAGTGGGGGCGAGAACGCGCGATTCCTTTAACAGTTACGCGCGAACCCTTTTCCGTAACTGCACGAAATTATTTTTCGTTGGGTTGACTTGTATAGCAACGTCAATTGGTGTAATACAGCACTATGTCTATTGCAATTATTATTGCTCGTATTACAGTAAATTATCTTTACTTTCGAGGCCTCCGAGTGAAAGTATCTCGTATTCTACATATCAAAAAGGAGTATAAGGAACATTTTTCTATAACAGAATAGTTGGATTTATGAAACTGATTAAGTAAGTAGTACTGCGTCATGATCAGAAAATTGCACTTAGACGTTACATTAAATGCGAATAGTAATCGATGACAAGAATTCGCTATCAAGGAAATTAGGCTTCCTCAACAGGAGTACTCGCACATTTCTTTTCTTTTGATAATTTTCACTGGATTAGTTAGAATACGAGTACATTGACAATTATTTACAAAACCTCTGTAAGTAGCATCACTCTGCTGTACATGGAACCAGATATTATTGAATCCCACTTTATTCACGATGCCGAACACGTCCAACATAAACTTCCTTGCATGGAACCAATTAGAACGGCATAGTTACGTTCTTTGTAGAGAGAAGAATGGACATAACCTTATTGTAAATCCTGCACATACGCATGTGACTATCTGATAACGATGAGTGATTCACTTGATATACGATTTTAATGATTTGATATAGGAAATGACGAGGAAGCAATAGTTGGAAAGAGGGACAGATGAAATATGAGAATCCCGAGAACTAGTATTGTTCCTAACAATTCCCAAATGGATCGACCGACCTTCGAATCCCGGAATTCAGAGGTTGAAAGGTACATATGTACCGCGAATAAAACTTATTTCAAGGTGGAAAATCTTTTCGGAATCATCTTGACCTGGGATCATCCTGGCGCAGGCACTGTCCTATGCAGTGACAACTCGCCGCCCAACGTCACGCGCCTTTCTGTGGGGACCAGCCAATCAGCAGCGCTCCAGACGAGACGTGAAGGTGCTGGACGAACTGTAGACCTTTGGAGTGGGGGTGGATTGGTGCTTGTACATTAGCAACATTTAAAGCGCAACCCATTTACACAGCCAACACGGTACGGTACAGCCAGGTATGGCACGGCACGGCGCTGCTCAGCTCGTCTAGCTAGTCACCCATTTACAATAGAACGGTCCAGCTCGGAACGGCAGAGGGCGCCACTTGCTTCAGTAGCGAAGGCGAGGAACTGATGATGGAATTGATCCTTCCGAAGAGAAATTGATATCTGAGGCGGAAAAAGAGCGGGAGCAAGGACAAGAAACCACAAATACTGTGAATATTAGTCTATAACGTCAGGATCATTTCCAAAACCAATACCCTCAATTTGAATTGGCCTCATCTTCAGGCCCTAATTTTGTTTTTTACAGTTTTTGTTTCTTTTTTAAATTTAAGGGGTACTTTATATGACACACAGATTTTCAACATTTTCTCAATTTTTTCTTTAATATTCTTGTTCGTATGTTTACAGGTGAGATCACTCAAGCATGGTAAAAGCCCGATTTTACTAAAATCGCTGAATTTTCGAAAATAGCAAACGCTTAACTCGGCCTTGTATAAAAACAGGATAACTGTTTCATGAACCAATGTGGGACAACCCTGAAAGGAATAGTTCTATCGTTTTTAATGTATATTAAAATCTGCCTGTGTATATTAATTAATGCAAGCCTATGTATTATAAGAGTACATATCTGCAACTGAATATTGGGATAAACGTCGCGTATTAACATAGCTTATTTAAAAAAATTCGTCCTTGATATTTATCGTGGGTCTTTCACTATTGCACTGGGTCTAGTGAAAAAGGAATATAGTGAGTGACACCCGATACACAAGCGTTCGTTAGTCCGTTGCAGTCGTTAATTCCTCGAACAACAGGTCAAACCGCCCAAGGCTACTCGCCGCGCCGAGCTGGCCGTCAGAATCCAGCGGATTTAAGTATCGGGAAAGCATTCTGGGAGGTCCGTTTCGCTGCCGGGACGAGCCGGTCATTGGAAATGGGGCATGTAAACAAATACCACACAAAATATTTCGGCCGGTGCCGTGGCGTGGCGAGCCCGTCGGTGGAACCCTGAGGTGGAAATCGACCAAGCCGACCGCTAAGTTCGGAACGCCGGCAAGGAAATCAAATCTGATGATTCGCCTCTGCTTTTGCCCCCCTGCGCCCATTGAAGCATGTTAGTATTTAAGAAAACATTGTGATACGTATGATAATGATTAATGAATCATGAAAGTAAGTGTGCAAGTAGCAGCTTGCTCCTCAGAACCGTAGACTGACATTGGGTCTCATATGCCCCACTGCGGATCGATCGCATGAAAATAATTGGAAAATAGAGTAAGAAGGGTAGAGCATGAAAATAATTAGAAAATAGGGTAAGAAGGGGCTAGCACCGCGAAACAAGGGAACCCTCCCCCTAATCCCGACGCGAATTTCCCGCATGGAATGATTAAGATTGTTCCATACGTAGAACCGGCGCCGAGCACTGCACTCCACCATAGCAAGGATAACAAACGGATCACGCGCAAAGAATAGGAAAGTTGAAGTGCATGTGGCAGAGGAACACGAGCACCGTACGCCGACCAAGGGAGTCTCACCAATCATCGTCCAAATAGGCAAGTTGATGCGCTAGCAGTGGTGCCCAAGCACTGTACGCTGACTAGGGGAGGTTCACTCGCCCCAATGCGCAATGATCGCATAGAAATAGTAGGGAAGTTGACGTGCAAGTGCAAGGTGAGCTGGCACCGCGCCTAACTCACTTCGGATTGCACAGATGGGAAAGTTCAGCGTTAGGAGCGGCGAGCCAGCAGTGTACGCCAACAAAGGGAGGTTCTCTTAGCCCGCTAAGTATCGATCTCATGGAAATGGTAGGAAAGTCGATCTTGAAGTTTCAGCGACGGTCAAGCATTGCGAGCTAAGGAAGCCTCACTCACACACTTCGGATTGCCTAACTAGGAAAGTTGAGCGCTAGGAAAGTACGCCAGCACTGAACGCCGACCAGGGAAGGTTCACGTGCCTCACTGCGCATCAAACGCTTGGAAATAATATGAAGTTGATGTACGAGTACCAAAGGTGGGCTGGCACCGCCAACCAAGGGAGCCTTACTTCAGCTCGACCAGTTAGATAAGTCGATGCGGTAGAAGCGGCGCCCAAGCATTGTACACAGAACAGGGAAGGTCCACTCAACCCATTGCGTATGGAAATAGTAGGAAAGTTGATGCGATAGTATCAAAGGTGGTCTGGCACCTCAAGCCAAGGGAGCCTTACTTACACACTTCTAATCACCCAGTTCCGAAAGTCGATGCGCTAGAAGCGACGCCCAAGCCGACCAACGGAAGTTCACTCACCCCATCGCGCATTGATCGCATGGAAATAATAGAAAAGTTGATTTGCAAGTAGCAGAGGTCAGCTAGTACCGCGAGCCAAGGGAGCATCACCCACCCCGTTACGGATCGCCCGCTTGGAATGAATAGCAAAGTTGTAGCAGTTCAAGTAGCAGAGTGCAGCGTGCAGGAGGAGCCTTACTCACACAACTTGGATCGCCCAGTTAGGAAAGTTGATGCGCCAGCAGCGACGCCCAAGCACTGTATGCCGACCAACGGAAGTTCACTCACCCCATCGCGCATCGATCGCATGGAAATAATAGGAAAGTTGATTTGCGAATACTAGAGGTCAGCTAGTACCGCGAGCCAAGGGAGCATCACCCCGTCACGGATCGCCCGCTTGGAATGAATAGGAAAGTTGAAGTAGCAGAGCGCGGCGAGCAGGGGGAGCCTTACTCACCCCGGGCGCGCGCGCGGCGCCGCCCTCCGACGCCAACGGCTGCGTGGGAAACAATGCGGCGCGCCGCAACTCACCTGCAAGAAAAAAGAGCGATTATGATAATGCCAACGCATAATTCGCGCTATAAGGCGCAGCTCGCGTTGAATTAATAGGTAAAACAGTCATTCATTCCATCCGCCATTAATTCACTACGGAACGGCTTTATTTAACAAAGATCGCCCTCGCCATTTTGTTTCGCCGGGAATGCCGCCCCGCCCTCTTTAACACACAGCACTTTCAACATGCGAGTACGGGGCGATAAATTGCGAGAAATTAATTACGTTGCGGAGAGCCCAGGCCCGATTGTGTGGTACTAACATTACTGCGAACATGGTACTGTTCATTGTAATCGCCTTAAGTTTATTGCATTTTAAAAGGAACAACCGTTCGACAAGTTAAACCATTCAATGAGAACTTACTGGTCGGCTTATGGCTAACAACGACTGGTAGTACGAATGCTAAGTGGGGACGATGTGTGCACGATTCAAGTCCCTTTCCGACACAAAATTGGTTGCAACTACAATGCACTATGCAGATGTTCGATGTTTCGTTATGTTCGTAATTGGAAAAGACGAAAAAGTTCGTATTTAAGTGTGTTCACCATTTAAAATATAAGTCGATCCGTGACCATACAATCATCTCTATGAAAAACCAATTATCTTCCGTCTGCCAGCTAAAGAGAGTTTGATATTCTTATGAGGAAATTCAAAACTCTCTATTATCTAAAGAGATACGAACCCGTTGCATTAGTTCCGGGGAAAGTATGTCTAATCAATTTTCAACACTAGTCATGAATTTTCTGACATTAACCATCTATGAACTGACTGATCGAACAACTTCTCGTGTTGCTCCGCAGTTAATGTAATGAAAAAATATTCGCATACGTTCAATATTTCAGCGCAAATGCATCATGAGAGTAGTGACATCCAGGCACTTTTAACACGCACAATCGCATGTTTCAATCTTCTCGAAATATATCTTACAGAGTGTTCTTTCATTTGAAAGTAATTCATTCTGACAAACAATCTCAAACATTATAAATATGAGATTTAAAATATTTCTTAACAATATTCTCTACAATTTTCCTTTCATAACGGTATCCGATGTTTTATCTTCTGTATACATAAAAATACTTATACAAAAAATAAAATTTAAGAAAAGGTACTTTTCTCCGCCTCTGAACATGGAAAGCTACTCCCAAGACAACTGAGCGGTGCGAACATCAAAGGAAAAAAAAAAAAGGCCGCGAAACAAATTCGTCTCGCAACTTTCCGTTAACAAGCGTGGCGAAATTATGAGAAGCCTACCAAGACATACGATTAAAACGAGCTCGGAAGAGAGCTACAAGGCAGTACGCGAGCTGTACGGCCGGACTTCCTGAACAACACTCCCGGAACGGGTGAAATGCAGAAAACGCCGCAGATACGCACCTCGATGTAGACCTTTGTAGCTTTCGCTTTCTTTCTGAAATTACACGCCGAAACAGGAGAGGGTCGTGACCGTGGATGCCTGTGCTACGAAGCAGGGTCCTTGTTTGTCACGTGAATTTCGCTAGGAAACTAACGGAGACAAACTCTCCAGTCCAGCAAGTATCGCACGATATCTGCTCGTATATCAAAGTCACTGTTGCGTGAAGAATCCCAAATTGCCAAGTCTATTATATTTAATAAGGGTGAAATCAAAAGAAAATTGAGGATTCGAGGTTATCAAGGTTGACAAGTTTGTGTATCAAATTTCAGTCAGGACAGCTGGAAACGATAACGTATTATTTGGAACGCATTAGAACGATTGACGAGAACCCTTGTTCCATCTCCAAGATTATAGATTTTTGAAGGATGGGTAATAATGTGGTACCACCATATTCCTTCACTTGATACAACCAGCAATCATGGATCAGATGAGTTTGCAATAAATACATTTACAATTACATGTTAAATACGTTCTTTTTATTTCAAAACCATTACAACTTGAACACCTACGACGATAAATATAATACGTACTCGTAGAATAGTCAAATAGTAAATATAGATACGAATTATTAAAAATCTTGGCATTCCCAAATTTCTTAAAACCGGATATTCCTTCTAAATTAGAATAATGCAACTCGCCGCAAGAAGTTATGCATCCATGTATGTCAGTCATGGTAATCCATAAAACAAGGCATGATCAAACCCAGTAAAATGAAACAATCTACGAAAGAATCAAGCTGAGTTTTTGTTGCAACTACACATCCATTCACCGACATTTCTTAACGTGCATTTCCAAGACCAGAGCGGAGCCGCAACCAAAGTCTGCGCAACTTATTCCTATGCTGTCTCTAATCGCTGGCACAGTGAAATCGCAAAACGCATATGACACGCAAATATAAAGAATGTGTTTAAAAGACCGCGTTTGAAATGCTTATAATACTTATGTCCGCCATCCATTATATTTTGTGCATCTACAAGTTGTTAAAAATGTTAACGGAGTTCTATAAACAATGTTCAGTAAATACTATAGTCGCTTTGTTGGAACTTTTATTCATCATTCCACTACTTACAGTTAAAAAAGAAGGGAAGAGATTCTTGAATTCAAGAAAACGTGCGCAGATTGTTTTTATTTTTCTTTGACACAATAAATCAAATAAAATAGAAGCAAATGTAAGGTAAACTAGTTTGATCTTATTCATCGTTACATCAACAGTTGACGAAAATACTATCTTTTTTACAGTACCATTTGCTATCTTGACGGTTACGTATTGTGATAAGCCAGAAACTCTGAGGTTAATTTGAATGGGAAAATCGGCATCAAGCGTTCGTAATGTGATGAGATCATATGCAGGATCGGGAATCAAAGAATATACTTTGTTAAGGCAACCAATAAATAAAGCGTAGTATTCACTGCTTGGTGTCATAGCGTTGTTCAGCTGGGGAGAGACGACCCCGAACACATTACGTGCAAAAGGTGTGAAGAGAGCATTGAAAGTCGTGATTCTCTGGAAAGCTTAAATTAATCAGTCTCTCGAAAATCAAGCGTTCACACGTAAGCAATCGGGGCGGTGCGAATAGTTTTTCAGCATAGTCTGGGTATTATCTAAATGATAGTGAGGCGGGAACTTATGATTAGTCTGATAGCTTGGTATTATGCAAAATATTAGCACTGAATTATAATTGTGATTTTTAATCATGTAGATGGAGATTTGAATTAAATTAGACTCCGTGTTTCGAAATAATTTATATTAGGATAGATTCGTCGATGGGAGGAATTTTCGATAAGTAACTGAAAATAGTCGCGCGTAGCTTTTTCATATGAAGCACAGCTACAGAAAGTCGCGACCGTGTACTCATTTAATGGAAATTATTAAATCCTATGAAGTACCAAATCGTTGAGGACATTCCGGAAACATTAATTTATTCTAATGATAGGCAAGAAAGCGGTAACAGGGATATTGAGGACATTTCTCCGACATCATCCAGCCGATTCAATCGAGAAATCATCTGAGAAGGTATTTCAGTAAGCTTATGAACTCTATTCAAAACCGTACGGAACTTTAATGTTTGAACAGAGGAAAAGTAATCATTTAGGAGCTCAATAGAAGTTGTAAAAATATAAGAATAATTGTGAGATTTTTATTGTTTTGAGAACAGGCTCATAATTTATATTAGTTGCCATCATACATTGACACAATCTGATTTCTCATCTAATTATTTATTCTCATATTTGCCACGCATTTGATACGCATTCGTGACATGGCTACTATTCGCTATACACTTTCTACTCTGTACACTCTCAAAGCCGACCTTCTGAAAGCCTTCACACACGTAAACAAAAATTTAGATGAACATATCCGAAGGCTCGAAGAGGTCGTTCAAAACTCAGACGGTTGGACAACAATAGGCAACACCGCAGAAACTTTCAACCGTCCATCCGCGAAAGCAAAAACACAATCATCACAACCAATCATGACTCAAAACAGATTTGCTGTGTTAGATTATGACAATGATTTTCCATGCCTTCCCAATCCTCACTACCCCCTCCCATCATCGACACGTCCACCCACAAACCGACGCAAACAGGCTAGCAAGCGCAAAGAAACAAAGACACGTAGAGTTGCGCAACCTGGCCCACAAGTGAACAAGGACATTCCTACTGAGCCCACGAAAAAGGTACTAATTTTAGCAGATAGCCATGGGCGACAAATCTCCTCCCTGCTCAGTGGGAAACTCCCATCCAATTTCTGTCATGTGTGTGTTTAAACCTAACGGGAGGTTTGCCGACGTGATCAGTGAATTGGACACCCACACAAAAACTCTCACCAAACGGGATACAGTCATCATCATAGGAGGGCAGAATGACATCAATTTGGGTGGTCACTTTACACCTGAGCAACATGTTGACAAACTACAACGTGCCGCCCAAAACACGAACATTGTAATCTCGACTCTGCCCTTCTGGTACAACAAACCAACACTGTGCAAAGAAATTAGACACGCAAACAACAAATTAAAACTGCATCTGAGAGGCACACATGTTAAATTATTTGAGCTTAACTTTCTCTCAGAAAAACACTTCACCCGGCATGGTCTTCACTTGAACCTTGTCGGAAAACATGCACTCGGTAGCGAACTTGCCAAACACATCCTTACACCTCAGCAGTATCCTATCCAAGATTCATCCCCACCTACATCTCCTAGTTCTCTTCCATCCTCCGGAACCCCTTTGGACCCAATTACCTTATCCCCTGAACCTAATCCTTGTACTACCTCTCCCATTATTCATTCCCCTACATCTGTAACCCCTCCTTCCTCACCTCCTAACACTGCTGGGACACGATACTTCCTTCGACCACGCACTCGAGGTAAAAATGAGATAAATAAATAGCAATTACAGTCAGATGCAGCAGAAAAGCATCCGTGTAGGTACATTCAAAAGATTCAAATAATGCATCATAATGTGCAATCTCTTTCAAATAAAATTGAATTTATCGAGGCAGCATTAGAGTGTGATCTCAGTCAAATAGATGTTCTTTGCTTTACAGAACATTGGTTATCTCATAATGATCTAAACACACTCCAAATTCCTAGTTTTTACCTTGCAGGATCTTATTGTAGAGCAAGGGAATGAAATAAAGGCCCTGCTTACGGAGGTTCGTGTATTTATGTAAGAAATAATATTGATTCTACCTTCTTGTCAGAATTCAATTTATATGCAGTTGAAAAAGTTTTTGAAATAACACTTGTACATCTTACTACGCTCAAAATTATTTTACTTTGCATCTACAGACCTCCAACAAAGCAAGCTTTAGATTATTTCAATTTCGTAGAAAATCTAGAGATAACTCTGAACAAACTTAGTAATCTCTCTTTTAAATCCATTGTTGTATGTGGAGATTTCAATATTGATTTTCTGAGCGAATCCCACGAAAAAGAGCAGTTTCTCAATTTAATTCATTCTTTTAATTTAGATATTACAGTGAACGTACCTACACGGAATACTCTTAAATCACAAACAGCAATAGATCAAATTATAATTAACAAAACCACAACTAGATATGAAATAATAACGAATAATCTAGGTTACAGTGACCACGATGCACAAATTCTTACAATTACTAATAACATGAATACTGACACAATAAATAAAACACGCATGAGCAGAGCATTTACTACAGTTAACATAAAGTTATTTACGGACTACTTGCTGAAAGAATCATGGGAGGCAGTTTATAACGCTATTGACACAAATGAAAAATATAATTTATTTTTCTCAAAGCTTTCATTTCTCTTTAACGCATACTTTCCTATTAAAAAGAGAAAATTAAACATTTCACGAAAAAGTAATACTTGGATCACAAAAGGAATTAGAACATCGTGTAAAAATAAACGTACTCTCTACTTTATTTCTAAACGTCATGACGTATCTCAAGATTTCCTTATCTACTTTAAAAAATACAAAACATTGTTACGAAAAGTCATAAGGCAGGCTAAAATCATGAAAAACGATCAGGATATTTTGAACTCAAATAATAAAACAAAAGCAATGTGGAATATAATAAAAAATACTACCAAATCAACTAGAAAACCCGTAGAGAATGTTGTTTTAAAATATAACGATATAAATGTGAACGATCCGGCAACAGTGGCTAATCTCTTTAACCAATACTTTTCGAGAATTGCTGCCGATCTCACTAAGGGTCTTCAGCCACAAAATTCAAAAACAGACAGTTCACCCAAAATTTTAGACACAATGTTCGTTTCCGAAACTTCTTCCTATGAAATTCTCAAAATAATCGGTAAACTAAAAAATAAATATTCGTCCGGTTTAGATGAATTCCCGGATTCTTTGTTAAAGACTTGTGCGTATGCCATTATACACCCGTTAACTCACATATTTAATGCATCTTTATGCACTGGAACGTTTCCAGATATTTTCAAAACAGCTAAAATTAAGCCGCTTTTCAAAAAAGGCAACAAAAATGAAATTCAAAATTATCGGCCCATTTCTCTTCTATCAGTTTTTTCAAAAATATTAGAGAGACTTTTTTACGTACGAATGGAAACCTTTCTCACTAAACACGACGCGCTTTCAGATTGCCAACACGGATTTAGAAAATCAAAATCAACGGAAACAGCTATATTTTCTTTTCTTAAAGATGTCGCCTCATCATTAGATCAAAACGAGGCACCTATTGGATTATTTTTAGATCTCTCAAAGCTTTTGACGTCATTGATCATGACATTTTACTTTCAAATTACCTTCATATGGAATTCGTGGTATTGCTCTATAGATTGGTTATGTTCGTACCTTAAACAACGATCTCAGAGAGTTGAAGCCACCTTTACTGGAATGATGGAACATTACGTACTGCACCTTTCCGACTCTTTGCCCATTGCATGTGGAGTTCCTCAAGGATCGATTTTAGGCCCTATTCTGTTCCTACTTTACGTAAACGATATGCCCTCGACGATTCGAAACGGAAGAACGGTTCTCTTTGCGGATGATACGAACATCCTTTGCAATAAAGAAACCGTAAATAGTACAATATCAGATGTTTCAAATTGGTTCCGAAATAACAAATTAATAGTAAACGAAAAGAAAACGGTTTTAATGCAGTTTTCCTTATCAAATAAACAATTCTGTGCTCCATTGAAAATGAACAGTGTACCATTGACTGATGTTAAGGCAACAAAAATTTTAGGTCTCTCAATTCAGTCAAACCTTAAATGGAACGTCCATTTAAATGAATTGAACACAAAATTAAGTTCATTATGCTACGCGTTCAGAATTCTTGCAAATTCAGTCAGCCTTCATACTGCTCGTTGTGTATACTTCGCGAATGTTCATTCCCGCCTGAGATATAGCATAATATTCTGGGGAAATACATCTTATAGCTCCCAGACTTTTAGATTACAAAAACGAATTGTACGAATAATAACCAAATCCCACCCACGTGATTCTTGTAAGCCTATCTTCATTAATCTAGGAATTCTACCATTACCGTGTCTTTTATTTACGAATCAGTGGTTTTTGTAAAAAATGACTTGCTTAAGGGCGGGAATATATTTTCAGAAAATGCCGAAGTCTATTACTATAACACTCGACGTAGAAATCATATTCATCAGGTGACAGTATCAACAGCTCATTACAAAAACTTCACATACAATACATGTACATTATTTTACAACACTTTGCCAGATGACATTAAACGATTAAATTCGATTGAAAAGTTTAAATCCCAAGTGAAATCGTTTCTGCTGCATAACTGTTTCTATACAATTAGAGACTATACTGAGCATCACAAGAAAAGTAACATTAATTTTAACAATGATACATAATGCATTATTTACTATTTGGACTGTATAAATGAGTATAAACAACCTGTAACAACTATTGTACTACAGCTTCCGGGTCAATGACCCCCATCTCGATCAGGTTTTTCGTCCAGTTTCCCTGATCCATTGAGCAAATGCTGAGATGGCCCCTTGTTTTGCGTCTGGACATAAATGTAACTTCATTTTCTGTGCACGTCTTCTAGAATTCAGTGGGAAATGCAATTATTCAAATTATCGTTTCCATGTTGTCGCGGCAGGAAGTAATAAGAGCCAAAATTTATTGCTTATTTATCTTTGAAAATAGATTTTATTACATGGGAGTTTTTTTTGTTGTTTTTTTCTCCCTTTCAAAATTCAAAATTTATTGCTTATTTACCCTTCAAAATAGATTTTTTTACATGGGAGTTTTTTTGTTTTTTTTCTCCCTTTCAAAATTCAAAATTTAAGTAGTATATGACTTAGTGTAGGGATCACAGAATTTTGAAAATGTGCACACACAATTCACTTTTCCCCATAGCACGCCATACGCAGTTTTTAACAATAGGACTCCAGGAGTCGTGATTCTGTGTAGAATTAAACGTCCACATGCAACAGGTGTAAAATGTTGTATGTCGAATCCATGATTAAAATTGAAAAAAAGTAAAATTACAAATTAATGTTTAACATAGAGAGCATTTATGAGCATAGCAGAGCAACGGAAGAAATAACAATTTTAATAATACCAGAGGAAGTAATCTCCTTCATAAAATTTGTATAATTATTTGTAGATTATATCAAGAGCTGGTAAAATTAAAATCATCGTAAAAGGGTATTTTAAAGATAACTTGCCCAGCGTGGAGCCATAAGGTAAATAAATATTTTATGTGGTATTTCTCAGTATTTTTCACACTTATCTTTACAGTTTTTTTACAGTGGAAAATGTGACCAAATCTTGACGGAATCATTCTTAACACTAAAAAACTTCCATAATATTGCAAAGTAAACATAAATAGTAACTAAATTTAGCTACCCCCCCCAAAAAAAACCATGTACAAGAGCACACATTTTCGACTACTGACAGATGCCACGAGTCAAAACTCTGTTGCCGCCAGATTTGGACGTTATGACCTCAACGTTTAGTTAAGACGACACACTGTAAGAAAAATGAGATACGCCCTTCGCGTGCTTTCTGACCCATTCTGGTGCAGCGTGCGGTGGTACAACGCAATGCGCTTACACCACACCCGATTAGCGGAGCCATTTGTCGCCGCCATAATTTCCAGTTCCGTGCCGCAAAACTTAAAAGCCAAAGCAAGAGCGAGAGCCGACGTGGGCTGGCGTTCCGCTCCACGTAATATTCAGACAAATCTCCAGTGCGGTCGCGGCGAGCGGGCGACTACGAAGGGGCGGTTCCTGCCGTGCGCACGGGTGAGCGGGGGGAAGGGAGGTAGGGGGCGCTCTCCTTTTCGCGGTTCGTTAGGAGAAAGGGCACCGCGAGGCGGCGTGTCACGTCCCTGTCTGCGTTCCTGCCTTCCTTTTCAGGATGGCCATTGCTGTAGGTTTTTTGGAATCATAAGTTTTCCTTTTCTTCATCTTCGTTTTACCATCATTATATTACATCTTCGTTTTTTCATCTTTACATCTTCGTTTTTTCATCTTTACATCTTCGTTTTTTCATCTTTACATCTTCGTTTTTTCATCTTTACATCTTCGTTTTTTCATCTTTACATCTTCGTTTTTTCATCTTTACATCTTCGTTTTTTCTTCTTTACATCTTCGTTTTTTCATCTTTACATCTTCGTTTTTTCATCTTTACATCTTCGTTTTTTCATCTTTACATCTTCGTTTTTTCATCTTTACATCTTCGTTTTTTCATCTTTACATCTTCGTTTTTTCATCTTTACATCTTCGTTTTTTCATCTTTACATCTTCGCTTTTTCATCTTTACATCTTCGCTTTTTCATCTTTACATCTTCGCTTTTTCATCTTTACATCTTCGTTTTTTCATCTTTACATCTTCGTTTTATCTTCTTACATCTTCGTTTTATCTTCTTACATCTTCATCTTTCATCTTTTTTTTCTTCAAGTTCTTCAGGCATTTTCCAGGTCCATGTTCAAAGTGTCTCAAAATCCATGCATAATTTATATTTAATTCTATTAAAGGCAATTAGAAATTACATAAACAGTGACACTTTTAAGACATATTTTGCATTACATGAATCATGCCATGCAACCCGGTAACATATCAAAATATGTGCCAAGAGTTGGTGACAAACCCATAAATCACGAAAAAATCCGGTTTTCCCAGTTTTTTTATGGCCTCTGTAAATTTCTTTTTTATAAAAAATATCATTGTTGTTTTCACGACCGCTAGTCACTACTCTTGCTGCCTGACCCCGGCCGAGCGCTGCGCTGGGCAGGTTGGTCCGCCGGTCAGGCTCTGGCAGTGGTACGGCCCGTCGCCGACCCAGTCCGGTCCGGTCTCGGTTTTGGAACGTTCCGCTTTCCCCGGAAAGAGCGGAAGCACGTCTGTTTCCCATTGGATGGCTCTGGTTTCAGATGCCTACAATGACGACACAAGGATTCCCAATAAGCGTCAGATTCTGCGAGGAGTTCAAGACTTTAGATATTTTCTCCCTTATTACGCAGGAGTAACGTGAATACTCGCATCTACTCCTTTTGGACATAATTCGTTGATTATGTTTCTCATTATTTGTATACTGTTTTACTTCTTTCCTTAAATAATATATGTTCAATACATGTTTCTAATAGGATTCTTTTTTTTTTACTTTGACTGTCCATTTACTTTTCCTTTCCTCTTCTATTAGCTTAAGGACCTTCTAATGCACGATTTTAAAAGAAGATTCAATCTGACGCAAATCATTCATACCGAGCGTATGTTTCATACATCACGGCTAAATCAACTTCTAACATTCAAATATTTCAGAATTTGTCTGTATAACCAGTTATGGACATATGTTTGAACTGGATTATTAAGTCGACTTTACGAGACATTTGAGGAAAAAATGTTGGATCGCCCCGAATTTGGGCAATGAGATAGATGGATTATACTCAACGCTAAAATTTTAAAAAAATTGCATCGTAAATCATACATCTAAATAAGAACAGTGACATAAAACAATAAACAACTCAAGTTTCATTAGAATAATTACTATGTAATTGTATCGAGACGCATGGAATCAAATTTGCAATGCAAAAACCGTTCATTCAAAGAAAACTCTTTAGATTTTTATTAAAAGGCGAAGACACTCAGACTAAAAGATTATATGTAGATTAAAATGAAAACATTAATATACTGACTTATTTGACAAGTAACTTAAAGCTTGATCAATCACAATCTTAATCAACGGCAATGCCACGCGCGAAAAACGTATTGTGAACTGATACACTTTCGACAGGAACACCTGTAGCATTATCTACACTCGCCAAACACATTAAAGACGAAAGTCAACTTAAGTTACGTCGAGATACTTTCACTGCTTTCGTTCTCGAATTGAGAGAAATCTGGTCGTCCGATAGGAACACGCACCTCCCGAGCCGTGATCTATTGGGCTCGCTCCTTCCACTCACCCTGCACACACGACATTCCTTCCATCGCCGGAATACGGTTCGTACAGCACACTGGTCTGAATCGAAATTTCAAGGGCACAAAGAAGAAAAAAAAAAGAAAGAGTGTGAGAGAGTGAGTATGTGGGACGGTGGAAGGAAAGATTATGTAGGGGGAGAGTGTCAACAGGTTCGGTGGAATAAAACTCTTTACATTTACCAGTAAAAATACATTTATGTTAGGATAGTTTATAACTTTTGTTCCTAAAAAAATGTTGAATTTCAAAATGTATATACGTAAAATGTATTTCATCGCTTACAAAGATTTTTTATATCATTGAATTATTGTAATTAAGGTAAAATGTATTTCATTCTTTTCAGGGATCTGTTATGTCACTGAATTAACTTCTAGAGGCAATTTATAAAACACATTAATGGGTAAATTATATTTTCAAAACTGCTGTTGCGATCACATAAGCTGCTCTGACTTCCCCTTTGGCATCAACGGCGTTATATTTTATATGGAGTGGGAAAATGCTGTAATTTTTCACAAATGTAATTTTGCCAATTTTTTAAATAAAACACGTGTTTGGAAAAGTATACCATCTTTAGAAACGATTATTGCCTTAACATATTTTATATTAAATTTGTAGTTGCAAAAACTAAAACAAGCCCGTTCATCACTTTGGGGCTCTTTTCAGACCACTGTGCGGCATTGGTAGAGGAGATACGAAACACACCTGCTGGCATTTTCAGTCGCTAGAGCGCCAGATTTTTGCCTGCCACCGCTCCGCAGAATTTATTTTTCTTATGGCATATATATTGTGGATTAGCGAAAGTTAAACGCCACTTCGACCTTTTAAAATCGCTTGGCTCCTATTTAGTACAGCGCGGCGGTTAGGCACTTCCTAGAAGAGATATGGAATGCGTTCTTGTCCGTAATCCCAATGTACTGAGTACTTACCATATTTCCAAAGCAGTGTTAGAAACCATCTTCCCGCTGCGAGCTCAAGTATGTAATTAACGTGGAGATCGTAAGGAAATGTAAGTCTATAATGTCGAAAAAGGTTGAAATTTATTTACAGTTGAAGGGATTTTGATTAGGTTGCAGTTCTTTGTGATTCAGATTTTATTATTTAGTACATACGCTCATCTTTACTCAATTCTCTGTCGTATGATTGTACTAGTACACGGAAGGGTGGGGCCTCATAAACCAAGAATATATAGAAAGGGTAGTTTTCTGACATTTTATTTGGGCTTGATGGAAATAGTCGCAGCATAATGACAAAATTATATTCAAATAAAGATGTGTGCATCGTGATTTTATTAACATGATATGTTAATTTTTACATTCACAAAATGTGATAATTGGCGAGTCACTAGAATGAAAGTTGAATGTAATGGAAGAGTATTTCCTCCACGTCTGCTCGACTCAGTTAGAAAGTTTGCTCTTTCATTTAGGATGATTTCATCCCTATGTCACCTGCATGTACGTCCCAACGGCAGTAGAAGACGGAAGATGAGTTCAGTCTATAGAGACATCAGACCTCTTAACACCGCCATGCTAATGGACGCAAAAGTTCAGCAACATCGTTCAGGACCCCCTCGAACGCCAAATGTTGTTCGACACAGAAGAAGCAGCCATAAACCACAACACCCTCTGTAGTCTTTCACCGCAGGCAAGTTTACGAGTACACTCACCCTACCGACCAAGTGCGTTGACCACAGCACAACAACGCGCTACCCGGAGTTCGCATAGGAAGGGAACAAATTTATTGGATTCCAGAAAAAACAAGAGGAACAGACCGGTCGGGACACAACCTCCCTCACCCTCCCATTGAAATCTTTTTGACCTCCGGCACCTGCCGGAGATTTAGTCGCAAAACATTTAAAAAAAGAAAGGCGGCAAAGCTTCGCCTTTTAAGGCTACGCGGGCCCGGCCTTGAAATTTCACTCGCCCCCAGGCCGGCGTGAGAACAGACTGCCGCAGGGGCGTGTTGCTGCAGCGCGCGCGGGGGCGAAAATTGGAACACGCTTGATCGATCGACGCGCCGGCATTGTTTTGTGGGCTTTATGGGGGCGCAATATATCTCACTCGACTGGCGAAGTAAGGATTAAATGCGTACTGCTACTGAAAAGATCAAAGGGGTGTCAAGGGCATAACCCGGATAAAATCGAGCTATGAGATTAAGAGGCATTAGACGCTGTGTTCGAAAACAAGCATCTGTTTTGCAGTGGTTAAAATAAGACAAAACCTGAACTTTTTCTGAAACATACTGATCATCTTTCCATTTTGATTGCGAAATTTCCATACGGGAATACTAGGGAAAAAGTCGATCCCGGATGAAAATATAGGAGAAGAATTTACTTAATAAGTCGAAAGAAACGTAATGAAGGACAAGTGCAGCACATTCGCACTTCCACTTACGAGATACAGTGAACCTTCGTTACCACACATTCTAACGCACCGAAAACATCAGTGTTTGTGTTATAAAAATTCGTGTTTATATGTTATATATTCCTATTAATATGTTTCCTTACCAAATCTTGTTCGTGTTAAGGTGAAATTCGTGTTGTGCGGATACGTGCTAACGAGGGTTTACGTATTCGCAAACACCTTCGCTAAGACTTATTAAGTTTCAAATTTAAATAGCATCTTAAACATTTGAAATAGTCATTCACCTATCGTGTACCCTATTAACACGCAAACTTTACCACAACAGCACGAAGAGTCATTTATAACAACATTCAAACCAAACGTGTATTTTAAGAATGCACGATACACAAATACGTCAACCATCTCCCCACGCACACAGAAACGCGCAAAACGCCATCAAATGGCGGATGTCGTCATCGAGCAGAGGAAGCCCGCAGGGCGGAATACGCGGAGTGGCCGCGTGGAAACGCGAGCGGCCGCAGCGGCGCGGCGCCGCATGAGCGCCGGCGGGGGATGAGGCGGCTTTCGCAAGAAGCGGCGACGGCCCAGCCAGCCAGCCAGCGAGGGAAGAGAACGGCGGCGCTTCCCTGGGAAGAGACGAGGCCGCCCGCCAACCCGCCGGCCCCCAGCCCCCCGCCGCGGCCGAAAGCGTTGAGAATCCATAATCCGAGCGGAAACGCAGAAGGTTCCGTGCGCTGAGGCCGGGAGTGGCCGAGGGAGGGAGCGGAAGCGTGTGATGGGAAATGGATAAATGACGGGGTGACGAAGAAAGAGTTGCGAGGCAAGAAAAAGGGAAGAGGAAGAAAAGACTCCGAGAGGGTAGGACGAGACGGCAAGAAGACAGAAGGACGGTAGGACGAGAGGGTAGGGCGAGACAGCAAGAAGACAGAAGGACGAAAATACAAGAGGGCAGGAGGACGAAAAGTTGGCAGGAAAGAGGACAGAAGGACAAAAATACGGCGAGAGAGCAAGAGAAAAAGGCGGGGAGAGGGCAGGACGAAAAGACAGCAAGATAGCAGGAGAGAAGGACAAAAAGGCGGCGAGAGAGCAGGATGGAAAGATGGCGAGAAGGCAGGAGAACGAAAAGTCGGTGAGAGGGCCCGAAGAAGAGCTGGTGGGAATCCAGAAGGACAAAAAGATGGTGCGAGGACGGGAGTATCAGAGGACACGAAGGGTGGAGGTGAGCGAACGACACGGAAGGTCGGTGCAGTGTGCGGTCGAGAGGGCAACGCAGGGACGAAATGGCGGCGAGGGTCGGGGGTCGAGGTGAAGGAGAGCTAGGGTGGCGCCTAGCAGAGCCCGCTGCGCTGGGTGGCCGGCGAGCCGCCAGGCCCCAACGCGTGGCGGGCGCTGCGCTGGCCGATGTCCAGAGCGGGGAAGGCTTTCGCGGCCACACACGCAGTGCGCCGATCACACGGCCAAGACTTGTCTTGGAGCCATAGGCATGCGTAAGGAGGGGGAGGACGGCCGGAGCCCCCTAAACATTTTCAAAGGGGCCCCATTGCTGTAGGCGAAAAAAAAATCTTACTTCTGTAAATACTTTTAATCTATGATTTGCCCCCTTTCTACCTGACAATTAGAGTCCTTTTTACAATTGTATTTACTGTAGGCACCAGTAACACTACGTTTTACAAATTGTAACAAACAAAATTATTAATCACAATAATTTAAACTATTTTGGCAATATCAGTATGTTAAGGAATTTTTTTTACATTTTAGGACGATATTCCTTAGGTCTAGCAAGTCTGTAAATGGTAAAACAAAACTATTTTATTTGTTAATGATAATCACCAAAGTTATAATTTAATACTGTTTGTAGTATTTTTATTTACAAGTAAAATGTATATAAATGTAAAAAAGTTCAATGAAAAAGGAGGCCCAGAAATGTAGTCCTCCCCCCCCCCCGTTCCAAGCATTGGCTGCTCACGCTTATGCTTGAAACTATTCGGAGAACCTGGAAGGGATTCTTCGTTACCAATTTATCAACAGGACGAGAAAATCTGCTTAAAATGACAATCACTTTTGGTCAATTTACAATGTCACTGGATAAATGAGTTTTACAGTTTACCTGGCAGTGAATCAAATTTAAATGTTATTTCAATATATCGAAATTTGATTCAGTGAAAATGATATACGAATATATTATTGTCAGATTGGTGAAAAATTTTGTGGTTAAAACATCATAATCATTAATAGTGTGTTCGGTTACATTTAGAAATATCAAAGGAACATTTAATATAACCGCAAGGAGTCAAATTCCCATGTCCCTTTTCTTGAGATATCAATACTCTCACATTTGTTCAAATGATCATACGTAACTTTAGGAAGAGTTCTCAAGGAAATCGGATAATGATCGCCCAGGGCGTGAGTTTTAATTGTATGATACAGATTATCCTTATATGAAAAATGATGTTCAAGCTTCTCTCCCTATTCAACAATAATTCCGAGAAAAAGTTAAGGTAACTGCACTTGGAAAAGCGCAGAAATTATTGTTGGACATTTATGTGGCCTTTTAAAAAGGGTATAAATCAATCAGCGCTGTAAATCAAGTTTCAAACTTCACTAAACGTGCACAATACAATGATGAAATCTTAACCACGAACTTGCTCGTTTTCAAACCCACTTTTTCAAAAATTTCTAAGAAATCAGGTCAACGCCGCTTTTTAGGACGAGGACCCATAACTTAAACTGGTGATCACAACAAAGCTATAATTTTTGCACTCCACTCTGACATTCCCCAGAATAAATCCGGCAGATGCCGAGAAATTTATCGCATTAACCGTTAAATTACAAAACCACCTTCATGAGAAGCCAATTAGACTAATAATACAGGCTGAGAGGGGAAACGTACCACAAGGGTCCAACAACAACACTCGATCGCAGTCGCGTACACGTGTACGTGGGAGCCCACGCACGTCCCGAGGCGCACGCATCAACACACGGTCATTAACACGCGCGTGTATCCCAACCGGCCATATATCTACGCGGATGTGAGTGACGTTGGCAAGCCTCTATCAGCGGCGGGCGGGGCCGGTCGCCGTTGGCAGTTGCGGGGACCGAGCGTCGGGCAGGCGCCCACCGGAGCGGGTCCGCCCCGTCCACGCCCCCGTCCCCGCCCCGCCCCGCCCCGCCCCGCCCCGCCCCGCCCCGCCCCGCCCCGCCCCGCCCCGGCGACCAAAGGCCATAGGCGCCGTCATACGTGGTGCTGCCTGCACGCCCCGCCCAACACGCCGCGAGATCAAGACGAGTGGAACGACCATTACGCTGGGGATGGACAACTGGTTCAGTGGGCGAGGTGCGGTAAGACTGTTGAGTAAGCAATGCAGTCATGATTACATGTCCATAAAACATAAGGAACATTCAAACGCTCGGCCAGCAAATACATTTTCTTTTGTAATAGAATGTGCTCCTTTATTAACAAACTAGGAAATACAACTAAGCTGTTCGAAATATATACAAAATAAAGAATTTCGAAATAGATATCGTCGCGAATCAATTCATGCTAAATAAATCATTCCTGTAGAAAATGTAAAAAAAAAACTTTTAAAAAATCATATAATTCTTAATACAGTTTGTATTTAATTTGTCATTTATGTAATGTTGTGTAATAATGTCTCTCATTTCACGAGAGTGCAGTTTAAAGAATACACAACGGGAAAATGAAATAGTGAATTAATAGGTAATTTGTAATTTAATGATTCTGTATCACAAGGAGTCAAAATAAGCCAGAGAAATATTTTCATGAAAACCCAGATCTCAATGAACACAGAAAATAATTAATTTAAAATTTTTATTGAGTCAGTTTACAATAAATTTAAATTGACTGTTTAGACAATACATTAAATATTCGTCGCAGAACCTCTTAAGAAAATGGGTGCGAAACTTTGATGGAAATATAGCAGAACTGAATCACACGTTATCCACAGTTATCAAATTACACAGCAGGCACTTGATGATCACATAGAATACCATACTCCGTAAACTGAAACAAAATGTGCAATTAACATCAATTCGATCTCAACAACAATCCAATGGGCATGATCATACGGTATACCAAGTACGCAGCGATCCACTCTTCGAGTTTTTGTACCGTATCCCTGGGGGTATGCAGGCGATCAAATTCGGAGAACGAACGCGCGAACGAATTCTTGTCTTCTCTACGAAATAATGAAATGATGAATGAAGATTCAAATTATTATAGAAAGAAGATTTCTTTTACTTACCACTTAAAAAATATGTACGCTTTCCTGGAGGAGGGATATATTGAAAGCAGCAATTTTGCTGTAAATAAACTCTCTTAGTTGTTTTACATAGCTAACACTTCATGATACAGAATTCAGTAGATTTTCATAAAGTTAAATGCTGTGGACCTTGCACTTCTGTACAGAGTTCTGTGCAGAAAATAGTTCATCAATCTACAGCAGAGTTTCACGAGAAACTTGCGAATTTTGTTTATTTACTTTTGATGCAGAAAGTAAGAGTTCGTATACCCAGAGGGGGTTCACTGTAAGGGAATGTATTGATTTATATTTCGTTGGTATTGCAGACATAAATTGGAGCTCTCTGATCTACCGTTTAACGAACTGCATCTTTTATAACCATCAAGCCATTGTGAAGAACAACGGAAACACTACTATTATCACACACGCACTTACGACGCATTTCCGACTCCACCTAACACTTTCACTGCTTTTAAGATGCTCTCCACATGACCCACCGTCAGCAAGTAGTTCCTCTTTTGCTCGCAAGTGCCGCGCGGCGATAAGTTCGAATGAACGCCTTCGCGGCGATAAGTTCGAATGATATTTTTTTTAAGCCCCAGGGGTTTCATCTAAAGAAGCCCCCACAATTAAAATATCGGTTTCAAATTGAAGGGGCCGCGGCATCAGTCAGATCGATCGGAAATATCAATTTTAGAGAAAATCGGCTAAACGATTTACCCGCTAGCGTTGTTCACAGACGGACGGACGGACATACATTTTACCGTCAATCGATTATTCGGAATCAAGGACCCACAAAACGTGGTTTCTACTCCGTAGCCACCAAGTAAAAAAAACAACTTTATGGGTATTTCAGTAGAAATAACTGCACGAAAATGAAACGTCATCCAGATACTCGTTTGTACATTTCTCTGTAGTACAGAATCCTGCACCGTGCAAGGTCGACTGAAGAGCAGCGTTTACCGCTCCATGACAACATGTAAGGAAACTCCGGCCGAGGTCGCCTCCACTCCAGGGAGGAACCAGTCACCTCCGCGACCGGCGGAACTGGACCTGACCTTAGCGCGACCCACGCCCTGCCGGCCACAGCACGCAGCGCGCAGGGGGTCGCGCCATTCAAGGGAAGAGGCTTCGGGAACCAGTTCACAAAAATCCGGAGCTAACACCCACCGCCTTTCGCCGCCATGGAACAAGCCCTCGCGAATTCGCGTTGCATGGATATCCCTCTGTCAACGCCACAGGTTTTTTATCTCATAATATTGAATTAATTTGTACAAGTAACGATATTGCTAGTTTCAAATGTATGCATACATTGAAGGAAAACTAAGCGGCCCTTGGGCATACGAGAGAGGTCAATGGTTTCGCAAAATGCCCAGGAAGTCTAAAAATATACAAATATTTGGTGTTAACTTGCATTTCTCATATCTGATGTAACGTCTATATTATTATACTCAGTGCGTCATTGCTAAAAACACAGCTACCGCCACGCAGCAAGGGAGAAATATCAGTTTTCAACTGTGCCTTTTTAAAACAGTCAATTTTTGTTGCTCCAAGATCCCATTTTCCACACACTCGACTGCAACAAATACAAACTACATTTGTAGAGCTTTTTTCTGTTTTTTTTTTTTAGTTGTAGAGAATTTCTGGAATAAATATCTTTGAATTGTCCAGAATTAATTTTTAGAAAACTAATACTATTTAGAGAAATTTCGTTTTTTTTTTGTTTTTTTTTCTTTCTTTTTTTTCCTTCCATTTTTCTCTACGTTCAAAATTTTTCACAAAAATTGGCCTTTCACTGAATAATTCCTGAGAATGGAGGATTCTATACATGCGTACACATTTTCTGACCGCCATGCAGTAATACCTGGAATTCACCAATTCAACATCCATGAAGGTTCGAATCCAAATAACTCATCAATGTAATTATGTAATTCACTGACAAACATGAACATTCTTTCAACGGGAATAAATCTGAACGTTTCTAATACTTTAGAGTTAGCTTTCCTTTTGGAAGAGGTTATTGCAGGTTCATTTCGACGATAAGGCTGCACGTGAATCTACGCACACCTCTGACCTAGCCTTAACCCGGGCGACCGCCCGAGAACATTCAGACGCCAGGAATCGAGGGCTGGTCAGCGTCGAGCAGATCAAGGCGAACCACGCTGTATCGTGTCTCAACTCATTCTACAACACTAAGTAAATGCGAGGTAATGAAGTGTATTCACACAATAATCAGCTCCCACTTATAGTTACTCATAAATTGTAGATTTCTGCATTGCTGTGTACAAATTTTTACGGCAATTGTTTGAAGATAGATTTACGAAGACTGAGATCTTTTAAGGTATTGGACTCGATATAGTGGATATCACATTAGCATTAAGAAATCTTGAAATATGACGCACGAACACGCACAACATTGTTGGGAATGTAAAATACATAAATGTTTCTTTGGCAAACATTAATCACCCAACTTCTGAACATAATGATGAACTCTGCTAATAATATGAACACTTCCATCAATTGAGCAAAAATCATTACAAAAAGCGAAGTAGACAGGCAATATAATGTATTTTTTTAAACTCTGATTATGTCCAATGGTTTCTAGAGAGAGTCAGAATTTATTGAAAGAATAGATATTGTTGGATAAAGCTTTATTTCACAAATATTATATACATAACCGGAATATTTCATAAATATTATAAACATAAACGGAATTGCTCTACAGCTGTAGCCGTTTCACCGCTCTCAGTCTCCATGCCTCTCTATTTGACCAGAGATCGTCTTGCATTTCTCTTGCCGACATAGTCTCTCGCACTCCCTGCTGCCATGCAAGTCTGCGTCTCTCTTCTGTCTTTCCGGATTAATTGCAACACTCATTTTGACACATCTTTCATCTGTCATGCGCATAATATGACCATACACTAAGGAGATAAAGCTCTTTCCTCTATAACATGACCAAACCAAACTATTTGTTTTCTCATTACTTCCTCGGCGATAGTTTTCTTTATATCCATTTTCTTTTTTAAGTATCTGTCCTGATTGTCACGTCTGCTGTAACAGCATCTTCTACGCCAGTTGATTTCAAGGGCCAGCAGCTTTCCTCTTGTTCTATTATCAAGCTCCCCCCAAACTTCTGAAGCGTACGTTGCAACACTGTTGACTAGTGTGGAGTAAACACGTCTTTTAGTAATGTTAGTGATGGTTTTGTTTCAGAAGATATGATAGAGTCACGTTTCTTAATTTCTTTTTGGCCATTTCCCTTTTTGTTAAAAAGTACACCTAAATATTTATACTTGTTAACTCCTTTCATTTTTTCTCCATTTTTAGAAGATGGTATTCCACCTGGTAGAAGTGTGGAAGAACTTAAAGTGTACTACCTTTTATACTGCTTTATTTCTTATTTAATCTAACGTTGAATGTTTGGACGTAGTATTTGCGCCAATCAATTTTATAAGATGATTGCTTGTATGTGATATGAGTTTACGTATGACTCTTATGAACGTCTGACAGTGAGCACAAAATTGATCCAACTATTGAACCATCGAAACGTGGAATTTACAGCAAATATTAATACATTATATTTACGACTCGGCAGTGTAATTTTTATTCAAAAAAGCTAATCGCTGGATACATTTTTCACTTTTTCGTATACCTTTGTACATACGGAGTAATATCCGCAGTGTAGAGAAAGTTATGTATTGCTGCGAAAAATCGATTTCGAGATGTCAACGGAAAAACACATTTTTGGGTCCGATGATACCGAAAAAGTGTTGTTTTTTTTCCAAAACGTGAGAGATTTTTCCTTGAAATAAAAGGTGTTGTCCATAATTAGTTCTATCATTAAGAACATCTACATTTTATTCAAAATGTTAGTAGTTTTCGTCCAAATTTCGTGCAATATTTGCATTTTGAAAAAATACACAAACAATAATTTCTCAAACACGGCTCCAACTCTTATCTTTAAACTTTTGGTACGGATAATGCTAAATGCACACTACAAGATGACATAGACGTCAAATGGCTCTGTTCTGTAATTTTAAAAAATACAAAAATGTACTTTTTTTACGACCCTCACATGGGTAATATTTACATTAGTGGCGATTTGTTCACGTTATTGCATTTATGAGCATATTTGCTTTAAATGATGTCCTACAAAATCTCTCGAATACTCAGTTTTCAGTGAAAATGAGTTTAAAATACCGCATTTTCAGAACCGCTCAAACGTCATTTTCATAAAAATGACTCCAATTTTCTCCTCCAATTTTTCCAACGGATAGTGCTAATGGCACCGTCTAATATGACGTAAAGTTCATTTTAGTGTTTTCTTTTGTTTTTCCAAAAATTACACAAATTTATTTTTTTTAAATTTCTCTTACAGCGTTAATATGCATATTTCCAACAAATTGTATACATTATTGCATTTGAGAGTGGAAGTGCTTTCCAATGACTTGAAATGAAGTTTTTCGAAAACAATACATTTTTGTGAAAAAGAGGTTCAAATTTCGCATTTACAGTAACGTGGATACAGGACGTGGTGATACCCTTCTTGAATATTTTAAGACATATTTCAAAACTACCATTAGGAAACCGAAAATTGAGAATTTTTTTTTAAACAATGTGTATTTAGGGCGGCGATAGATGACAGTTGGGAAGAGGATAGGGGAGACCATAAAGCCAGTCCACACCAAGGAAATTAGAAAACTTTATTACGCGAAAGTCTGTGCCATTCTGTAGCAGCACTAGTTTAAATAAAAAATAGTCTCTAAAGAAAGCATTGGTTATAAATAGTTGGTGTAGACAGTCACTTCTAAAAAAACGTGAAAACACTATTACACTTCTGCTATTTATCACAGTCGTAACCAGACATAGTCTTTCGCAGGGACATGATAAACGAATTGTAACTCCACATTTCAAGCAGCCCCATTCAGAAATTGAGACACATTTTATTATTTGAGAGGTATTTAACTACTGGATGTAATTTTTTTTAGTTACAGTATTTACCCAACCTGAAAACTTAAAAAGGTTAATTTATGATATAATCAAACTATATAATTAAGAATGGATTAAAAAACAGGATTTATCCACTTTTCGTTAACAGGGCCCAGCAATAAGTTTTCCTGTCGAAAATACCCCGTTTTCCACACTATTACATAACATGATTCATGGTTGTTGGAAGACATTTTTTGAATGAAAAAACAAAAAACCCTGAACCATTCCTAGAATGAATAGGATGGTCTTGAATTCAAGAGCTATCTTTTACTTCTTACCAAGTACCTTCGTACGGGCGAGAAAGTAAGAGTCATTTTTGTTTTATTTCGTGAGGATCTAGATCTCCGAAATACCACTCTTCGACCCAATTTAGACGCTTCCTTTTTGACGAACTATTTCGGGAGTTTTAGCAAACTCGCGCACGCGCAGGGCGGCCCTACCGATCGAAAGTCCTCCGAAATCAGTCGTTAAAAGGATGAATGTAACGCGGGTCTTTGGCTTCGTGTCTGCTGCTCATAATTCTCTCCACATATTTCTTACTTCAACTAACCCAACATAACGCAGATCGTAACTCGAACGTACCATGTACGTTCAAGAGAAGAATTTTACGATCCTCTTCTCTGAGTACAAGAAGTTCTTACCCAAAAGAAAAACATTCAGCATCAAGGCCACTAGTGTCAGAAAGAAATAATTGCCAAAATAAAGAAAGTGCATGAATATAATTTCAATGCAGGCATGACTGCAAACCGAGCCTGACTTCCCTGAAATACAGCCGAGTGCGAATAATATGCAGCATGTTTCAAGAAAAAAGATAAGAATCCCAAAATTACATTCTACATAAGATCACGTACATATGAACACTATTCGTACGTTCTGTGTTTAGTAGTAAATTTATACGTTGTAGCGTTTTCGAATTCGTTTATTTACTGATTTAGTTGAGTGTGAACACATGGGTATAGCATTTTAACCCATTAACTGCCATGGTCCTCATTTGAGGACCTAAGGACTTTTTCATTGTTACGTCATACTGTATGCCATTGTTGGTCATATAAGTAGCTTACATAGTGGTATCGTGATTTACGATCAGTGTTACATTGTCAGTGACACTTGACGGAGCTCAGTATTCTTTATATTGAAGTAAAGGTAAAACTCTGCAGCAAATTTGACTTCAATTTTTCTAACAGTATTTGTGTTTTTGTTTAGTAATGAATTATTAATATTTAAAAGTTAAAACTATTAAATAAAGTGAAAATGGATATAATTCAACAAATTTAAATGTTAATATTAGTTGTGTTTTTACTCACTGACTTTAAAATTCATCTTGTTGAGTGGTCCTCATTTGAGGACCATGGCACATGCGGCGTACTTTGGTGACGATAAGACAAGAGATAATATTGACCCTTTATACTTCCAGAAACATGAATTCCACACATTCCAGTGTTTTTCTAACTTTAAAAGAAGTGGGGGACATTGTTAATGACCCTGAGTTTATTGTGTCTGATGAAGATGATGGTGCAACAATAGATATTGTCGAATTACCGCCAGAAAAAGTTGATGATTTGACTGATGAAAATATTGAAGAGAATTTTCTAGAAGATACAACATCTACTGAAACTCCTGGTTTGATTGAAATTCATCACACTTATAGTGAAAATTGCAATGAAGTGAAATGTATAAAGGATAAGCAGTGCAGTTCAAATAGAAAGAATATAATAGCCCAATAATGAAAGAAAGGGAAATGAAGACCGAAGAAAGAGGGGCATATGATTATCGTTTTGACAAGCAAAATCGAGTGTTGGGTGTAATATGAAAAAACAGTTGCGTCATAATGCTCAGCAACCATGAAGATATACTGCCTCTCAGTCAGGCTAAAAGATGGTCTAGAGCTGAGAAAAAGCAAATGACTATTCAACAGCCTAGATTGATATCGCAATATAACAAATATATGGGCGGTGTCGATAAGCTTGACTGGAACATTCAAAAGTACAGAATCCGCATTCGTGGAAAAAAGTGGTACTTCCCACTATTTACAAATATAATGGATATCGCAGTTGTAAACTCATATGTGTTATACTGTATGGTAAATGGGCCAAATATATCTTTTGGACTTCAGAAGGAAAATTGCCTGTGCATATTTGTGCGTATCATCTTGTTCTGATCCCAAAAACAAAGGCAGACCATCTTTCACTAAGTCTTCAATTTCTCGTGTCCCTGTGGAGCTTAGATTTGCAGGAGCACAATATTTAGAGCGCACAGAAGATGAAAAACAGAGGAAATGTGGAGTTTGTAAGAAAAAAGTTCGTAAGCAGTGTCCTTTGTGCAATGTCGGGCTTCATATTGAATGTACCAGGGAATGGCACACTAAATAAAAAGTTTTGACAAGCATCAAAAAACTTGAAAAAAAACACTATTCAGTTTATTTTGCACTGTACTGCTACTTATAATGTTCAAATTTTACAAATATTTAATAATAAATATGTTTGAAGTAAAAAGAATTGTTGAAGGTCTTTGTACATTATATCTGCCATGGTCCTCATTTGGGGACCATTGATATAAAAGCTCCTAAACAAGTTAATTTGCAAAAAAATTGTGTATTATTATTACATTATTCATTAATTATGGGAAAGGCAACAAATTTTATCAGAATTGAGATTTTAAAAAAATTGGCAGTTAATAGATTTAAGCGTGCATTTGCCTCTTTTGTACTACTCAGAAATGAGTTGTCGCAATATACAATAATGGTTCTCAGGTTCTTCCGGACTTTGAATAATTTTTTTTCTCCTTAAGTGGGTGTAATGATACACAATATATATGCGAACAAAGATTTAGGAAGTATTTGTTGACATTTCTTTATGTGACTGAGAATTTGGAAACATAAACATTGACCTCAATTATTTTTTCTGTACGTTTCCTTCCTCCATTTTTTTTCAAAATTCTTTTTAAATAAAGAAAATGCACTGAATATTTCAATGACTACAGCCAGCGTTTACCTTAACAGTGAAAATACTTATTAACGTTGCTAACACAATAGATACTGTAGCACTGCACTGTTTTGCTCAAACTGACAAAATAAAAGTAATTGTCAATAAACAAATAATTTTAGGATTTACTAATTTGATATAATGCCAGGTTGGAGTAATTATAAATGAAATATCAGCACGTTCTATTACAGTCAAAACAATGGCGCAACAGCACAAAATAACTGAAATCTGAAATGGTTTTATAGTGACTACACCAAAACACACTAACTAATAAATACTTCGTATAATATTCTTCTCCCATATATTTCACAAGGAACAAAGGCATTAATCAAAAACAAAAACTTATTTAATAGCCTGCCTCCTCCTCACCGTTCTTGGAAATCCCCGCGTGAAACAAGTGCAGTCGATTGAGATTCCATCGTGAGGCCCGATCTGAGTCGCTCCCAACTTTTCCTCGTTCGGTGCCGCATTCGGCCCTGCAGGTCGTGGTCCATCAGAGCCTTCAGGCGGATGGAGAGTTAGGAAGAGTCTCTGTTGTGTTTTGCGTGCGGTGGCTCTCCGAAATTCGACCCTTGCGCAATGAATGCGTTATTACTGTCGCTGCGTCGAGCCATCAAGGCCTCGTCCGTCATGCTTTGACCCAGCGCTGCGCGGCGCCACTCTTGACTGTCCATCGACTGTCCGGTTCTTGAAGAGGAGCACCCGCATGCGTGGAGGTCGGATGGCCCTCTCGTACCCTCTTCTCGATCCATTGTTGATTGCACAGAGCAAAAAAATCGAACATTTTATATTAATAAAACGTTCAATGTATTATAGACACTCATATTTAAATTAAAGTATGAAAGTTACCTTATGTTAAGTTAAATGTTAAAGTTAAAGGTTAGTAAAAACGTTATGTTAAGTTAAATTATGAAAGTTTATTCCAACATTTAATCTTGATATCACTTCGTACTTGTTTAATAATATGAAGCCAATGTGCGCTCCACAAATCACTAAGGAGTAAAATCTTTAGACATTTTAATATATTAATGTCTATAATTATTTGTTTATTAAATTTGATATTCTAATTGACCTATCAATCTTGGATTTTTCCAAAGAGATATTTGTTTATATCGCGTACGAAGTGATATCAAGATTTAATGTTGTAATAAACCTACTTTCATAATTTAATTTAAATATGATTGCCATGGAACGTTTTGTTAATATAAATATGAAAATCAAAAGAAACTTAAAAATTCGAACTTTGTGCTGTGCCGCGAGATGAAAAAACGCGTTCTCTACTAAATCGCATACGCTGATTGCGAAAATGAAATTAGAAATGTTCCATTACGTACCAATTTCTCTGAAAAATATACGCCACATATAATACTTTTGAGAAACTTGAAAGCGACTCAATAACAATACAGGAGGAATATGTTCAATGTTTTTTTTTGTGTGTTTTGTGTTCAATGAGTTTTTAAATACGTTTAATAATTGATTTTAATTTAGATAAATTTAACTATTTACAGAGATGTAACTGAAGATGCGAAAAATTGTTTCGTGAAACGACGTACATGTAACAAAATCATTTGAAATGTATGTGTTTTAATTTATGTGTTTTTCGTTTTAATCTATGCCAATGATTGTCTCATATTAGAATATACGGAAAAATTAATAACTCATATACAATCAAAAATATTAATAAGTGATATAATACAGAAGGAATCTGTAGTGTATTAATCTACAAATCAAGAAAAAAAACTATTTGTATTACAAAAATTGTTTGTATTTCATTATTTGTAAAATTAATTTTTTATTTTCCAACATATGAAATGAAAACAGTACGAGAAATCTGAATAAAGCTTGAAATGTACTTACAAGTTACAAACTTTTCCTGGGAACTTTCCGTGAGTGTGGATGGTGATACTTCTTGTAGGAGTGTAATCTGTAAGTAATCTGCCAAAAGTTTTCGTGACCCTCTTCCTTTACAAGAGGCACGTCAAACCACGCCCGCACGAGCTACTTGCCCGCCTGGGGAACCCGGCGCTCTTACGAGCACAGGCAACTTTCCCTGGCTCCGCACTCGTTTTCCCTTAAAATCCAGAAAGGGGTTTACATGCGCAAGCTGGTGAATGGTGAATGGTGTATTCTTCCATAGTTTTCGTTTTGTGTTGTCTTATTAAATCATTCAGTTATTTATTGTATTTACCAATAATGCGAAATAAATTAATAATTATCTGCAAGTTTACAATTCTCGCTTACAGACGGACAGCGCTTTTAACAGACAAGAATATTTGTTTGTTAAACCTTCTAACCACTGAACGTAGAAAGTTTATGCTTTTATATCACTCTTAAGTAAACAGGATTACAAAATCAAGATTATTTTAAATCTAATTTTTAATTTTTACTCTCAATTGAGAATTTGAAACCAGACTGATGTATTTATTTTATGTTTTATGTATTTCATTTCATTTTAATGGATAATTTCTTTGCCTTTAAGAGAAATGGGAATTAATGTAGCTGCATTCGTGACAATAACTGTCAAGAAACTTCTCTCAAAGACTGACATGGGTCAGGTATCCAGTGACTTACCACCACTCCTAGGGAATTTGTACAACCCTTAATTTTAAATCTCGCGCTAATTTCTCTGGATGCAGTGCTTGCGAGCTCTAGTAAGCTTGTAACTTTGCCAGTGACCTTGACTTGCTTGGCTAATATCGTCTTTACATGGCAGCAATATCTTGGTAAAATCACTCACCACGTTCGTCACTCACATCTCCAAGATTAGGTGAGAAGAAATCCAAATGGGAATGAAGGCAAAGTAATTTCAGAGGCATTTTGCGCCTCATAGCCCTGTAACAGTCCAGCATGTGTTTCGTCACTTTCCTGAAATTCTTACATATTACGTTTTCCAAGACATTGTCGCATACATCTTTCAATGCAAACCAAGCTGCCTTCTCAGCATATATAGCAATTGTTCAAAGGTAATATCTTCCATCAAGTCACGGATCTGTGGCCCAAAGAAAATTCCTTCTTTAACTTTTGCAATTTTAATCGCAGGAAATTTAGTTAAAGATTGAAAACCCTGGCCATATTTGTCCATTGCTTTCACAAATTCCTTATAAAGCTCAATTACAGCACACATATTTCAATATTCTTTTTGAAATTTCAAATTTTTACTTTCGGTACTTGTAAAACATTCAGTTATTAGAGGCACCATAGTTTGGTCCTGCTTAGGGCCTCTTTTCCGCCTCACACAGAGCCAGAATTACGTTTATCGAGCAATTATAATAAACAACATATTCTTTATTAATAATATCAATTACATTAATTATTTTTCAGCCACAGCCTGCTTGGATTTTAACCATGGAAACCAATTACGGACTAATTATCCCGTTGAAGTATCACTTGTTTCATGACCGCTTTCTCATAAACGATAATTATTGTGGCGGACTGCTTTTTAAAGAACAAATATCAACAATTTTACTGAATTTTAAATTAGTATTTCACAAACAAAATGTGCCCAATAATTTCGTGGTTTCATCAACCGCCGCTGGGGGGGAGGTTTGTAGTTTGGTAGGAAGTCAGTAGTATTATTCGCGCACGTTTTCCTGAGCCCTGATGTCGCTAGGTGCGAGAGGAGGGGGGGGGTAGGTTATGTAGACTGTAGATCTATTATATTAAGACTCAAGATTGCTTTGCAATGTAAATTAGTTTCTATTATAGGTGGTGAAAACTTCTGATTATCACGGTTCTTAGCATCTTCTATTAACTCAACCAATGTTGATAAATGTGTGGCGATAGGAATTCCGGGCTCAAGACAAACTGCGCGTAAAATACTCGAAATGGTAGTTTCGTCTTATGGAGTTGTGCAATGAAGCGATATTCCCAGAAAATTTTGATTTGTTCTTCCTAATTATTATAGTATAACCTCATGAAATGAAGCAACTTTGTTTTCTCTTGTTATTGAGAACTTTTTGTTGCTGTTTTGCTTAGTTACCTTTTAATACTTTAATTGTGGCATCAAATTTATGCCGGCGGCGCTAGCCGAATTCGTTTACTACGCTCTGTGAAGTCACGAAGGTTAAGTGAATTCGAGACTCGCGGGTTCCTGGTTGGGTGACCGGCCAGGAACCCTGGGATCTAACGGCGCCGAGCCCCTGGCCGAAGTGATAAAAGGCACCGACTGCAACGTGACGAGACTTGACAAACATAGTAATTATTCAGTATAGTAATTACTCCGTAACGGAGGATTACTCCAGAAGAAAGCGCTCAACGCCCAACTAGGGTTAAGAGACGCGTTGCATCAACAACGACGCAACGAATTAAAAAAAAATGTTGCAACTCGATCAAATGTCAACGCTGCAAGCGTAGTTTGCCATCAATGCTCGTACCTGGCTCAGCACTTTTAATCAGATTATCGAGTTGCAATTTGTAATGTCTTCCGCAATCAAATACTGTCAACACCAAAAGCGCTTTTCCAGTCACGATGATACCTATACAGCAGGGATACATAAACGAATCATTAGGCGAAAACAAGGCCATTTTCCCATTGGCTGAACGTATTTGTGCAAAACCTATTTTATTAAAAACACAATTTAAACAGAAAATTTTCATTGTTGTTAGTCCACAAATCAAATAAATAAGTGATTTTGAAAAACAGATAATTGTCTTCTCTTCTATTGTCTGCCTTGCCAACCTCCTCCTTTTTACTGCGCCTTTTTTTAAGTCTACGACCGCAATAATCGTCAGTCTTGCTGTACATAAACTAAATTACCGTTTGCGAGCCTATCAGCTTCACTCATCAGGAACTCCGTTGGCGATATCAGCGTCGACGATATTTTTTCAGCCCGTTGGAGACATCCTTGCAGATGGCGTGTGCAAAGGTGAGCACCCACCGTTGAGAATGTCATGGCCTCCTTCGGTAGGCACAACGGTGCTATATACCAGGTCGTAAAAGAGACCATGAACTGCTTACCCACTGTCAATTGTTTCCCTGGCTCGGCAAATGCGTTGTGCGATCTTCCGCTCTTTGCTTGCCGAGGACAAAGACTTCGGAGAGATTTTATGGCCGAATTTTTCTACGTCTTAACGAGAAAATTGAAAATAAATCATCTTTATTACTAAGAATCCAACGTGATTATTGGCTTTATGCAAATGTTGCGGAACTTCAAAATTCCAGTCCTTTAGTATTAGTTTCCTGTGATTGTTTTTAGTTTTCATGTGTACATTTTGCTTGTGATTTAAGACTTGTTCCAAGTTTCAATGGAATTTCATTATTAAACTAGTGGTGCTTCAGAATAGCACAGACTTTCTTGTAGTAAAGTTTTCTAACTTCCTTGGAGTGGATTGGCTATATGGTTTTGCTCCATTCTCTTGCCAACTATCGTCGCCCAAAATACATTTTTTGACATTTTCTCAACTTTTCAGTTTCCTAATAGTAGAACCGAAATTTTTCTTCAAGAATATTAAAGCAGGATAAAACCTTGTTGTAAATAGCATAAAAAATTTAGAGCCATTTTTATAAAACTGGTGTTTAAGTGTTACTGTAAATGCAAAAAAAAAAAAAGAAAAGAAAAAAAAAAATCACAGAAAGGTTTTCAGTCTCCGAAAAACTTTATTTAAAGTAATTTGAAGCACTGTAACTTACAAATACAATAATGTATACAAATCGATGTATATGTGCATATTAATGGCATGAGAGACATTTCAACATATTACATTTGAGTAATTTTGGGGGAAAAAACAAAAAAACAACAATATGAGCTTTACGTCGTATTAAACAGTGAAATTAACACTATCATTAGAAAAAGTTTGAAAAAAATTGCAGTTATTTTCGAGTAAATGGCATTGAAGCATTTCTCTAAATGCGGATATTAGAGCTCATTTTCACAGAAAACAGTTGAGTTTTCGAGAACGTTTATCAGATATTATTTAAAGCACATGTACTCATGAATATAATAATGTGAACAAATTGCCGCTAATGTAAATATTACGTGAGAAAAATGTCAAAATATTTAAATTTTTGTAATTTTTGAAAAAACAAAAGAAGTGAACAAAATGTCGTTATATCACATTATAGAGTACATTCAGCACTATCCTTACCAAAAGTTTTAAAAAAATGGAACAATTTTTGAGGAAATCTTGTTTTTGTTATTTTTTTAAATTGCAAATATTGCACGCAATATTTTGCAAAAAATACTATAATTTTCAAAAGAAATGTACATAATATTAATGAAAGAACAAATTACTGACAACAAATTTTATTTTAAGGAAAAATCTCTTATCATTAATTTTGTAGTTTTAGGAAACCGCCGAAAAGAATTCCAACTTTTGCAATGATCGAAAATTCAGAATTAACCTTGAAAATCGGACCTGGGCCACTTTTATAAGTGTACTTTACTCTATTCTTACAAAAAAAATAAAGAAAAAATTTGGAATCGTTTTTGAGAAAATTTTTAGAATGTCTGGAGGCTTCATATAAAGTAACCCCAAATTTTGAAGAATATTTCTCAAAATTTCAAAGCTTCTACTACAGGCAGATGGACAGGGGTTTATTTAATTTCCAATACCTCCTACGCATGGTTTAGGCGCTACTAGTGGTCACAGGCGGACAGACGGACGGACGGACAGACGGACGAACAGACGGACGGACAGGCGGCCGGAAAACTTTTCGGCGTCAATTGCCTTTTCGGTATCAAGGACCCACAAAACAGGGATTCTGGCTACACCACGTGTTAGATAGTTCTTTCTTTAATTTAGAAACTGGATTTATCCACTTTCTCTTTTTCAGGGCTCGGCAATGATTTTTTTTGTCCTGAAACTCCCCCGTTTTTTCGCGCAGCATTACATAACTTTCTCTATATTACATATATTACTCCGTATACGTATACGAGAAAGTATAAATTGATTGTCATATGACTTTTTAATTAAAACTTTCGTTTTCTGTGGTAAACTTGTGCTGCTAAAACAGCACGTGCTGCTTTCTCATCCGAAATTTCACGCAAAATTACGCGAAATGTACTCAAATTTTTGAAAAATTGTACATGACCTTATTTCAAAATCTATGTTTAAGGAACGGATTTCATTAAGGAAAAATTACTTCATCTTCGTAATTGCCATTGTAGGAGGACGCCGAAAAAATTCTGAATTTTTGCAATTAACAAAATATCAGTTTTCAACGAAAATAAGACCTACACCATTCTCTTAAACGTTCTTCACACAAACAGCAACAAAATTTTGAAAATGTCCCAGGTACTTCATGTAAAGTATTCCCCAAAATTAAAATATCGATTTCAAATTCAAGCGTCGCGACATTAGCCAGATCGATTTGGAAATATCAATTTTGGAGAAAATCGGCTCAACAGTTTAGCCGCTAGGGTTGTTCACAAACGGACGAGCAGACGTTTTGCCGACATTCGATTTTTTGGTATCAAGGACCCATAAAACATGGACTCTGGCTACACCACGTGTTAGAGCATTTCCCTCCCTAAATTTAGCAACTGGGTTTATTGACTTTTCGATATCAGGGCCTTGTAATATGTGTTTTTTCTCCAAAAATTCGCCGGTTTTTTTAGCATTAAATCGCTTTCTCTCTACTGCGTAATCGGAAGAGAGAAAGTAAAAATGAAATATAGGGAAATTTAGTTTTTAACATTCACTTTTGACTACTCTTTTCTTCACGTTTTCCTCTAATATATTTCATTAATTCCATGGTGGAAACTGGTTAAAATTTTTATTTACAATTTAATTTTTTACTGCAAATAAGCCAGGCAAATTCCGTTCATTATGACCCGTGATTGTAATTGATGCCTATTAGTTCGCGAAAGAATTGTTTTAATCCGGAAATATTTTAAGCGAGGAAATTGCATTAAAGCGATCTCACAAAGTAATGATCAAGGGTTATGAAAGGGAGATTTAAATACAAATATGCTCGTAATAGTGAGAGACCGGTTTTTTATTATCTTTGCCATATTTACACTACGACCCTATACCTTCCCCACCCCTAACAGTAAACAACAATAAACTAAACTGGTACCCCCCTAACAAACCTATTAAATACCTCGGATTAAACTTAGATACTAAACTGAATTGGAAACAGCACATAGACGAAAAAATAAAACAGGCTAAAATAAAACTACTGAAATTAAAACCTTTAATCTATAGAAACAGCCCATTACCATATCATTCCTCAATTGCAATATACAAAACCATTCTAAGACCGCTACTGCTGTATGCTTGTCCCATCTGGATAAATTCCGCAAAAAACAATGTAAAAAAATTACAAATAATTTAAAACCAATTTCTCAGAACCATTACCAATGCAACGTGGTTTGTCACCAATGATCAGCTTCACAAAGAACTCAACTTAGAACTCATTGAACATCACATCACATACTTAGCCACCAACTTTTATTATTATTTACCTCAAATCCCTTCCCTTGCAACCTTTAGACTCGCTAAAAACTCGAACCATACCAGAATAAAAAACAGATACCCCTACAATATATTTCTCAAAACCTTCTCCGAATTTGAACTAGAATAGAGGTTCCAAAGGCATGCTCAACCTTATGTTAGATTTAAGTCTTAGAAATAAGTTTAAAATATAAGTTAGTATGTAAGTCTATCAAACATATGTAAAGTTTATACTAAAACTGACCTATGTACAACCAACAAAATCAATAAAATAAAATAAAAAGTTATCTTTGCCGAATCATGGTTCCTGCTGTCAAATTGTGACGTCATTAGCATTAACACTTCGAGTTATCTTTTTCTAATGAATTGTATGTCGTTGAAGATGACTGGCAACCTGGGTAATAAAGAATCTCTAAAGCAAACAGATTGAACGCTTGTCTTCCATGTGAATAATGTTTAATATATGATCATGAAGCGGTACCGAAGACAAATGTAACCTCGGAAAATATTCTTGCCTGTTACTTCCATGAATTTCTGATCAATAATACTCCTATACTTGAATTCACTCAAATATGAGCACTAATAGCACAATCTTGTTAATAAAACGTTTCTAGTAATTATTTCTGCGAACTATTACATAAAATATTGCAAAAACATGAATTATCACAGAATCACATTGACAAAGAGAGACAATTTTAAATAAATATTGAAGTGCTCGCTCCCGCAGAGCGTCTTGAAGCTTTCCTCAAATAACGTTTACGCAATTGATTTAACGAATTTGGCCCGGAATTTATTCCTTGGATAGGTAGAATCCTTTACGAATGCATATTGCAGTATAACCATTGCATCATGATGATCGCAATGTTGGTTAGATTGGTTACCGCCCCCTTCTGGACCCGGAGTTCGACTCCCACTCGATGCAAGTGGGATTTGTGGTGATCAAATCCACGTCGTGATTCTGATTTCGGAATAAAGAGTCTAAAATTGAAATCTTTACCAATGTATCACAAACCATCGTGTTATATGCTCAAATAAAAATAAAAAAGGCATGGATTGAGTATTGATTTCGGAATAAAGAGTCTAAAATTGAAATCTTTACCAATGTATCACAAACCATCGTGTTATATGCTCAAATAAAAATAAAAAAGGCATGGATTGAGTATTCAAAATAAGTTGACAACTGCGTGTTACATTTCGAAACAAATGCAATACTTGAACGAGAATGACTTCATACTTCTTGCTTCTGCAATTTTACAGACTCAATAATCCTTCTCTATTTCATATTTCGACTTCTTTAACTTAACGCACATCTGAATCCGTGTATCCATTTCGTTACCTATAAATATACGATATTCTTAGGCCTATTGTGTAAGGTGGAAAATATTCATAAAAAATGTGTCAGTTTGTCACAGATATAACATTTGTGTTGTTTATTTTTCAGTCGTCTTCAAGTTGATAGAATCAGATTGCACTTTCCTCCACAAAATGTCAAATCAGATTTTAATATTTTTACCTTAAATAAAAAAAGAAAGGAAGAATGTTTTAAACCAGTATTAAATGTTTGATAAAAAACAGATAATACTAGTAACAATTTAAAATACAGAAATACTCCAACTAGGAAATGTACGTTAACGATGAGCGAAAGTGTATTGGCCATTGATGTCGAAATTCGGAGGAATGAAGATGAAATTACTCAGAGGCCCGTGTGAACAGCACCACAGCAAGGCGCGTTCCTTTACCGAGTAAACGAGTCTTCGTCTTCCCTCTCGCAGTTGTCTCGCCCAAAGGCAAGAAAAGAGCCATAGGGATTCCCCACGTGAGCGACTCCATCTGGGGGTCATGCATACACAAAGAAAGCGCTTGCCGCTCTCTGACTCAGAAGTTGCTGCTCCTGTCCTTCTTTCACCGTGTGTGTCAGTTCTACTATTTCTGTTCATAATTCATTCCTCGTTTTCTTTGACGATATTTCTGCTGCTAGGTCAGTTTTGTTTCAGACGAATTAATCTTAATTTTGCTCTTTTCAGTGACTTACTACTTCTTTCTGGACTTCATTCCTGTTTACCTATTATACCCTGATTTATCAGTTCTATTAACTGTAATTAGAGTTAGTTAATTAGATAATTAGTTATTAGTTAGATAATTAGTGGTAAATATCACTTCTTTTGATATTAAATGAATATAGAACAATAAAAACAGGTTGTTTGAATAAGAAATTTAAAAAGAACGTTAGCAAAAAAATCGATACAAACAACACGGTTTCAGAGAAATCTATTTTATTTGTCAGAAAATCAGTTAAAATAAATATGAATGTGATGCCCAAAACTAAATTCTATGCACAAAATATTTACTACAAAGTTAAATCATTGACAAATACTTAATAATGTTTTGTTACATATCTACTAATATTTAACATGATATATTAAATGAAATCTTGAGCCAACGCCGAAGTAATGTTCCAACGGAAGTATGACAGAAGGGGAAAAGCAGCAAGGAGCAGGAAGGAACGAGGACTTCCCACTGGCGTGATGTCGTCTTTAACATTCGTCTGCTACAGACGTACTTCAAGGGTGTCACTCGTGAGTTAGAGGTATCGTCTTAAATATTTACACAACCGACCCATCTGGATCTTTCGAGTACTTCATTCAAGGTTAACGTGAACAATTTAAACCAGTGAGAATGCGTGACATAGCAAAACTTTCCCTTCTTCTAGCCTTTTTATTCAATAACTCGAAAACAAAATGGTTGACATGATTCAAAGATCTAAAAATTAGGGTAAAATGCATTGAGAATGAAGTTTTCGGCTTTAGTATTGAAGGTGTAGGTCAAATTCGAAGATAAATATAAAATTTTAAAATGGCAGGTTTTAATGAAAATCGGAATTATACGATATTTATAAATTCTCTTTCTTCTATTCGAGAAAAAATTAAAGAAAAAATTATTTAGCCATTTTCAAGAACATTTTTAAAATATCATAGGTGTTTCGTGTTAAGAACCTCCCAAAATTAAAATATCTTAATTGTCTCCAGAAAGACATAACTAGATTTCATTCCTGACATATTCACCAAACTTCAGCATTCAAGCTTCTGATCAGCGGACTTACGCCACAGAGATGGTTCATTCATCCATACCAACATCCCCAATTACGGGGACAAAATTGCGGGATCTTCTTGCCACCTTCAATATTAATCATCTTTAGAATATCATTAACAATCCTTAATCTTCACGTGTGTGGAAAGTTAAACCTCAAATGACCCTTAAGCACGATATTTATAACCGTGCAACAAAAACAACAAACTTGCATGTTTAGTATGATATGCGTATAATTTGCTATACCTAATCTGATATCAGAAAAAGAGTAATTCTCAGTTTGAATAACTGTACAGAGCAAGTGGAAACCTTCAAATGCCAATTTTATTCGTTTTACAATTAATTTTTGCTCATTATGTTTGAGAGTAGTGTTTAAATATCCTAATTGGAACCGTACCCATACTTTAGAACATAAAAAACATTATGATAATGCAGATTTGAGTTTCAATATTACCCGGTTGAGAGAGGAAATGAGGTGGATGGTTCATAAGCTATGGGAGAGATCCTTTTCACAGGGTGAATGAGATATGAGATTTTCATGAATTCCTGTCTAGTTTCATACTTGATATAATCAACAAGAGGAAGCAGAGGTTTGATAATAAGTGTGGTATTCGCAAGATATGGCATCACGTACGTAAGAGAATATACTCGTATGTATATATCACCTCAAATCAAAACGTTTTAACTACTAACGCTAACCGACGTAGACTCTAAACGGATAGTTTCGAATATTTTATAAAATTTTATTTATTTTTGAGTCTCTTTTTCATTCGATAAATTGAAGAAAGAAAGAAAGTTGAATAAAGGTTGAAAACTTAAATTGCTAGTTACTTCATTAATCCAGTATTAGTATTTAGATAGCAGAGTTTTCCGCTAAGTATGTTCAAAATAATATCAACGACTACATCAGGTTAAAAATAAACTTCTGTATTCTTAGCAAGCGATGATCGTATTCCTTGTATTTAGATAGCCATCAAAACATAATTATTGCCGCTATTTTCTCTGAAATACATCTTACGTTTCTCCCATTTTTGCACAAATAAACACGATTATTTATTTTCATTTTGTCGATAAAACAAATATTTATGATTCTTATTAACGTTGACGCTGAAATGTTAGCTAATCGGTGTGGCATTTTCCATCTGATTAGAACATTTTATACGTGTCAGAACATTGCTTATAAAAGTATTTCGAGAATTAATATTGTCCTGGAATTCCGACTGCTAACTGGCTAAACTGTTTTTTCAAGAATTCGGGAAAAATTTGGTTTTTGCTTGCCTCTGGAAAGATGTACGTGAACTGCTACAACTCACGAGGAAAATAAAAGAATAATGAAACAAATTCTCCATGGGATTCACAAAAAAGTTTATAAAATTTCTAACATAAACGCGAACATATAATTATTTCTACATTCAGGAAAAAAATAAGTGCAATTATCATAAGAGTTTCCATGAAAATTAGACAGATTTGCATGAGTATATCTGCAGGGGTCTGAAGCGGATGTACTTGAAACGTCCTTGTGTTCTAAAGAAAAACATTCTCTGAATCGGCAACATTACATTGTCCATAAATGCGTTGTTGTGTTATGAAAATTAGATACAGAAAATTTAGGTTCATTTTAATTGTAATTCATTTGCTTTTATCTCTTATTTTGACTGACATGCGTCGCTACTTCATCGAATGATATGACGAACGGAAGTGTTGACCCTCAGCAATGCATGAAACTGCACAATCATATAAAGCAGTTGTTAGATTCACAGTAAAAAATATAATAAAATTAAAAGAAAATAAAAGTAAATAGTGTATCATTTTGAACCGTGAAGTGTGATTTATTAGACATAAGAACGAGATATTCAGGGTTTCGTTTTCGAAAGACGAATCCGGACTAACTTGACATTTTTATTATTTTGATAATAATAACCTTTCCAATCAATGTATGACAACATATGACATTAATCACTAAATGTCATATTTTATTAATTTTTCAGATCAAAAAACATCGGCCTAACTTTTGCGTGTACGTCCTGAAAATGTTCGTGTTATTTTATGAAAGACGTATCATTTATTTATGAATATGCAAGGACCATTCACCAGAAAGGAAGTGTAAATATTTTATGGATTAGTATGAATTCTGGAGAAAAGTTACAGTTAATGTTACAGTTAAACGTTCTGGAGAACGTTCTGGAAACGTTCTGGAGGGGTGGTTTGCTATATATATTTCAGTTGTGAGCCAGCGCGAGGAGAGACATTTTTTGATTGATCGATTGATTGATTTTTTCGTGTTTCTGGAGAAACGTTACAGTTAAACGTTAAATGCTTATAACATATTTTTTTCGCCTAACAAATCTTGAGAATTACCAATTCTCAAGCCACATGTAGTACATTCTTAACGTACTTGAAACGCACTCTTTCCGAGCAAGATGAAATGAATTAAAAATAAAAGTAATAGTTGAATTTAAAACATGTGTAAACACGCAATTACATTTTCGGCCGCCCAGTGCGGCAGCGGGCCGCGGGGCCCTGCCGCGCGTCCGTCGTTGGCCCTTTGTCCTTCGACGCCGCCGCTACCGCACCTGTTTTTCGCCGTTGCTCGGCTGCCGCCCCCAAGCGAAGGCGTGCGGGGTCTGCAGAACACTTGTTCGCGGTAGCCGACAAAGACGTTTGTCGGCGAAATACAGTGCGCGGTTTATGATTTTATTGCCTTCCAGCCGGCCGCCTGGCCCTTGCGCACCGCGCGCGGCCGACCTTGTGTCAGGAGGCTCGGAAGCGCGGCCACCCAAATCGCCCGCGCCTTCCTGCGCCTCGCGCGCCCCCACCTCTCTTCTGGGGAGCCCTTCCCACAGTCGGCAAGGGCCAACCCCTTCCATTTTCAGACCGCCCTCTCCGCGACCACCGCGTGGGAGGGGTGGTTTGCTACATATATTTCAGTTGTGAGCCACCGCGAGGAGAGACATGTTTTGATTGATTGATTGATTTTGTCGTGTTTCCTGGCGCGTCAACTACTTCGGTCATTAGTCCCGTTAGTGTAGTGCATGTTTTTTCTCGGGAGATGGCAGTGATCTTCTCCGGCTGGATGGCGAGATCCGGCGCCGACCTACCGTCGGCTAGTGGGGCTTCCCCCTAACCAGGACTCTCCCACCAGCGGAGCACCGCCCCAGTCGGGACAAGCTCTAAGCTTCCGACCGGTCTCCCGAAATATGTGGTAGTGTAGTGCATGATAGTGTAAGTGTGTGTGTAAGAGGAGAGGATAGGACAAGGAAGAGGAAGGACAGATCGCGCGCGGTCCGAGGTCGAATTAAGCTGCTGTCTGGAGGAGAATTCTAGCGGCCGGCTGCTCTGATCGGTAGTTTTCCGTGGTTTCTCCGATCAACACCAGGCGAATGCCGGAGCAAGACCCTGCCAAACGGGCCACGGACCGCGCGCGATCTGTCCTTCCTATTGCTTGTCCTATCCTCTCCCATTACACACACACTTACACTAACATGCACTACACTACCACATATTCCGGGAGACCGGTCGGGAGCTTAGAGCTTGTCCCGACTGGGGCGGTGCCCCGTTGGTGGGAGGGTCCTTGTTAGGGGGAAACCCCACTAGCCGACGGTAGGTCGGCGCCGGATCTCGCCATCCAGCGGGGAAAGATCACCGCCATCTCCCGAGAAAGAAACATGCACTACACTAACGGGACTAACGACCGAAGCAGTTGACGCGCCCGGAAACACGAAAAAATCAATCAATCAATCATATAGCCATACTGGCAGGCTACATCGCTCGCATTTGCAGTCACGTGTATTGCGGTACGATAGTGAAAATGAGACCACGGCAGCACACACGCCTAGTCCACGTGTCTGAGTACTGAATATTCGCTCAGCTGGTACAGAGCGACTTGTGCATATACATTCTCATCACGGCAAGACTCCAGGCTCCAGCACGGGCTACAACTGTACGGGTACAACATACAACGCCTCCGTAACCAGGTACCTGTTTCTCTTTTCAAAGGTGCCGAGTCAAAAAAGACATTCATTCTGAAGAGCATCTGTCACAGACATTCACCACGTTTGGTTTCATTTAGGCGTTAATTTGTGTTTTAGTCACTTTTAATTCTTTAAATTAGTTTTATACATTTTTTCTTGATTGTTGTACATTACTAATTTTAAGACTTAAGAGTTAGAATTTTATTAGTAATTCACCGCTCGGGCCCGACATGCATTTGTAAATAGTAGTAGGTTATTTTTGATTTGTATGTTTAGTTTGTAAGTTTCATTTATTTTTGTTCCAAGAGGCATACTCACTCCTCTTTTAACTTTCCGTTAATGAAATTAACATTAGTTCAATTTCTTGTTTTTATATTTCGACCGAATCCTTTCATGACGAGGTGGTCCTCCAGCCCTTTTCTTTAGTAGCCCTCTGGCTACATCACTGAGCTACCGGAGACCGGTATGTATGTGTAATTGTGTCAGCAGCACAGTCCACGCTGTTGGCTCATCAGCGTGCGTGGCGCCGTGTGTGAGGTGGGTACGCGCTCACACTCACAGACGCGCTTGCGCATACTCATGTATTACTCAGATAGTTGCATCTCATTCATTTTTCGAGCTTTTGACGATTTTATACTCTGAACTTCATCAGTAAGAAGCATTAATGTAATAAAATATTTCAAATTTTAAAAACATAAGGATTTTCTGCATCATATTGGGAGGAAGTACTTTTAAATTACTGCCAACATTACTTTATAGCTCGTTTTTGAGAAGATTAATTCTGACGTAACGTCCTGAAGGTAAGGGTCACACGTATTTCAAATTGCTCTGAAATATCCCATTCATTCATGCGCCATACCATAAAAGCTAGCTAACTATCTTCTCTTATTGTTACTTTCTATTTTCAGACAGTCTCTAAGACATCTTCTGCATTATCGCCTCCTTCCCAACGCCGATTAGTTAGCATGAAAATAAACGTAAAATGAATTATGTTGATAAATGGATGACTTGAAATGAGTACGAGGAATTTTTATCATTCAGTCAGCCACAAAAAATGCTCTTCGACGCCCTTTTCAGATTCAAGTGTATGTATATGATGTACTTGAATATGGCACAGAGAGAGGCCTGTCCGAACCGCACTCGCCGGCAGCTGAAGGGCCCCGTTTGGGGAAGCGGAATAGCAAAGGGGCAGCGCCTTCGGAGTTCCCTCGAGGCACAGGCTCGGGTGGAAGGAGTAGACTGAACGTGCCTGGGGACGCGTGCCTGGGGACGCGTGAGTAACTGTGAGTAGGTTCTACATACGTGTTTGATTAGTTGTTTTATTTCAGGAACCTTCATAAAACAGCCTAGAACGTGCTATGAATTCATTTAATAACTCGATTATCTCGCAGCAGCCAATAAATAGAAACTACATGTATTAATGTAAATAGTAAACTACAATAATAGTAATAATAATAGTAATAGTAATAGTAATAGTAATAATAATAATAATAATAATAATAATAATAATAACAACTTAATTGTGTACAGAGTGTATTATGTATAGTTACGTATGTCGCTAAAGGAATATATAATTTGTAAATAAACATTTTCATTACTCATTAATTGATCTGAATGTACATTGTCAACACTAAAATATATAACTGCACTTAATTTCCGTTCATTTTTTAGTAGCCATTTAGGACCGCCTTTTGTCTTTGAATCTTAGTGAGGAAAGGTCCGACATCAGGCAGAACGGCCACTTCTTTACTGCGCCTTGCTTCTTGCAGCTGCGAGGGCGATCCTGGGCCAGCCCAGAAAACGTGCCAAATAGCTTTCCATTCTAGATTTTTGATTGACTGATGGATTAGGGATTTCTGGCGCGTCACTGCTAAGAGCATTAGTCCAGTGTGTATAGTGCATCCTTCCCTCGGGATGGGGCGGTGATCTTCCCCGCGTAGATGGTGAGATCCGGCGCCAACCTACGATCAGCTAGCGGAGTAGGTCTCTCCCAGCAGTGAGGCATCGCCTCAGCCGAAGCTCAAAGGCTCCCGATCGGGGTCCCGGCATGTTTAGTAGTGTAGTGAATGTAAGTGTAAGTGTGTGAAAGTAAGAGTAATAATAGGATAAGGGAGGGAAAGTAAGTATCGCGCGCGGTCAGTGGCCCGTTTGTTAGGGTACTGCTCCCGCATTCGCCTGGTATTGATCGGAGAAACCACGGAAAACTACCGATCAGAGAAGCCGGTCGCTAGAATTCTCCCCCAGACAGCGACTAAATTCGACCTAGCTCACTAGCTAGTGTCAAAAATCCTTCCACACCATCGAGACTCAAACGGGCGACCTCCCTGAGAAAGACTGCGGCCCTTGTAGATGAGAAAATTTTCTCTGTAAGGATAATATCGATACTGCATCCTAGACCAAAACCAGTCGTCTGCAACTCTGCAACTCCGCTTCACCGACACGTACCAGGAAAACCTCTCTGCATTCAATAAAAAGACCAAGCAAACAAAAAACGCGAAGTGGGCGTGGCCCACGTCAGCAGAGAGGATCAGAGCAAATCCAGTTGGTGGGGCGCGCGGCGGAGCTTCGTCGGCCGCGTAACGAACGCCCGCCCGGCAGGTGCTGAAGCGCGCGCCCTCGAGGCCGCTCGATACAAACGCGGACCCCGCGGCCAAATCCAATTGCCGGCGTCGCTCGCGAGTGGCGCTGCAACGGTGCGCGGCCAAACAAACCGGGCGGGGCGCGCGCCCCCGGGCCACGACGTGCCGGTCATCGGCGGCCCTCTTCAGCAGCGAGCGTCCCTCCTACGCGACCGGATTTGCGTGCTCAGAAGGCCCGATGCGGCGAATTTTTAAGAGTTTGATTGATTGTTGTTTTTTACGAGGTTGATAGATTGTAGATTTTTACAAGTATGATTGATTGTTGTTTTTTACGAGGTTGATTGATTCTAGTTTTTTACGAGTTTGTCTTATTGTTGCTTTTACGAGTTTGATTGTGATCTTGTCACCTCCTATGGACATTAGTTTCGTTAGTGTGGTGCGTGATATATGCTAAGAGGTGGTCCGACTTCCTTTAGCTCATTGCGTGCTCTCAGCAGAGACTCTGAACGAAAGATTCTGAGTTCGATTCCCGACGATGGCGCAATTTCCACACTAGGTTGAAATCAGCCGGTGTCTGGAGAATTCAAGGGGCCGGTTGCTCTGACTGGTAATTTTCCGTGTTTTCACTCATCAACACTTGATGAATGCCGTTCGATACATCGCCCCCGCGGCCAAATCCAATTGCCGGCGTCGCTCGCGAGTGGCGCTGCAACGGTGCGCGGCCAAACAAACCGGGCGGGGCGCGCGCCCCCGGGCCGTCGGCATCCCTCTTCAGCCGAGCAGCCCTCGTATGTGACTGGATTTGCGTTCTCAGAAGACTCGATGCGGCGAATTTTTACGAGTTTGATAGATTGTTGTTTTTACGAGTTTGACTGATTCCGGATTTGTCAATTTCAATAGACATTAGTTCCGTTAGTGTGGAGCGTGATATATCATGGGAGGTGGTTCGGATGATTTTATCTCATTGTCGCTCTCGGCTGCGACTCTGAAAGGAAGATTCCAGGGTTCGAGTCCCGATGGTGGCGGATTTTCGACACTAGGTCGAAATCAGTCGCTGTCGGGAGAATTCGAGCGGCCGGTTGCTCTGATTCGTAGTTTTCCGTGTTTGCACTCATCAGCACTTGGTGACTGCCGTTCGATACAAACGCGACTCCCCGTGGGCAAATTCAGTTGTCGAGGCGATCGCGAGTGGCGCCACAACGGCTCGCGACTAAACAAATCGGAGCTGCGCGCCGTCAGGCGACTGTCTCAGCAGCGCCTTTTCGGGATCGGGGTGGCCTTCGGACGCGAGCGGATCTGGATGTTCAGGAGGATGTGAGACGTACTAGAATGAAAACACAGACGACTGTTCTGATTGATATTTACAATATATTTACAGTATATTTACAATTAATGTATAAAGATTATAATACGAAAATTTAACCCCTTGGCAACCTTTCAGTTCTCTTAGCCGCGAAACCCCGCGACCGTCCCTAGGCCTCGCCCAGAACCACTGCATCGGAAGCAGCAAAAAGCAACGCGAGGTGCGAAGCTGTCGGACATAGAGTCCCGTAACTACACCAGTTACATGGCCTGTCGCCTAACCGATCTTCGACCTGAAGATCACGTGCAATGATAGCACTGGAGATACCTCTCGTCTTTCGACACCCTGCGTATCCCGCGAGGCGCCTGTCGGCGTGGCCTTAAATATCCGTCAGCTCGCCCCCACCCTACAAGCAGCGGGCGTCATACGGCTCGCTGGCCAGCCCTTCCAGGGCTGCAACCGACATCTCTTAAACTCGCGTCCGCGCGCGTCCTTTTCAGGGATTTTCCAGCCGGGATTCCTACGGGGCTTTCCAGCCGGCGCGGCGTGGCGCCGCCGCCCTACACCACCCTTCTACATCCGGCTTAGAGCGGGGTTTCCCCGAAACGGCCCGACGCAGCGGCGCCGAACCACGCGACGCTACAGATGGATGCGCCGAATGTTTACCGATTTGATTGATTTTACGAGTTTCATTATTTGTTACGTGTTTAATTGACTGTTTTCGGTTTAATTGTACTTCTATTGTCAATACTTCCGTTAGTGTGGTGCGCGATATTTCCTGGGAGGTAGACCGGCTGATATTAGACCAGAGCCAGCATTGTCGCTGAAGCTGCAGCGACTCCGGACGGAAGGTTGTACGATTCGAGTCTCGGCGAGAGCAGAGTTTTCGACTCTAGCCAAATGACTAGGTCGAATTATACCGCTGTCTGGAGAAACCTAGCGACAGGCTGCTCTGATCTTTAATTTTCCGTGGTTTATCCCATCAATAGTAGGCGAATGCTTCTCGATACAAATGCCTCCCCGCTGACAACTGTAATTGCCGGTGCCGCTGCTAACGTCAACTAATATGGTCTACAGTCACATTACTGTGGTGCACGATACATCCCGGGAAGTGGACCGGTTCAGTTTAGTTTGAAATCACCATTGCCACTAAATCTGCAGCGACTCTGACCGGGCGGTCTTAGACTCCAGACAGTGGCATATTTTTGGCAATAGATCAAATTCAGCCACTGTTCGGAGTATTATTGCGGTCGGATGCAATGATCATTAGTTTTCTACGGTTTCGTCCATTAATACCAGGCGAATACCAGAGCAGTGCCCTAACAAACGGGACCCGGAGAGCGCGCAATCTTTCCTTCTTCTTCCTTGTCCTATCCTCTCCCCTTACACACACACACTTACACTAATATACACTACACTACCAACATGTCGGGAATTTAGAGCTTGTCCCGGTTAGGGAAGATGCGCGGGGGAGGTGGTGGACATGGCGAGGGATATCACCATCCAGTGGGAGAGGAACACCTCCCGAAATAAAACATTCACTGCGCTAACGCGACTAATGACCATTGTTGCGATACAACTGTCACATTGACAACTGTTAATATCAATCAATGAACCGAGAGGTGGCGGTGTTCGTATCATGCTTATTCTTGAAATTCGGTGCTGACATAAGTATCCGCTTACAGCAAATTTCCCCCTTCAAGTAATTCGCAGAGCGAGATATCGCCCTAACTGGAGCAAGTTCAAAGCTTCTGAATGGTCTCGAAATGCATGTGGTGTTGTAGTGCATGTAACTACGTGTGCGTATGTGTAAGGAGAGAGGTGAGGTCGAGGGTGAGGATGGGAAGATCGTGCGTGGTACAAGGCCTTTTTCATAGAGTACTTCTCCGGCATTCGTCTGCTGTTCTCAGACAGCTCAATTCTCCAGAGAGTGGTTGAATTCGACCTGCAGATCTAGAGAATGTCAAAAATGTGCTTCTTCGGTACTCGCAACCTACGAATTCAAGGTCAGAGGTCCTGCATAGACAACGTAGCCCTGAGCCTCATCAGCGACTCATGTGCGCTGTATTTTTGTGAGGTGTTTTAGGGCACTTATGACTGAAAAATGTAGATTTTCTTGAAAATTTTCCATTTTTCTATTTTGGACCTAAAAAATTCTGTGATCTTTCCGCTATCACAGGGTGGTTTAATTGTTACCATTCCGCCATTTTTAAAGGCTCTACGGACGGTTTAAATGGCTAGCGTGCGAACAACTGGGTCTCAGTGCCACGCCCCCTTTTCTAACATGACATTTTTCCTCTTTTGTACTGTTTTTTTTTTTTTTTCTAGTTTGGCGTTCGAAATTCGCGGGCAAAGGAAGTGTAATGTTCGCGCTTTGTGATACTCATTGTTTTCACTACGTATTCATAATAAATACTTAACAAAATTGATTTAGCTAAATTTTAGTTGTTAGACCTATATACATTTTCTCATAATTTACTTACAGTTTCTAAATAATTGTTTTATACATCGATTTTTTGTGTGTTCTTTGTTAACATAGAATGAATTTCTCTTTTGTTGTACGTAGTTGTCATGCTTTCCGGATTTGTTGTTTACATGCAAAGAGTGTATCTCATGTTTATCTCATGTTCGCTGCTCGCTAAGTTTTGAATATTGTGTTATTACCTAGTGTTCAAAGGGAAGTGTGTCGTGTATTTCAGAGTTATTCGTGTGATCTGTCTTCCTTTTTTGTAATTTCTTACATAATGAAAAGCAAAAATCGCCAAGAACTAATTACAGAGTGTCAAAGAAGCGACCCTCGAAAAGAACTCGTTGTGCCAGGGCCAATGTGTTGAAAAGGTACACGCAACAAAGCATGAAAGTGACTTCAATCACTGAAGAACAACTACCTACTTGTGACAATGTAGGTAGTGAAAGGCTGTGAAATTGATAATATATCTAAAAGTAATAGGAAATTAAAAGCATTTTCGGAAACCAGGCTGTACATACAGTGCAGGGCAATTCTGAAGTGCACAGGCATTCATAATACTTTAATTGTCATTTTCTCGGTGTGTGATTTTTCAGCATTATCTTACATAAAAAATGCTCCATGTTTAACATTTTTTGCTTGATTTCAGTGAAACTTTCAGATATTATAGTAAAATGTCTAATAAAGGTATTGTGGTATGGATTTTTTGTGACATTAGTCAAACTATTTTTTCATGAATTTTGAAAAACAAGCAGATACCTTTTTCTTCGAAAATTCATTATACAATACTTTAAAAAATTGTAGAAACATAAGTTCTTGCATTTCAATAAAATCCATACCCCATTTTATTCTTATATATTTAATGAATTACTAGAAAAAAAATCAAGCAAAAAAAATTAAAATTATTATACAAGGAGCATTTTTTGTATTACATAACTAAAATTTAATTAAAAATTAATAACAATTAATTGACTGGAACAATCAAGTTGAAAGTTGGTACAGTGTTTTACATAAATAAAATGCATGTTCTGTAAAAATTTTGTATTTGTATGTGCAAAATTACCGAAGTTTCAAAATTCAGTCATAAGTCCCCTTAAGTATTTAAAGTAGTAAAATTAAGTCACCAGTAAAGTGATCAGTCTCAGACTAATTTTGCTGTCTTTGTTAAACATGGGAACCCTGGTTCTCTTTCTTCAAATTTGGTGTCTTGAAACTGACCAGAAAATGTAAGTTGTTCGACGTATCCCAATGAAGTCATATGTTGTATATCATACTGTATTTTATATCGGTGTAGTGCTGCACTGGCACATCTTATCTCACTAATTTTCTGTTCCATTAATTCTTAATAAAAAAATAAGGACACCAAAAAGCATATATAAATTATATCGTTGATATATAAACAAGTGATTCTAAGTTGACAGATCGTGTTTCAAAACAAAGAAAGTTGTAAGCGATTCTGTTAAATATGGCTACCCAAACGTGTTGTAGGTAAGATTAAACTGTTTTACACTTCAAAATGTAATATTGTTGTCATGAAACAAACAAATTAGACTTAAAGATAATTTGTTTCTATACATTTTCTCAGTTATGTGACTTGTTAAAATACGAAATTATCGATAATTTCTTCGCCTAAACTCCAGGGCTCCAGCAGTCTCACTAATCAGAAAAAATAAAAATGTGACTAAGCTGGGTAAATAATAAAACTAGTGGTGCTACAGAATGGCACAGACTTTCTCGTAGTTAAGTTTTCTAATTTCCTGGGTGTGGACTGGCTTTATGGTTTTGATCCATCCTCTTCTCAGCTGCCATCTATCGCCGGCCAAAGTACTTCTTTTTAACAAAAATTGTCAACTTTTCGGTTTCCTAATAGTAGAACTGAAATATTACTTTAAGAATATTAAATAAGGTTAAAACCTCGTCCTAAATAGCAATTTTCATTAAAAAATTTAGAGCCTGTTTTTCGAAAATTGTTTAAGCGTTACTGCAAATGGGAAATTTGAAGCTCTTTTTCACAGAAAAGTTTTGAGTCCAATATGATAACGATAAATTATTTATGATGAAATCATTTTATCAACCACATATCGAATCAAAATATTTTGTTAAATGATAACGTATAATTTTTAATTAATCCATCTCGTACACGAGCGGCACTCGCCTGTAAATTCTCACACAGAATATCAGTCCAGGAAGCATTGTTCTGTTTGCATGAATCAACATTTTTATGTGATCTGCAGCGTGTGTCGCTTGGATATTTGTGTTTTACATTGTTATTAATATTCCCAAAACAGCCTCTGCGCGCAGAGATAACATTTCAAAGAAGTAATTTTTAAATGCATAAAAAATGTTATTTGTGAACAAAATATTGATTTCATTAATACATTATCTCTACGCTTGAGAATACGAACTTGTTATATAATTTACGAATTCCCGGGAAATGCAGTAAATGGGTTCAGTTGTATCTTCGGGGAAACCATGCGTGGACGAGATAAAAGTGTAACTATTGATACTATTGTTAAAGGCGACTACGAGACAAACAGTAGATTCCTACTGGCCGCTCTTATCCACAGTTCGTTGCTCTCACGTGGGATATCGCTTCGCGTCGCAGCAATCTGCTCTTACGATTCTCCGTTGATTGATTGTTAGTGATTCTGGGCGCGTCAACTACTATAGCCATTATACCCGTAAGTGCAGTGCATGTTTTTCATCTGGAGGTGGCGGTGTTCTTCCCCACTGGATGGCGATATTGGGCGCCGACCTACCGTCGGCTAGCGGGGTTTTCCCTAAGCAGGTATCTCCCACTCCCACTTCCTAGGTCATTGTAGTCTTGCAGGCAGAAATTCGGTGACGGGAGGACTGCTCTGGGGTCACTGGATTTGCTCTATCGTCCTCTTGTTGAGTCAGGGCTTTCTTCATTTATCAACATAAAAGCCTTGTGACCATACCTGGAAGTGGGCATTTTAAAGATAGGTGAATATGAAGAAACAATATGAATGATGATGGAGCAAACATGCTGCGATAGCTCAATGGCGACACCATTGTCTCTACAGCATCGTTCACTGGTAACTTCTCGTGTTTTAGTCAAGTCGGTTGTGGAATTTCATCACTAAATACATAATATGCACCCGATGTTTTGAGGAAAACGCTGTTGGCCGAATCTCTTGGATCGGTAATTTCCATGATTTCTCCCGTCACTACCACCCTGCACTTTAGGAAAGAGAAACGGAAGAGGCGATAACCTTCCGTCTTCATCCTTGGCTCATCATCACCCCTTACACACACTTGCACCAACATGCACTATGTAGGTAGAACAGAGGTTAGAGCTTGTACTGACCGACTGTGACGTTATTCTGCAATGAGAATTATCCGGAGTGAAAAAAAAAATCGCGCAAGTCGATGTGTAGGTCGTTGCCGGATCTCATGTGCAAGAAAGAAGCATTACCGGAAGAGGTGGCTGAGTGCATTAACTGATGTCACTGCAGTGTCTCTAACCAGGAAATGGGAAACCTAGGTTTGAGTCTCGACTGTGGCAAGATTGTCGACAGTAGCTTGTCAGCTAGGTCGAATTCAGTCGCTGTCCGGAGGAGAATTCTAGCGACCTGCTGCACTGATCGGTAGTTTTCCGTGGTTCCTCCGATCAACACCAGACAAATGCCGGAGCAGTACCCTAACAAAAGGGCCACGGACCGCGCGCGATCTTTCATTCTGCTTCTTTGTCCTATCCTGATCTCTTACACACATTTACACTAACATGCAATACATTACCACACATGCCGGGAGACCGGTCGAGAGCTTAGAGCTAGTCCCGGCTGGGGTGGTGCCCCGCTGGTGGAAGATACCTGGTTGAAGGAAATCCCTCTAACCGACGGTAGGTCGGCGGCGGATCTCGCCTCCAGCGGGGAAGATCACCGCCACCTCCAAGGAATAAAAATACACTACACTTACGGTACTAACGACCTCGTTAGTTGACGTATTCGGAATCAATAACAACCAACCAACCAACCTGAAAGAAGCACCACTTCCTCTCAGAATATTCGTAATAGCAACGTCACTATGAGACTTAACGGGACTAGCGATCCAATAGCGTTTTCCATTCGCCGCACGCAGTGCGCACTCAGGGCAGCTTTCGTGCTCCATTCGACCGCTAGTGCGCACCAGTGCAAAGTAGCGCATGTTCCATTCGCACAATCACACGGAACCAAGGCGCACTCGGGGCGCCCTAAACAGCACTGACGATCGCGTCAGTGCAGTCCAGTGCACCGTGCTATTGCGAGGTTAGGTATGGAAGTTATCCACGCTGATTTGGATTCGTGGTGAAATTGTGAAGGAATTGAGAATCATCTGTCACGCAGGGATACTTCGAACGATCTTATGGTTTGCAAGAAATATCTTATAATAATTTTTGTTACTCGCGAAGTTCGGAAAAATCAGGTTGGGGTTTTCTAAAATTTAACGTTGAATTACTTCAAGTTAACAAACCCAGTGCTATTTAGAAATCAATGTGTAGGTACTTCTCAATTTCGAAACGCTAATAAAGTGAAAATAAAAATAGTGACCCTTACAGAATCATTGAAATATACGTGCCAAAAAATGTTTGTCGCACACCCATACATATACCAGCGGAAATACTCATGTTAATATTTGTATAGTTTTCAATAATCAAACAATTCTGAAGAATCCTTTCGGTTCAAAATCTTGTGTACTATATAGATCACTGGCAAATCTCGAAAAATGAAATTTCGGCACATACGCATTTGCAGTTTTGTGGTTTTTAAATAAAGAAACCACACGTTAATAATTTATGAATTAAGAACTAAGAATTACCAAAACACTTCATAAAAATTATAACAATGATCATAATTCAAAATTATTATTTTTAGAGTTCCATCAATGAGTTGTGGGCATTTATACATTTAACATTTAATTATCATTGTCTAACCCTGTATACTCAATGATCGGCAGGGTCATGAAATCTCCTTGTCGTTAGAACCTGATCTGCCGAACATCTGTGCATAAAAATGTGGAGAAAATGTCAAATGTGTAACTTTGTTATAATAAATTTCCCACGGTACAAGTATGTTCATTAAAAACAGTCAATTTCAAATCCTCTACATGCTCTAGAAGTTTATATACGAATTTATTCTGAGACACTTGAATATACTGACATCAAACTTGTTAGACAACATTTTCCCGGGAATAAATTTTCCCATAAACCGTAATATATGCAATACTGAGTTATATTAAGCTGTAATACATATTACAAACTTTCTTTTAAGGTCGCTTTTCAACATCTAGGTCATAAAGCAACCACTTTGATTTTTAAACTATAGGTTAACCTGTAGGGAGAACACGTATGGACAACCCACACACCCACAAACATCCATTCCCGCTAGTGCACTACTGCCTTAACGATCTCGGCCTCGGATCGGCACTACACCCCTTCTTAAGGTCATTAATCCAAAGATCGTCCTGCAATAAATCTGCAAAACATTAATCAATCAAACATTTCAGCGAGAAAGAATGGATTTACGTTGTATAACAATCCTGTTTGAAATACCAACAAAGATATGTGTATTATATTTTGTCATCTTTATTTAATAATGAAATAATGAATGTCATTAAATAATATTTCCATAATAAAGAAGAAATATATTGGAGTATCAAAGAATCATCATAAAAATCTCTAATAAAAACTTCCACACCTCCAATCTATTATAGAAATTTTATATCCCAATGTATTATAAACATTTTTGTACGATGATATAGATTCATTCCTTTGTTATAGGTCCGTATTCTTATTTGATTTTAATGTTGAACATGTTGCTTCAAGGTTAAGTGTAATATTGTTGACTTTTACTCTCGTAAAATTAACCGAGTAAATTACGTATTTAAGATGTTATTTAACCATCCCAGCACCTTATATTTCAACAATGGCTGGAACTCGAGTTGCAAAAGATCGTAAATCAAAACAAGAAAAGTAGCACAGGAAGAAGAAACAGTAATGAGCGCGGAAAGGCAGTAAATTTCTGCTAGCGGGTGGCTTACAAACAACGTTGGATGTTTACAGCAGACCTTATCAGCTGTCCGAGTCACCATCGGCAGGCGCCAGTGGCCGCCCGCCAGAAGTCAAAGGAAGATCCGCAGTTGGTGCTGAAGAGGCATCTGAGGGCTTGGAGCTTGAAGCCAATCTAAGGAGACCCACAACACGCGTTCATCTTCCAAAAAATCGCCGATTTTTGCTGTCTTATAATATTTTCTCTCTAACACGTTAGTGGTATATGAAAAAGCGAAAATTAATTCTTTTTCACAATTTATGTTTCCAAGCTTCATGAATGAAGCTTGGAAAAAAATAATTTGGTCGGGAGTAGAATATCACTTAATCTGGCATAGCACGTGCTTAGGGCCTCCAAATAATTTTCGCTTTTTCACACACCACTTACGTGGTATACAGAAAATATTTTAAGACATTTTAAAAAGGCGATTTTTCGGAAGATGAACAATTATTTTGTGGTCGTGATGCCGAAAATCGAATAGGTCCTGTTAGAGAAAAATTGTATCCTTATATATACTGATTTCTTTCTTTAACACATTATGTAGTCAGAATACACGTTTTCTGTATTCCTAAGGCCGAAAAATACACTGACAGCAAAACGTCTGTTTGTCTATTCGTTTTTCCGCCCGTGTTCAATGATAACGACTTTACCTTCACACGATTTTCATCGAGGTTGATATTCTCTTACCGATCTGGTCGAACTCGAGGTCCTGAGAATTTGAAACGAGTATTTTGATTTTGGGTGGACTTAACGCGAAATCTTAACATTTTAATTTTTTTCCAAAAAATGAATCGAAATTTGTTAAAGGAATGTTTTTTCTCGAAAGAGGAAAAGACTAGCGCAGGTCACATGTTCCTTGAACTCTTATTTTTAAGACTTTTTACTTAATAAAACCCGTTCTTCAAACTATTATCTTTAAGTAAGGTCTTACATCGTATTTTTTCGCAAATAGAACAAAGAATATTTTTAAAATTGGCATAGATATTATTTTGGTGGACGCTCCATATCTTCGAAATTTGCAAACAATTAACATTTCAAAACAAGAATATTGATTATAAAGTGTTTATGCTTGATCTACTTTACTTGATGAAATATATTCATCAAAATTTGATATTTAAAGGTCATACACAATGTTTTACAAATACGAATATTTTCGCATTATTCTCGCGTTATGTTAGCGTAAATCTTTGAAATTGAGTTTTCCAGGCTTGTTTCGCCAAATATCAGGTCGCATTATGCCAATGGCAACGCCGCACGGCAGTTTGGAATTATTAAAATTCCTTCTCGTCGTTGGGCGATAATGTTTCCCGTTGTATGACACGAACTTTTGGATTGTTGAATTAATGAGCCAGAGTCATGATCTGGGCTGTCCGGGTGACGCCGCGTCGAAGGCTGGGATGCCGACGTCAGTGACTAGGCAGTACAGCCCTGAAGAGGACCGCGTCGGTCGAAAGTCGGCACCCCAGCCTTCGACGCGGCGTCACCCGGACAGCCCAGATCATGCTAATTTTGTGCTTATATAGTGTTGCATTCCTACCTTAAAGGTGCAAGTGCATCAATATGGTTGGTTGATTGATTGATTTGTGATGCCAGGCGTATTAACTGATAAACTCATTAGTAGCGTAAGTGTAGTGCAAGTTTCGTCCCTGGAGTTGGCAGTGATCCTCCCTCACTAGAGGGCAAGATTCGGCGCTGACCTACCCATCGGCTTGTGAGGTTTTCCTCAACCAAGTATTTCTCACCAACACCCTCCCCCAGCCGGGGCAAGTTCTAAGCTCTCGACTGGTCTATCGGCATGTGTAGTAGTGCAGTGCATGTACGACACTGTAAGTAAGGGGAGAGTATAGGATAAGGAAGAGGAAGGAATGACTTCGCGCGGTCTGTGGCCCATTGGTTAGGATACTGCTCTGGTATTCGCCTGGTGTTAATCGTGTAACCACGGAAAACCAGCGATCAAAGCAGCCGGCCGCCAGAATTCTCCTCCAGACAGCGACTGAATTCCACCTAGATGTAGGTAGTGTCAAATATCCTGCCACCGTCGGGATTCGAACCCTAGAACTTCCGGTGCAGAGGTACAGTAACATCAGTTGCGTTTGGCCGCCACTCTATAGTGTTAACTGTAGATGATCGTAAGCATAATACCCCGATTTTACTATAGTGGCCGATGTTTGCACATGTGCGGCCAAAATTAATTCAAATTTGCTGCTGTATTGGAATTCAACCATTTATAGCAATTCCTTGGCGCTAATTAACAGCAAAGGGCATTTCCACCATGGCAAAGGGTATACATTTCAAAAGTCTCGCTTTGGACTTATAATACTTTTTTTCTGTAAAAACCACTGGTGGGCTTTCAGAGAGAAAGACAATAAAATTTTCATATGAAACACTTTGGGACAGCTGAACTGCTTTTATTGTTTTAATGTTCAATTATTTTCTAAGAATGGCGTCAGACCGCGCCACGGGACGGACACCAAGAAACAACCAGAGAAAGATAACATTTCATACTATCGCAATTCCAGGAATCCTTGCCTCCTACTTGCCACGCCACGCGATCGCATTGTTTGAAGATCGAGAAGCCGAGTGGTTGCGTGTCACCGCGCCGCGCTGTAAAGAACGAAGGAATTGAGTTACAATTTTACGTTGGTAAGGCGTCTAGTTTACAACAGTGCAGATTCCGTAAACGGAGTTTTGGCACGGAGCCTCTGCCTAACATTGTATCACGCCCGAATTACGACAGAAAACTATTTTCTTTTCGTCCAGACAAGGTAATACTGACTTCTTCAATACTCAATAATTCTAACGCCGAGGTAAACTAATAGTTCTTCAATAAGTGGCTTTCAGCATTTTCCCTTCTGTCACGAGAGTAGAAAAAAGGCAGGAGTCTTGTTCATCACGGAACGTCTGGGGATGCTCTCCCAAATATTTCAAGCTATTTTGCAGCCTCAACTACCAATCACATTAAGTTATTATTACACCTCCTGTCATATAACATTAATCTTTTTAACAGTTTCTTTAATCCTTTTAATTAAACAAATTCAATTAATAAGGGCGGAGGGGTAACAATGACTTAATGTCATCGGCCACTATAGAAAAATCGAAGTAAAGTGTGTAAAAATAGTAACGTTTAAAAGACTACATTTTCTGTCAAGAATTTTCTTACACAAGGAGCAATAAAAGTATAGGCCTAGATTAAAAGTATTTAGAACATCCAATTATAATCGAAATTTACAGTTTTACAGCCTCTCTACCAATTAATACTGTATTATCAAAAGCTTACATTATTATCATTGCCTCCGGTATCACATACATTATCCAAAAAAGTTTCACCAGTGCATTGAAAATACAGAATAAGTTCTATGACTTGTGGATTTATTAAGACTTTCGAATGCTCGAGAGGAATTTAGTTAGGCTATTTTCATATCATTATAAAATATCTACTCGTAAATATCACTACCACCTGGAATGATTTCATGTAAGGCATGAAAGTTGTATTAAGAAAATGAATACAGAATGTTTCTTTTATATTTTAAAATACCGATTTAGTTACAAGAACCAGATAAATTTATCACAATATTACAAGATACATAAAAAGAACATTAACTAATTAAATAATCAATTTTCAAAACAAAATTACCATTATCCCACCCATGCAAAATGTCAGACGTCTCTTCACAACAGACCACTGACACTATTTTCAAACGCTTCCTCTGTATTTTTACTACGTATAAGCATTTATTTGCGTATTATCTAATCTTTTCTGGACGTGAAGATCCTAAGAAATAATTTGCACTATTTCATACTTATAAGAGTTTATTGTCAAAGAACAATGCAACATACTACAAATTCCACGAAAAAATGATTAATGAGAGAGAAGAGGTACAGGTAGTGTCAATTACACTGAGGAGAAAATTTGATAGCTTTTTCCTGATAGACAGCTGAGATTGATTGAAATTGGAATTAATTTTTTGTAAAGCCCGTTTTACAAGGTCATTTTTGCATCACTGTTTTTCTGTACAGAAAAATAGACGGAAAAAGGACGTTCATTTCTACGTGCTACTGTTTCGGTACCGAAACTGGATGAATTTTTCCACGGTTATTTCCTTTTCTGCACGCAATCGTGATGGCAATATTCCCTCTTGTCGCCGCAAAAAGGGATGTAGATCAGTCATTTGAACATCGCATCTATGGTAACAAATTAAGTAAGGTTAGGACAGAGTTCGGAACGAGACATTAGCACACAGTACATGTTTCATTTCGCACTAGATAATCCCTTGACAATACAATCCTACATATTAGAATACTCTTGAAACTACATAGGGAACAAATCGCACCACACGCATAAGAATGCAGGGAAAGTTTCAAAATTGACGCCAGGAGTATGGGAAACTTATTTAAATCTCTACTAAAAAATGAAACATGTAATTTTTTCGCACAAATCACATCCAGACTGGTTCGTCAATTGACTGTAACGAAGAAAAATGACCGTGTAAAATGGCTTTATACTATTACACATGCATCACATGAGTGACAAAAGAATAACTTTGCGATAATATGACAATTCATATTCCTATGACGTAAATCATTCAAAGCTAACTCGAGTAAGGTTTAAATAACACAGGAATCTGCTAACTCTGACGCAAACATTACGAAAAGAATTGACACAGCAGAGTCGCTTGTAGTGGCAGTATCAGTCGGGTTCATCAGTTGAAGTGGAAGTCAAAACGGAGGGAACGACGGTTGCTCAGTCCTTGATGAAAATATAAAGGTGAAGATTTGCGCATGAAGACCTGTGTTGCAGAAGAATAGTCAATGACGTAATTTTTCTCCCAGTGGAGATGTAATTTCAAATGTTAAAAAGATAAATGTATCTCCCACATTTTGTCCTAAGAGCACCGCAAGAAAATAGTTCATAATACATCGCCAACATTTAGATGTATCAAGCGTTTAAGAGTCTGAAACAATCAGTGGTCATCCTTTCAAACGTTGGTACTACAAATTAAACCGACTGATGTAACTGTTGGTAAAGTTCCCAGTGACTGAAATGCATGTTTTACCATCCACATCCGGCAATATTACATCATACTTCTTTCTACAGTGGTTCAGGCAGAGGCGAGTGAGTTCGCCGAGTGCAGAAAGAGCGGCGATGACAGCGGTGACCCTGTGGTGCTGGGGCGGGGATTGTCGAGGTGAAGGTGGTGGTGGAAATCACGGAGGGAGTGAGACAATGGAGATGTGGGAGGTGGTGGATTGGAGCGGGGATGGAGGAAGAGACGGGAACGGGAATGTGGGTAGAGGCGGGGACCGGGACGGGGACGAAGATGACGTGAACGGGGACGTAATGGACTAACGTAAGCGGAGAACCAGACGAGGACGGCAACTGAAAAGGAACAGAGATGAGGACGTGAACTGGGACGGGGACGTGGACGGTGACGAGAACGCAAACTGAACAGGGAGACGAGGTTTGGAATGGGGACGTGAATTGGTTGGTTGGTTGTTAGTGATTCCGGGCAAATCAACTTATTAGGTCATTAGTCCCATAAGTGTAGTGCATGTTTTTCATCTGGAGGTGGCAGTGAACTTCTCTTGCTGGATGGCGAGATCCGGCGCCCACTGACCGTCGGCTAGCAGGACTTTCCCCCAACCGGGTATCTCCCACCTGCGGGGCACAGTCTCAGTCGGGAGAAGCTCGAAGCTTCTGACCGGTCTCCCGGCATGGTGGTAGTGTAGTGTATGTTAGAGTAAATGTATGTTAGAGATGAGGATAGGACAAGGAAGAAGAAGGATCGCGCGCGGTCCGTTGTCCGGTTGTTAGGGTACTGCTCCGGCTTTCGCCTGGTGTTGATTGGAAAAACTACAAAAACCTACCGATCAGAGCAGCCAGCCTCTAGAATTCTCCTCCAGACAATGAGTGTAGTCGACCTAGCTGACAAGCTACCTCCCAGTCAGTCAGAGGCATTGCAGTGACATCAGTTGATGTACTGAGCCACCTCTCCCGGTGGGAATGTGGACGGAGATGACGATAAATCGAACTGGACGGGTAGGGAGACGTCATGAACGGGGACGTGGACGGAGATGAGAATGGGAACGGCCCGTTTGTTAGGGTACTTCCTCGGCATTCGCCTGGTGTTGATCGGAGAAACCACGGAAAACTACCGATCAGAGCAGCCGGCCGCTAGAATTCTCCTCCAGACAGCGACTGAATTCGACCTAGCTGAAAAGCTAGGGTCGAAAATCCTGCCACTCTGGGGATTTGAACCTAGGACCCGGTCGGAGGCGCTGCAGTGACATCAGTTGATACACTGAGCTTCCGCTCCCGGTGGGGTGAAGGAGTGAATGCGAGGGAGGAGGCGGTGGCGGTGGCGGCAGGAGCGGCGGTGAAACTAGCGTAGGTGAGGCGGCAGAGGGTGCGGGCAGCGGCGGCGGCGGTGGCGACAGCGACCGAGCGTTGCGTAACCGCCAAAACCGCGGCGGCGTCGCCGCGAGCGGGACCTTGTTATCCGCGGGCCCCCGCGCGCGTGTAATTGGAAATTACCCCGTACGCTGGTAATTACCCTCGGGCTGCGCACGCGCCGCCCCCTTCCCCCCTCCCCATCCACCATCCCCGCCCACCACTCCCGCCCTGTCCCCGCCCACCCGCGTCCCTAAAGACGGCTCCCGGAAAGACCGTCGATGGGTGCCCAGAGCAATTTAGGGATTTGAAAACTCACTGCGAAGTTCCCCTTTGGAGTCTCAAAAAAAATGTTTTTTTTTTCTGCCGTGAGATTTTACGGTAATGACTGCGAGAAACATACAAAAATACTGGCAAATGTCAGAGCGGAGCAAGAATGTGACTTCGCATGGCCCTGAACTGCGGGAATTCGGGCACTACTTCTCGAGTTAATGGGTCAGTTACGCGTCTTAATATATACTAGTTTAGTTTGGAGACTAGGCAGTGCAAGGTTGTGATGTTTGAGTATGTTTTTTTCACTTTATAATATTTATCAAGCATTAATATAACCAAGCTCTTCTACACGACAGCATCAGAACAAACAATGGCATCAACAGCGTAAAAATGTTGACATGTACGAGAACTAACGATGAAGCCAAGAGTAATTTACGGGTCTAGTGTCCATTATCTCGGTCAGAGTACCAATAGAACTCCACTCCGACAATGTTCTAAAGCCTCGTTGCAGACTTCCCATAATCATTGTAATATGTATTGCCATACCTGGAACGGACACTAATTTTTAAGAGAACAGTATTTATGTTACTAACTTAGCGAACCACCTAGAGTAGATATTTCCATGTTTAAAATGATTATTTGTGCAATATAAATCTATAATACAAAAGAAATATGAAATTTAATTCAGTTGTCTTGCTCGTACCTCCGCGGGAACAGAAATTAACATGAAAAAGTATCGAAATAATTATTTAAAATTAATTTTCATTACAAAATTAAATTTAATTACCTCCCGTGTGATGAGCAAAGTCTTAACGATTCATTTTACGAAACGCAGTATGACAATTCACAGCGATTTACAATTGTAGGTACCTTTCTAATCCCCGCCATATTTGTTTAGAATTTTTTTCAGAATTTTGTAGTATGGTCCTAAAAATAGTGCCAATGTTGTCAAAAGAAATTTAATGGGCTAATAATCACCATTTTAACCTACATTAATCCTGACACCACATCTCCCTCACTAAACGCAGTTTAGATGCGTAAAATTCCCCATCTGTAGACAGTGTCGAATGACACTTCATATGCCCGGAGTGCTAAACAGAGACAGGTTTAACCGTGAGCAACAAATGATCACATAGACACCCAATTAATATACGTATGATGCCATGAGTGGTGATGAAATAGTCATAGAATGCATGGTCTGGGAAACGAAAAAAAAACAACAACAAAAAAACAAGAAAAACATTCACAAACGAACCAGCAATGTCCAGCCTGAAATCCCACTTGAACGCATGGGGATTTTAACTCCTTTATTTAGAGGAACAAGGCAGAAGGTCTGGCCTCTAATCCACACTGATCACTCACTTTTTTTCACTTTGTCGCACTTACTTTATAAGACGAGAATGTTGTGTAATCGTGCGCCGGAAAACGACGAATGTTCGGCCGAAAAGCTCTTATTGATAGGCACTGGAGCAAAACGTAGATAAATCCTGTCCCTATGTATTACTTCATATATAGAACGATTTTCCTAAGGATGAGCCAAAGTGACAGTTCGCGAAAATAAGTGAACATCACACGTATTTCAGAGAAGTATCCCTCCGCCGCGACAGCAGTTCAGTCACGCCCCTTCGTAAAGTGTTATTGGCTCCTGTTAAAACATTCCTATGCAGACGTCGAAGAGTTTCGCTGAGATATATGCACGTATGCGAGTTCGGAAAATATTTAAATTTAATTACGTATGTGGAAAATCTCTTAACATGCTCTCACAATCAGTAAAAGAAAACTACTACGAATGTAAATAGAAAGCTGTCAATTAGAGCTCGCCACACAACAGCACAAAGGCCGGAACCACGTGCATCGGTACGCATCTCGCATTCAAGTCTCGGTTTTAAAATAAACATAATATTTATCCCACAAAAAGTAAATTCAATGTAATGTTAATAGAAAAAAGAATTTTTACAGAAGAGCACGTAACACTGCACTTCCTAATTTCAATTATTTCTCGTGGGGCACTATATTTTTGTCGGACGAGAACATCACAAAAGGAAGAGTCGAATCTATTTACAAGTTAGCCAACTGCAAACGAACGAATGCAGCAAGGGATTCTAATGGGCTCAAGGGCACGACGATCACAGAACCTTCAGTTATGTTGCCAGCACTAGCTGTCACTTTGGCTCATCCTTAGGAAAATCGGTCTATAATTACTTTCTCTAACACGATATGTAGCCAAAAGTCATGTTCAGTCGGTCCTTGATAAATTTATGAAATTTTTATAAGAAATTATTTTCTCAAAAACTGCTCTAATTTTATTCTTCAAACTCTTTCCACGGATAGTAGACACTGTGTAGTCTACAACACCACACAAACTTTGCTTTATCAGATGGCTATTAACCCCGGGGTGGGCACCTATGACTTTTCGCCATTATCCGCCCCCCCCCTGACGCACAAGTACCCCGACTGGCTGATATCCGGATCCAGCTGGAATCCAGTTGCCTTTGCGGCATTCTCCTCACACAATACCTGGGTAAGGGCCGCCCTGCTAGCTCAGAGCTCCTAGCTACCCAGGCTAGTGCCGGGGTCAAAACAATGCGCTATTCGCATGCCCCGGAAACAAGTCCCTCCTCTTTGCCCAGCTTACGGCCACGACGAATCCGAGAGCCCAGCTAGGGGTCACATGAACTAAGGTTCGGGCGGCTTGGGGCCCCATCCCGTCTCCCCACACGTTTAGGCAAACGGCGAGGGGTACCGCCGGATCCTAGGCAACCTTACGGGAGGTATCAATTTCCCGCCGGAATTTTATATCTGGATTCCAGAGCATTCCGAAGAACGTCCTTCACCCAATCTTCTCCAAAGGTCGACGCACCAAGGACCCATCTAGTGGATAATCGGGCAAGCCCGGCTACCAGGAGCTTAGCATCGTCTTCTCATTGCCTACACCTTTAGGATAATGACGTGAGCCCCGCCACGAGACTCAGGGTCCGAGTGGTCGTCTACGACACTCCACCTGGAACCACGACAAACTCCGCCATCGTGATACCACTGCGGAGCTTTACACGGATAGAAGAAAGGACGTTTAAAATAATGTCAGGGGTTTGGGTTTCGTTGAACTCTTAAATTTTTGCAAATCGCATATTTAGAAATAATGTCAGAAAGTATGTGCTGTTGTGGCACCACTAGTTATCTTCTTTCGAGGAGAGCGTCCTTTAGCCCAGAATACCGGCCATCGTTACCATGCGCGCCGTCCGCCGCTGCCCCGCCATTGCGCCACCCCCCCCCCCGCTTCCCCTCGGCGCCACCCACGCTGCCACGCCGTCCCACCGCCGCCCCGCCGCAACCACGCCGTCGTCCCACCTGTACCCCGCCGCCACCCCACCGTTTCCCCGCTGCCGCCCCGCCGCCGCTCCGCCGTCGCCCCGCCGCCACCCCGCCGCCACCACGCCGCCCCCCGCCAGCCGGTATCTGGCTGTCCGCGTGGTCTGTGGGGGCGGGTGGCGCGCGCGGGCAATTTGCGGGTCGCAGCGGGCGGCCGCGCCCGCAGATGGGCTGCGCCGAGTGCCCCAGGCTTCGTATTCCGCCCTGCGGAACGCCCTCTCCGCAGTAGACGAGTCCACGCGCGCCGCATGCAGTTTATCTCCCCTCGGCTCATCGCTCTGCGGGCTGCGGCGCCTGTAACGCAGCATCCTGCGTTTAAATTATTCTGATTTGGGTGCTAGCGAAATGTACCCAGGATTTACTGGAACTAAGAGGGTTTTAGTTGTGTTAAAAACAAGCGGAGTGGCACAAAGTTTATGTATAATCCTTACGGAGCTATTGATTGACAAATAGTTCGCTATAATTCTTAGGGGATATTGCACCACGTATTTGGCTAACGTTAAATTTCCTAAGTTTGATGTATCATTTCTAGAAATGGCTGGCTATAAAAGTTTAATTTTCTGTACACTTAAAAATACGGCGTTAACATATTTGTAATTGATTAAATCATGTCATTATTTCTACTTATGCAGTTTGATACATCATTTTTCACAAAAATAATATACAAAACTGTATACAGTTTTAGTAGAAAATATATGTAATACAAAACTCTATACAGTAAATTTTATTATGAATAATATTTCTTGAGAACGATGCGTTGTAAAACAGGTTTTGGGAAAAAGACAATTTAGTGTACACGTGTCACCGTTGCTCTACAACTTTCCTGAACAAATATCACACGAGAATGAGGTCATAAAACAAATGAAATGTGAAAAAAACTAATGCTGCCAACGTATGAACAACGTGTTTAAATAAGACAAAATAAACCACAATTTGCTAAATTTCGGAGACTTCTTGCTGAATTGTAAAGTAAAATGGCTGACGCACTGAGACATTGATGATCTTTTTTGTGTCTGGGAGATTTACTGTATTTACATTAAATCGTGAATTTCATAGTGCTTTGAATATTTTATTGTGAAGTTTTACTGTAGCTGTCTTCCAAAAAAGTATTTTAATATTAGCTTCATAGCTGAAAGTTACAGAGAGAATCACTAACCAAATTTAAAAGTGAAAATAACGAAAATCGTCCGAGTTGCACAGAAATAAGCATTCAAAATGTAAGCAAAAATATTACAAAATAAGTAAAGGTTAGCTCAAAATGCGTATTACATTATGAGTAGAGTGAAAATGCCCTTCACATTCATGTACCTTTACACTTACTCCGCTCATAGAAAAAAGAAAGAAAATAACTCCAATTCTAAATTGGCTTTCTAGAGGCTATATTAAGACTTTAGAAAGTCATAAACTGCAGAAAATATGTGAATATAAATGAAAGCATTTATATTGAAAGATTTTAATAGAGAGCGGCAACACAAGAAGCAAAGTAGGAATTTTAATTAACCAAGACACTCTACCATGTTACTTGCTTTACATTTGGAGCATGTCATTTCTGTTTGGCAGGAATTTATAAATAAACCAAAATGAACTATCGGCAGTTTTTATTCCAAACAACCAGTTCGTTATGGCTGCATTAGAAAATGAATTTCAAACCCTATTTTGCCATTACTACATAATGTCTGTGAATTATACAAGCAATGTAAGTAGATACACTCTTAAAACTAAAATTTTATCTTTCAAATGAACGATCCGACTCAAACAAAAACAAAAAAATCAGAATTATTGAACAAATCAGTAACTTTAATTAAGTGGAAACTGAAACAGGTACCACAAAGATATTGGAGTAGTAAACAAAATTCAAGGTTTCAAATATGAATAGAGCCATCAAAACGACCACGCAGAACAAATCATATAGCTGCAGAAAGTTTGAAAATTGTGCAGTCTTTTAGCGCTCTCATCAGTTGTTTCGCTTCTAATGCTAGAACAGCAAAGGCCACTACCGGAATCAGTGGAGAGAAGACTTGTGATATGTAGCTACATAAAGATGACTAAAAGTTTACTTATAATTAGGCCCCAGATTCTTAGATTCTGACCTATTTTGGGCCTGGTTTCTTACTTTCCAAATTTCAATTTATTCCAATGTTTTAGTTATCATCGGTCGCATTCCCTGTGGAGAAAAGTAGACCAGAATCAATGATTTTTAACCCCAACGAAATAGCCGAAATGAAGTTCGCACCTCTTCGTTTGAAGTAGAATGCAGATTCTCCGCTTTCAAGCGCATTATAACGGAAAACTTCACAGAATCTTTCAAAGGGTTGGTTCAGTATCATACTAGGAGTGGAAAATTAGTACTGATAAGTGTAATTCATACAAATATATATTCCAAAAACCCTAAAAGTTCCTAAATTGAACATATCAGATTCTATTAAATCAAAGATAGAATGAAACTTTAACTTTTTAAACCCTGAAAATCCGAGGCTCATAATAAAAGGTACACAAAAATTTATGAAATTATTGCAGTGAACACAAATATTTCTCTAGATAAAAGTTTGATTTGATTTAAAGGAGAATAATGAACACTATTTTCTTGAAATGAACAAAAAATATCATCTCGCAGTATCTTTCAATAGATATTACATGATCGTCCGCAAAGAAGAAAGCCATGGTAGCCTGTTAGATGTTATGGACCAAATTAATGGCCAGAGGCCGAACGCCGATTGCTGCTCGAATACTTTCGAGCAACCGAGAAAACAAAAACAACAGAACTTCGAGATTCAAAATATTAATCCAAAATTAGTAATTTCACATTTTGTTTGGAGTGGTTGAATGGAACACTCAACGTACTTGGTTGTTTAGGAATTGCAAAGCATGTTTGTACGGAGATGGTTGGGGTGAGGCTGAAGAGAAAAGAGCAGGGCTCTAATGGATGTTGGTTGATTCGTTGGTTGTTAGTTATTCCGGACACGTCCACTGAGGTTATCAGTTCCGTTAGTGAAGTCCATGCTTTTTCATCGGGAGGTGGCAAATCTTCCCCTGCTGATGGCGAGATCCGGCGCGGACCTGCCGTCAGCTAGTGGGATTTCGTTCAACCTGATATCTCCCACCAGTAGAGCACGGGACACGCTCTAATCTCCCGACCGGTCTCCCGGCATGTGTGGTCGCGTAGTGCATGTTTGTGTATGTGAGAATATGACAAGGAAGAGGAAGTAAAGATCGCGCGCGGTCCGTGGCCCGTTTGTTAGGGTACTGCTCCTGAATTCGCCTGATATTGATAGGAGAAACCACAGAAACTACTGATCAGAGTAGCCGGCTGCTACAATTCTTCTCCAGACAGCGGCTGACTTCGACATAGCTATCTGGCAAGTGTCAAAAATCCTGAAACGGTCGGGACTCGAATCTAGGACCTGTCGGTCAGAGGCACTGCAGTGGCATCATTTGATGCACTGAGTCACATCTCCCGGTGAGCTCTAGTGGAAGGGGAGAAGTGGCAGTAGCAGTGAGAGCGTGACTGAATGGAAGAGCGGAGCGGAGGATACGGTGGATTGGGATGGAGCGGAGCTTAACAGATGGAACCGGACGTAGAAGGCCGAGGAGTGGCGTGGTGGAGCGGGGCTAGTCTGTATGTATAAAACTAGCGGTGCTAGAACAGCACGTACTTTCTTGCCTTTAGTAATGGTTATATATACCACGATTTCTCTCCGACTTAACACATCTCAGTTATCATTGTAAAATATTTGGGTCGAAAATTAAATATTTTCAAGCAATACATTTTTTATTCAAAACTTTAAATGAAAATATATTTCTGACATTGAATTCATTGTATAAGGTATACAGTGAATTCATGAACATATCTGATGAGTTTTATACCCTTACAATATTCTGCGTAAGCAGTATGCGATAAAGTAAAATTATTAAAAGTTAATGAATAATATTATACTGATAGCGTTTACAAACAAATGCAAAGACATCGTAAAATAGATAATAGTAAATATTCAACACTATAGAATTGTAATATTCTCCAAATATATAAAAGTGTTAGTTAATATTAACGTGAACGAAAGGCAGTCGTCATTATCGCCTTTTATCACCAGTGCGGCGTGATAACAATGGGTTGCATCCAACAACAATTCTAATTCACATGGGATACATATTTTGCCAATTCCCATTCTTGATTCCTCTAACGAGAAAATGAAAATAGAGAAATATAAAATAATTAAATATAATAATTTTATATTGATCAAGATTACTCGGTTTTGTATACATTACTCTTGATGTCCACATATTATTAATCAAAGCAAAACCATCTATTTGTTTTCACATTTAACACAATTGAAGAACGCAATTTAAAATGATAAAATTAAATATGAAATAATATATAATTCTAACTTAAAATAATATAATAATTCTAACTTACGTAGCATCCAACTGCGCAGCTTCACCATCCATTTTTTGTTCACGAAGCGCAGTAAATTAGGAACAGGCGACTATGTTTGTCGCCAAATTACAGACAAAAATACTCGTGTTTTCAAAAACTTCAAAATTGTATCTTCATAATTGTAGTTATAGGAAGACACCGAAAAAAATTTGAATTTTTGCAATTTTCGAAGAAAACTATTTTTTAACGAAAATGAGACTTGCACATTTCTCTTAAACGTATTGTACATTATCCACCAATAAAATTTAATAAAAAATGATGGAGTTACTTTTTTTTAAAAAATATTCCAGGAAATTCATGTAAAGTACTCCCAAACATTTAAATATCGGTTTCAAATTCAAGGGACCGCAACATAAGCCATATACCAATTTTGGAGAAAATCGGCTGAACGGTTTAGCCGCTAGCATTGTTCACTTATGGACAGGCGAATGGACAGACGTTTGCCGTAAATCGATTTTTCAGTATCAACGAACCACAAAACATGGATTCTGGCAACACCACATGTTAGAGATTTTTGTTGTTGTTTTTCGTAAATTTAGCATCTGGATTTATCAACTTTTTCGTTACCAGGACCCTGAAATAAGAGTCTGCAGAAAATATGCCATTTTTTCGCGCAGCATTACATAACTTTCTCTCTAACACGGTAGCGATAGTGAGAAAGTAGAAATGGATGTTGGTATGTCCAGGATCATTGAACTTCAACACAGATCTCCATGAAAGTTGGCAAACCTACGTGTTTTTTCATGGAGAAGGTTTTATGCTGTTCATTTGGTTCTAAGTCCACTAGACTGCGCTGTAACACAAGATGGCGCTTCACTTAAATGCAATTCCCAATCCATCAGGGCTTCACTGTCGCTGGCCGTTGCCATGAGATGCAGGGTGGGATCGCGGAGGACAGGAGGAGCGAGCGGCGCGGGATGGAGAGACGTGATGGGAGAGAGAGACGAGAGAAAGGGAGAAAGAGAGAGTGGTAACGAGAGAGAGAGGAGAAACAAGAGGGAGAGTGGACAAGAGAGAGAACGAACAAGAGGGAGAGGGGACAAGGGAGAGAGAGGGAACAAGAAAGAGGGAATCAGAGAAAAAGAAATGGGGAAAAGAGAAAAAAGGAGAGGGGATAAGAAACAGAGGGAAAGGAGCGAGAAGGAAAAAGAAAGGGAAAAGAGGTAAAAACGAGAGGGAAAATGAGAAAGAGGAAAAAGAGAGAGGAAAAAAGAAAAATAAGAGAGTGGGAAAAAGAGAGAGAAAGAAAGAATGAGTGGGAAAAGAGAAAGAGGGGAGGGAGAGAGCCGTACAACATCTGCTGTATTCTACTAATATAATATAAAATAACATAACATTGCACGTTTGTATTCGCCATCGATAACGTTACTCATCCTTACATTATAGAAAAACATGTGAAGGTAGCTGGAATATCGCAAGTGCAGGAAAATGTGAGTAAATATTGAGTTGGAGCATTATTTCTAGTTTGCTTTTGAATTTGCATGCATACAATGTCCGGCTCGATAGCTGGAATGTTTCCAAAACTAACTCTTAAGTACCTCGACACAGTTACAAAATAACATTTTAGATTATTGGGTAGAACTTTACCCACTGTGTTAGCATACACAGTTCACAAAATATCGTATGAGGTTTAGAGTTCATAACTGAAACTTCAAAGACTGGGAAGTCCTAGATTCGAGTCTCCCGATGGTAGAATTTTTACCACCATATAATTTGCTTCGTCTGTGATATGCCTGAATAAGCGTATCATAGGTGGCTTGTGTATTAGACCAATTCCGTAGTTTTCTCTCATCATTTCCAAATGCATACAGAAGTAGTTTCCTAAGCAACTTGTCACGAACCCCAAGCGATCCTTCTTTCCAGCTTCGGTCTTCATTTGCATCCTTAGAGCTGAACGAATTGCCACTCATCCTAATATGGTCCATCTTTCATAGATCGAGATGTTCCGGAATCCGGGATTCAGTAGCCAAGTTAGACTCCCCTCCCCGAGACGCTAAATGCATTTCGTGTCGGGATAACCGGAGTGATAAAATAACCGGAGTGATAATAGAATTGGTCATGTGAAAATTATACAGATCACTGTACTAAATATGTGAATGAGTGTGATAAAAACTTTTTATCACACTAATACTTCTAATATTTTATCTAATATCCGGCGAAAAAACAAATTTCACCCTGTGATGTAGAGTGAAAAAGAGTATCTTTTCCGCACAAGTGCGCAATGGAGACGTTTTGCTCCTTCATATTTTAGTACAATTAAACTTTCAAACTCTGACTACATTTGATATAAAAATTCTAAGTACAGACATTCTGTATTCTGTAGAGTTAGGGCGTGTACCTTGAACTATTAGAAATCACTGCAGATTGTCATCAACGAATTTTATTCGTAAGTACGAAATTCATTGAATATTTATAAAATGCAAGTACATAATGAAAGAAATCGTTTACACAAAACTGAATTTTTAAAGGTTTTATGAGGTTTGTACATTTAGAAATATCCGTTCTAAAAATACTTTTTCTAGAACAGCAATTTATTGGTTGCTTCATTTTAGCATAACTTGTAATAGTTACTCACATTATTTTTCAAGCATTCCTCCAAAATTGTTTGACTCTGTAAATACTATAATTAAGGTCTTCATCTTTCTGACAATAACTACGGCAAAGCAAATTTTGCTACCTCACTATTTGTTGTTGAACTTGATTTCCCCCATTGCTAAGTTATCCATATGTACCATAAAATAAATTACAGCAATATGGAACTGTTAAATGCATACCAACAACCTTTGACGTACTCTGAATTAAATTTCTATATTGAAAATCCATTCGCCTAAATTAGTATTCTAAAAAGAAGGGCCGTAGAGCAAACATTTTATGCAAAACATTCATAATTTTGATGATAAGAGAAGTTATAAAAACTAGTGCACTTGTTTCAAAATATATCCGTCGCTAGTTGTTTACTTGATTAATTGCCTTCTTCCTTCACTTGTTACTACAAAAATACTATTTCCGAAAAACAATTTTATTCGGAGAAGAAAGTGTATTGTTATCAAACTTCGTAAATGTATTTGAAACTTAACGGCTAAAGAGCTTTTATTTGCTATTACTTTTCCTGAACGGAAGATGTATTAGCTCCGTCATTCTGCAGTTTCGCACAGCTAAACGAAATTACATTTCTCACGTGCACCACTTTGCTTCTTTTCTACTGAACTGACCCGGTGTAATTTACACTGACAGCCGTTTAATTTGAAACAGGAGTTCACTAACCCTGTACACGCAATCTGAGAAGGAATGAGTTACTGAGAAGATAGCTGAGAAATTTCGGGTTGGATGGCTTGAAATAGGTGTTTTTTATTATTTTAATTTATTACATCTTTCCTATGACGAATATCATTAGAATTCCCTAAGAGCTGTTTTCCTCACCAATATACTACACATTAAAACATTTCAGGGTTCATCAATTATTCCGGGTTAAACTCGAAACCAGCCTCTTCAGACCACAAAATACTCACCCAGACACTGGAGGTATCCACTCGCAGCCCTTCCGATAAAGCTGCTAACTCAGAGCCATTTGGGACGTGGAGCACTCCGTACCAGCGAAATTGAATACGAAGTCCATGAGAAGAGACCTCTAAATTGAAATATTTCATTTCTGGATTTTGGTTTAGATTGAAGTAGAATAATTTCCAGAAAAAAGGCAATTCACAAAGGAATGGATCATCAAAAATATAGCCCATCTTTCCAATAATTTTTACTCCACCCTAAATACAATAAACCGAGCAGTCCACTACAACCTGGCCTCTATAAATGACTTCCCTACTAGAATCAAGAACAGATTCCCTTTCGAAGCGTTCTTGAACATTTTTTTCAATTAATTGTTCATAGCGGGGCTCTTGAAGTTTCCTACACCACTAGTAAGGTAGTTTAGGTTAATGTTAGTAGAAGTTACAATGTAAGCTAACAAAAGCACATGAAATAGTAATATGTAACTGAACTGTGTAATTTCCAAACACTCAATAAATAAATTAATAAAAAACAACAACAAAGGAGCAAGTAACGTTCTAGAACTGCCCTTGAAACGGAAAATAGCCGACGAAATGTTTTTGAACCCACACGTTTTGATATTTTACTAATAGGTACTTCTGCAATATTGATTTGGCCCGACAAAAGGGTCTGTTATCGAATAATCATTACATCATAGTACATAAACCATTGCCATTACCACTCACCAGTATACATTACATTACCACTCTGCAGTAAGCATACTTCTTGTTCGTGCGAAATAATTTAACCGACATTTCCCCTGTAAACGCAAAAGAAAAGCAAAATAGATGCAGACTTGATAAGTAAATACTGTGTTACAGATGTGTGACATGAAATTTGTATCGTGTATCAAGGAAATAAAAATAAGTATGCTTTATAATTCAAGTTAATGCTTCAAATAACTTAAAACACTTATTATTATTTTTTTCATTTTCAACTTGTATCAAGGATAAAAGGTTAAAGGTCCATAGGTCCTGCGTATCATCTTCCAGTGAAGTATGAGTTGTCAATGTCAATTCACACAATTAGAATCGCTTACCACATGAACTAACACTCAGGAACCAACACAATACTTACATAAATACCAGCTAACAACAACAACATTTAGTCGGAACAAATTAGCGACATACTCGAGGGGAAACACCGACAGGGAGTATTTTGAGAGCCTTCGGAAGTGCTGATTGATACTAATGATATTTACTGCATACTGTGAAATTTCCTGTAAGACTACATGTAACGCTATCAGACGCACTCCTAACCATGCATGAACTTTCATTCCAAGAGGGACGTTTCTTTCAAGTGAAATGACATTTGTTGTACTATCTTTCAATTTCAGAGGCAAGAGTTAAGGTCGGAGGGGGAAGGGGAGAGCTGTGAAAAAATAATTGTGCTAAAGTAGCTAAGCAACGCCAATTAGTAATAATAAAAATAATAATAATAACAACAACAATATTTTACCAATAGATCTAGTTAATAATCTTAATTGAAATTCGTTAATCTTCCATACGAATAATTACCCCAGTGATGACGAGAAGTTGACGTTAGGGCAAGCTTACTCGTTATTCTCGAGATCCAGAGAGGTCTAACACAAAAATAAATAATAATATTAGTAATAATTCATATACCCTATCCGAGCAGCCGAGATCGCTGAGGCAGTAGTGCCATGGCGGTCTTTGACCGAAGGATTGTGTGTTCGAGTCCCGCCTCGGGCATGGTGATGTTTGTGATTGTCCATTTCATCCTTCATCATCATTATTATTTCCCCTCATTCCCGAGGGCTAACAACCCTGCATGTAAAAATGGATTCAGCGTGAAAATGCTGAACCCCTACCTCCGTGGAAGTCACGTGCACGTACCCTCGATCAGTGTAACTGAGCCCCGGTGGGTTGCACGTTCGCCTGGAACGTACTAGATGGCCAATTTGCAACCAAAACAGTGGCGTATAATGCTTTCATGCCCTGGGCTACCGCTGACCTTAGAAATAAACTTGCACTATATAACTATACATAATCTTCGATAATGTAGATTGTCTAGTTTGTACTACTTTAATTATATATATATATATATATATATATATATATATATATATATATATATATATATATAAAATTCACGAAACACATTTTTTGCAATTTCTCGTTGTACGAACGACGATGAAAAGGCTTCTCTAATAAATGCCGTTCAGTGCACTCATTGTCAAGAGACAAACTTGTGTGCTGTGACATTTTTTCGAAATATCATACCAAATATCTGACAATAGTGAACTTTGCAACAATCAAATACTTTTTAAAACGCTATGAAATTTTAAAACGTAAAACACGCTAATATAGTCCATTATGCATTTGTACACTCACCACCAATCGTGTGTGTCGTGTACAAAAGCGCGCATCTAATTTTCTCTGGCCGTTTACTGGCAACTGCCTCCGAACCTCCGAACTGCTCCGAGAGTGTCAAGAAACCGCTCGGGAAGTCGCAACATGAGCCCTTTCTTACCAGCAAGAGGGGGGAGTGAGTCATGCAACGAACGCACGCTGTGTGGATGCCGCTGAGTGCCAGTGGTTTCTTCGGTGTTGTCGCCTCTGAAAAGGACTGATGCGCCGACTAGCGAGCTATTTAATACACATCTCAACAGAACAGATTATATAGAATTTTGAAAAATAAATGTCACTGAAAAATAATGTGGCCTATAATTATTTTTAATATAATATATCTTGTCAGATATTTTTCTTGTAATTTTCTCGGGCTAGCCTCGGTAGCCCTCAGTATGCGCCACTGAACCAAATATCCTATTATAATTCTATTTTAATAAGTATTCATAGATTTTACAAGTAGAAGTGTATGACGGTTGAGTTGACCAAAATACATAGTAACTCGATTAATCAGTCACGGAACGTTACTTAAAAATGGAACAAAAATCAATGAAAACCATAATTTTTATGTACGGCGTGTGGTGCAGCTTCGTTATAACAGTCGTTAAGTATATCGTGCTCATCCAATACTTAACAGTTATTACGAGGACATAATTCACTCAACCGCGCCCAAGTAGGCGAGACGAAGGAGTGCGGAGCACTGAGAGTTGCGACACATACTGCAGCTCCAAGAGAAGAACTTTCCCGTGGCAAAGGACACGGGTCGTTAGGGCGTTTACAACTCTCGGGAGCAGCCGCACTCCTTTATTCAGGAAAGCTCTTCATCATGCTTATAACAGATTGGAAGGCTTATGCAGCTTCTCCCAGCGCAACCGTGCATCATCTTTCGCAATCCGTTCGAACGGAACACTGAAAGATGTTCAATGTGAGATAAATTATTATATGAGTGATTGTGTATATGAGTGATTATATTTGTCTTGGGATTAACGGTCACTGCTTTTCTTGAGTACAATCTTGATATTTATTGTAATAAAATTTCCAATTCACTGCAACAATGATACACATAAAATATATTATTTTAGTTGTGACTGATTCTACGAGTAAAAGTGTTTTTAAAGATTGATCAGAGTTCCCTTTTAATTGGGTATTCTACTGTCACTAATTAATTCTCTTGTATTTTACTAAAATTATTACAATTTTGAAAACTTAAACATCACACTTTCTTGCGACATAACTTGCATTGATGTTTTTCTATTTAGAGGTTTTATGTAACAACACCCTTATTAGTTTCGCGATATTATCCATAATCATTGGTGGATAATTCTATTATTTTTATTCCGTGATTGATTCACTAAAAAGATCTACTGAACATACATTTTATATAAATTAGTTTCAAACTCAACTGACGACAAGAGGACTGATGCTCAAACCGCTGACTCTGAAAGTTGCAGTGGTAAATTGAGTTACTGGCAAATGAAGTTACCTATCCTCTAAGGACAAGAAGACTAAAAACCAAATTCAAACGTTATTCGTCCCAAAGCTCCAAACAAATTACTCTGTCGTAACGCTCAGTAAAGAACTTTCCAAATTAAAGGAGCCAAGGGAACCAGTATCCATATAAGAACGTGTGTTAGTACACACACATTGGCCTCTAAAGTAAACCCCATAAAATACAAACAATATTTTTCTCTCAAAATATAGATGTTTTATGTCTTCTTGGCCACATTTTATTTTCAATCAAAAGTTAACTACTCGCTTCGACACTATTGTGGAAAAGTTTGCTTCATGACCCATCTAAACCGAAACACTTGAACTATCATAGGATGAGAATCTGAACTTTCTCTCTCCAAACACGCAAACCATTTTTGTCGTTTTATTAATACTTGTTCTACTTATACTACCTTTCAAGGATTGGCTTTTATATATAATTTATTACATATTGAATATTAATACAAATGGAAATTACATTTTGTAAATTAAAAAATGCACATGAATATTACTTGAGTTAATCCATTTAGGGACCTCTAACTTACATACACACTATAATTTATCTATTTATCATTAAATATTGTACTACTCGAATCAATATATATTTCACAATTTGAATATTTTGTTTACGGTTTGAAATAAGTCGCGCAATCTTCATTCTGAAATAGAATTTGATGTGGTGCTTACGCGAATTGGCGGCGAACCGAATCTCAAAACTCGTTTAAGTTTTAAAACGCGTGAGTAATAAGTCATCAACTATGAACAGAAGTTCTTCAAGAATACACGCTCAAGTACAGTTCCATTGGTTAACGACAAAGTAGCTCTGCTATCTGTATCAACTTCTTAAAATCTAAGGAACATACGAAGTATGAATAATGGATGTGGTTGAGAGAGATACTCATATCTGAGCGATTCCGAGAGAAGCAGCCTTCGTCCTTGAAATCTAAATAAAATCTCTGCATACCTAAAGCACAGCATATAGAGAGAATATAGCGTTTCATGGTCCGTTATACTTTACCTAATAGTCATTGAACTTAAAAAGCAAATACGGGTAATGAAAGAATTAAATAGGAGGCGAAACAGTCAAATGATTTATTCAGGAAGTGTCTCCGATATTCATTTTTCATTCTCTTTCTAAAACACCAACTCAGAAAGGAAACAATTGGAACCACATCGAATGAAAAATACCCCAATGTAAACGTCACAAAAATCTGCGCGTGTCCTTTTCTACCCTTTTTCTGACTTCTACCGTCAACATCTCACCAGGAAGAAATAAAATGTTTAATTCAAAAGAATACAACATTTTTAATTCAAGTTTATTCATATCACATAAAATACTAACAGCTATAATATCTGCTATCTCTCGTTAAATTCACTGTTCACTCGTTAGACTCACTCGTTAGATTCACTGACTGGAAATAATTTTTAATGATTTCGTGTATCTGTATTACTCAATTTCACTAATCGCGAAAATTGAAATTGGAAACCATGCAGCCTCCGGCCATGGCAGAGGTATTTATGGTTTCGTTGGAAACCAAGAAACCTTGAAAAAATACAAAACTAACGGGAAGTTACGCTACCTCCGTTATATATAATATAAGGTATCTATGGTTTCGTTTAATATTGAGTGATTCGGGAAAAATCCAACAAAAGATACAGTTTTGATTTTATCTGAAAAATATACATATTTTATTAAGCTAATCTGCTCTATCTCATACTGCACGTACCGATTGAATTATCATTCTCAGTGGATTACCACACAGTTGACAGGATGCGACAGCTACCCTCCAAAGAAGGGAATTAAATTTTGCTATTCACGTGTTCTGTTGTGGTACAGCACTATTTGTATGTGATTTCAATATTTGTGAAGATTATTTTTGTTAAAATATTTAATCTATTGTATTATTATACCAGGGTATTATATTTGTTGTTCTTTAGCAGTATGCGTTCTACTTTTTGGAAAATCTTTTCGAGTGATTTTGTTCAGCAGCATGTTTACTGCTGTAGGCCACTAGTCGCTTAAAACGTGTCTTAAGAGTTTTCCGAAATACTTAGTTTCATCTCTCAAATAATTAATATTAATCATTCTCGAAAGATTCTAGTAATATGAACTTGATTTGTGGCTAATTGCCTCATATCTATAATATTGCTTTAACTTTTAGCTGCAATTCCACCTCGCATGAATCCGAGAAACAAATATACCATGTGGTCCACCTAAGATGTTCCCTTCAATTTTTTCCTGAACCGTTACAGATACTGAGATGCAGTTTTCACTAAAACTACTATGTGCAAGGGGCATATATGGCCATGGATAATATTATTCTATTGCATTTTTTATTGCAGAGATATTGACCCAACTTTGATTTTTTAAATGGAACCCTATAGTTTTTTTAGCTCATCATAACAAGCGTGAAGAGACGAGTACATAAATATGCATATCGCCATATGTTACATAATAAAATGTTCGAAAAATTAAGAGTTTTAAAGACGCACGCCGACTACTGGTTTCCGTAATCTGAACGAGAAATTCAGGGTGAATTGCGGCGAGGTCATTCCCTTCCGTTGCATCGGTCGAGTAACGTGGGAAAACTGGAGATGCCTCGAAGTGGCATAAGAAGGGTAGGTAGAATAAAAGGGCGGTGGAGAAAGGAAATGCAGTCAGAACTAAACGGGAACTCTCCAGATTTAGAAGAAATTTGTAAACGCAGTGAAATAATGCAGAAATATCCGGGAAGATGTATACGAACGAGAAGAAGCTACACCTAATTCTGGTGTACGGTGAATGTGGCAGAAATGCAAAGAAAAGTGCATTACTGTATGCTGAAAGATATCCAAATCGACGGCGGCCTTCGCACATGACTGTTATGAGAATCTGTAAAAGCCTTGTGCAGAGAGACGACTGGAACGCAAAGACTCGTTTGCGGAGCAGAAGGGCAACGAATGAGGAAGTACAGGCCGCCGTTCTTGCAGCTGTTCACAACAATCCCCATGTCAGCTCTCGAGACATTGCCGGCATTAGTCGTTTGAGTGCCCTCCGCATCTTGAAGAGTAACAAGTTTCACCCCTACCACATTTCGTTGCACCAGAAGCTTTATGATGGTGATTACCAGAAACGTGTTCAGTTTTGTCGTTTTGCTCTGGAACACGTGCGAGATAATCAGGACTTTTTTAAGAGATTATTTTACCGATGAGGCAACATTTACAAATCACGGTCAGGTGAATCTACGCAACATGCACTACTGGGCAGTGGACAATTCTCGCTGGCTTCGTGAAGTTGAGAACCAAAAGCAGTGGAGTATTAATGTCTGGTGCGGTATTCTTAACGACACCGTCATAGGTCCCTATTTCATGGATGGACATTTGACAGGAATCAAATACGCAAGATTTCTTCGTGAAACATTGCCGCTGCTTCTGGAGGAAATTCCCCTGGATATGAGAAGTTGTATGTGGATGCAACATGACGGATGTCCAGCCCACAACGCGTTTGTAGCTAGACAAGTGCTGAATGAGAAGTTCCCCGGCCGATGGATTGGGCGCGGTGCTATAGAAAACTGAAAACCTCAGCAGGTACAAAAATATCGTGTAAATAAAAGTAAGAAAAATACTTTAAAATACAGAAAAAGGTAAGTTAACTATTCTAGAAATAGCTTGATTTATAACATGTACTCAATATGTGCACCACCGGCCAGTTTACTTTAGAATTGTTAACTTGCCTTTTTCTGTATTTTAAAGTATTTTTCTTACTTTTATTTACACGATATTTTTGTACTGGCTGAGGTTTTCAGTCTTTCAAAGAGTAAACGTTTTGTTTCTGACAGCACACGCATTTATTAATTTAGAACATGTTCACTCTCCAATCTTCCTTTGCTTTCTCTACGGTTAATAATTCAAATATTTTCTCAAATCTTGTAGTATTTCATTAATTAAAAAATAGTACTTTGTGGCGTACAGATTTGCTCAGAACATGGCTACGAGTGAATACATTGTCTCCAGGACTGAGAGGGTGTAGTCTTAAAGAGCAAATCGCGGGTTTTCGTGAGCTCCTTTGCACATTGCACCACTACATTTACCGCAAGGTCGACGCAACGGAAGGGAATGGCCTCGCCGCATTTCACCCGGAATTTCTTGTTCAGATTACGGAAACCAGTAGTCGGCGTGCGTCTTTAAAACTCTTAATTTCTCGAAAATTTTGTTATGTAACATATGACGATATGCATACTTATGAACTCTTCGCTTCACGCTTGTTATGATGAGCTAAAAAAAACTATAGGGTTCCATTTAAAAAATCGAAGTTGGGTCAATATCTCTGCAATAAAAAATGCAATAGAATAATATTATGCATGGCCATATGTGCCCCTTGCATATAATAGTTTTAGTGAAAACCGCATCTCAATATCTGCAACGGTTCAGGAGAAAATGGAGGGGAACATCTTAGGGGGGCCACACGGTATACTCATCCGAAATGTTAAGTAGTGAAGTCACAATAAATCTATTTATATCAAAGAAAATTGAAGGGAACATCTTAGGGGGGCCACACGGTATGCTCATCCGAAATCTTAAGTAGTGAAGTCACAATAAATCTATTTATATCAACAAATAATATAATAAATATGCATAAAGTATGCCTTGGGGAACACCAGGCAATTAAAGTTGCCGGTCCGGCGATACTTACGGCACTGGTTGTGTAGCATACACCAGCTCTTGCTGCGCTGCACCACCCGCGTCGCCTGCTGCGGTCGCCATACATTACGCGTGGGCGGCACACACGACCCTCTGCGGTCGCGGAGTGGCCCTGCGCACCTCCTACATAATGCAGCGCCCTTGAAAGGGCCGGCGGACGCCAGCGATGCAAAGGGAATCGGCTACCGCCCGTGAGGAGGCTCCCTGAGCAGGCCGAATATGAAACGCTTACGCGGGGGGGACAGAGCTCTTTGATCGGGTCGCGACTGATCTACGGTGTTTGAACCGACAGGAACGACCCCTCCTCTTCGCGGAAATCTTCGTCTGACATCGGGTTAGCCAGAGATCTCCCCCGTGCAAGAAACCTGCAGGCAGGCAGCGATTTTCTCGGAAAGGAAATTACGATTCACTTTGGTGACAATATCCCCCGTTTGTCTGCAATGAAACGTTTTTGATAGGGCTACATTACTTGCGAAGAGAATTGCACAATATGCTAGTAGTACCTCATGTACCTACGAAATTATCTAATTTCGTGGTAGCGCTATAGATTATCTCACTATCTACAAGATTATCTATTCTAAAATATTTCCTCTAATCTAGGGAACTAAGAGTATAGTAGGAACTAATAAAGTAAAGATGGCATGGAGGAAATTACAGTTCTCGGAATTTCCTTTAACTGATTAAGAAGCATAGGCGTTTCCTTATATCTGTATTGTGTTGCCAATCCGTGAATCTTTATTCTGGTTATTTTCTCGAAATACACTGACGAGAGAAGAGCGAAATGTACAGCTTTTACAATCAACGTACCATGGTAATTAGTCCTGTAAGAGTAGTGCGTGTTTTATCTTTGGAAGTGGCAATATTTCTCCTCCGTTGGAACGTAAGAAAGCCGCCGACCTTCATTTCGGAAAAGAAATAATCGCACGCGGTCCATGAGTTGGTTGTTATCCTGCATTTGAAAACTATCGATGGTAACAGCCGCTGGCTATAATTCTCCTCTATTCAGTGGTTGAATTCAACTTGTCCACTTTGTGCCAAAAAACCGTTATCGTCGTGACGCGAATTCTAGATCTCCCGGTCAGCGGCGTTGAAGAGGCAACGGCAATACTATAGTGGGGATTCACGAGTGAAACATCACTTCATCACTTGAATTGATCAAATCGATGATGAAGATATTGTTAATGCTCCATAATCAACGCATTTTTTCAGATTATCAAGACAGAATACATAGACCACAGCAAAATCCAAGCAGAGATGTCGGAAGACCTAAGAAAAGGTGGCAATAATAGTGATGATGGTAATAATAATAATGCTAAAAAGGAAGAAGAAAGGAATAATATTGACACGACGCAACAGGAACATATGTCTACTCCTTGAAGGGAAGGAAAAGAAGAAGATGGAGAATGATATACACATAAAACTGTAAATAATGAAGAAGTTTGCAATGTAAAACGCAATGCGCATTCATATAACTTGAATATCTGAACCGACATTGTAATGAAAAATATTTGTGCTTCCTCTTCATTGAGCAATGATTAGATTAAGAAAGAGTAAAAAATAATGAAATGTATCAAAATAAGTAAGACAAGTCGTAACAAATTACAAAAGTTTATTTGGGCTTCGTTACAGAGTTCCAAAATATCACTCGTACCAAAAACAATGTCGAAGTAATCAAAAACGCCAGGAGAAAATAACCAAATTCAAATGCTGGCAATCTTCCATCAGAAGTTCACAAACGTAACCATATCGCCAGAGACCAGAAAGATTATAAACTGTGGACGTACGCACGGTCGGCGTAACAGGTACTAATTCACAAAGAAGCACTATAACTTGCAACCAAAACTAGACTAGCTTCTGTGGTGCCTGCTAGCTCGTTATACAGTCCTTCGAATGTCAAATATTGTGTCTCCAGTATCCTTTGTTTTTGTGTAATGTTATGTGAAGTGAAAAAATATCAACTCTACGAACTTTTGCAAAAATAATATCATTTACGTGCGAAAATAATTATTACAATTATGTATTAATATTATGGTTTTCAGTACACAAATTCAAACATGGAATGAAGCATTTTTCTCTTAAACGCTGTGCTTCGAATAAAACGTCTACAAAGTCTCATTTTGTAGATTAGAGCTAGAAAACAAAACTTGTTTCCCCTTCGGAACAAGAAAATTAGGTTTTAAGGCTCTAAAACCCCTCGCTTCCCGGTTATGCCGATAGTAGAGTATTGCAGCGTGTTTCAGGTTGAATATGCACGCTAAATTATTAAATTTAATTTAATATACAATTGTATTCATAACACATAAAGTAAATACATTTTTGCTTTCTGTACTTCTTCTCCGTAAAACTTTAACTTTTCCAAATCTCACACTCTTCTGTGTGCGCAGTATGCTTAAAGAGGAAATTTGTTTTCTTCTCACGCATTTATACACAGTTGTCGACGATAGACAAGAAAATTAACATCTTAAAATGTGTCACTTTTGGGTTAAGTGGAAATATTTGTTAAAAAAATACTGCAATTTGAGTAAAGTTCTATTTTTGTTTTGGGAATTTTGTATCTTAAAAAATGTGAAGTAATGATACATCAATAATTTTACCGAGCTAGTTACAGTGTTTTGAAAGTATTTTGTCGTGTTTTCCAAAGTTACATTGCATTTAAAGGTGAGGAAAACTTTAACGCTGTTAAAGAGATTTTTGATTTCGCTGAGCAAGTTGAAGGCCATGTTTATGTGACTTACCACTCGCGCAACTTTTCTTGAACGATGACCTTGCTTCCCCCTCCCTTGAGCAATAAGCAATTGAAGGTAAAAGCTCGCAGCGAGCACTGATGACAACATTCCAAGCATTATAACTTCGTTGGCGCGAAATAGAAGCTAGTTGCTTTCATTGTCGAGAATTTCTGTTCAACTTTATTACCATTATCTAAATAAATGACTGGAGCAGGTCCAAGTCCTCCAAGGGAGGTACCTAAAACTTCTATATAGTGTCCCTGCTGTTGCCCAGCCAGAGCGATGACCTGGCCGCACACGTAGCGGGTTTGACTTTGATTTTTCACACGTTGGCATTACTGTAAAAACTCTAATGGCGGACTTTGTAACTAATACCCCCACTCCATCCGCATTTCTTCAATCCATCGTTCAAGAAAAGTTGCGCGAGTAGTACTTCTGGGAACAGTGACTAGGGATTGTGAATTATGCATTTTGGATGCCAAGAAGGAGCTTTATTAGTTTAAGTGAAAAGGCTGTGAGTGCAGAAAATGTTTAAATTGGGTGCTTAACTCTAAATTTATGCATTCACTTCTAATAATATTTTTTGTTTGAAACAACTACTTATTAGAGAAGTTAATTTATTGAAGAAAAAATACCTTCACTCTACCTTTCGACTGAGGTGAACCGAATGAACATTAAAGTTGTTATTAGTGAACGCAGAACTATGTTCTGAAACGAATTCATAATTTTGTTTCCATGAGCGATAACTCACTTAATCATTAGTTGCTACCGTAAGTGTAGTCCATGCTCTACCCCGGAGGTAACGGTGGAATAACCCCCCCCCCCCCGCAACCTGAGTCCCGGCCCCTATCTGCACGTCTATTTGTACCGGCTTAGATGGCTCAGGGCATCAGCTAATGTCACAGCAGTGCCTCTGACCAGGAGGTCCTAGGATTCGAGTCCCGACAATGGCAGAATTTTCGAGACTAGCTCGATTGCTAGGTCGAATTATGCTGCTGTTTGGAAGATAGTTCTAGCGACACGCTATAAAAAAAATGGATGGAAAAGCGTTCATTTTTACGCGCTTGTTTCGGTATCGAATTCGGTTTTCTCCACGCAATCGTGATGAAAATATTTTCTCTGGTTGTCGCTAAATTGTTGAAGATCATGTAGTTGAACATAACAACCATGATAACATTAAATTATGTTGTATAAGGACCGAGCACGGAACGATCACAACATTAGAAAACTGCATGTTTTATTTCTCTCCACATAATCACTTCATATTAAATTGTAATACCTTAGAATTTTCTCGAAACAATACAACAGGAACAAATCGTACCGCACGCATAGCAAACCAATTAATGTTCTGTAAAGAGACGAGGAGCGCGGTAGTCACACTGGATGAAATCTGTATTTGAAGCATGCGTTATTTTTTTCGTACAAATGACATTCAGTCTGATCCATCACTTTTCTGCACTGACGAAAAAATATTAAAAAAGTCCGTGTAAAACGGGCTTTACAGTTTACACACGCTAGCACTTACACGTTCTTACACTACCACCCACACCAGGAAAGAGTCAAGAATTTAGAACGTGTCCCGAATGGGGCGGTGTTTTGCTGGTGGTGAGATACCTGGATGGAAAACCCCCGGAAAACCGACGTATCAGTCGGCGCCGAATCTCACCATTCAGAGGGAGAAGAATACTGCAACCTCCCGTTACAAGAAACGTGCACTACGCCAACAGAACCATAGACCATTGGAGTTGACGCACCCGGAAAAACAAAATAATTAATCAACCAGTCTGACGTGTTGGAGTTGGAATCAATGAACTTTCAACGTTACACCTCAGACCAAACATTGAAACCTGAACAAACTTTCGAAAGTTAAGACCATGTTCACGGTTCACCCTACCCATCGCGTGTCTGTCTTTTAGACACATCAAAGGGAGCGAACATTCGCCGAACACGTCAGCTGCTCGGGATTGGGCGAGCACTAGCTCGCTGCTCGGCGAATGCCGAATGTGTGGAGCCGTCTTTAGGTTGACCCGTGCACGTGCGCGGCGGTGGAGTGGGAGAGGCCGGCCATCGGTGGCCTTGCCCTCTCCCCTTCCTATAGGGCACCGCGGCACGTGGACACGTGCCTGCAGGCGGAGGAAGAGGTCGTTTCAGGCGGGCGGCAACTGGCCTGGATCCGAGAAGCTGCAATGGGTTTTGTTGTTTTCTTCAAAGAAAGCTTTTCAAAATATTGCATTTTTAGCATGTGACGTGAACTCTAGTTACAACTTTCTCCTTGTTAAGTGGAATTAAAGGGGAACTAAGTGGGTTTCTGTTGGTCAGGATCGGGCTGTATTTAAGTACTTGTATACGAAACACGTACTTTAAATACATTTTGTATTTCAAAAAACTGTGTTTTTGAGTTTTGGGGCATGTATTTTAGGGATACATTTAAATAAATGATTAGGTGTATTTCAAAATAGGAATACTTAAAATACAGACGAAGAAGATAGTTTAGAATGAGGATAGTTTCATTTTCTTTGATTCCACCTCATTCACCAATGAGTGAATGCACCTCATTGGAAAAATAAAATAAAAGCCCCTTTCGGCTCTTGAATTTGGATTTTTTTTTCATTTTTAAAAGACAACTCAATCATTAAAAATTATGGACAATTATACGGCAATAAAAAAGGGTTTATTTGTTATAACACTAATTTATGTTCATCCACGTCAGTTGAATGACTGTTTTCCTTTACAGATTTTATACATTCGCCAACTAGGGGTTTACTGTTTGATGATTTGTTTAAAAAATTAGTCTTTTTAAAAGGAAATTCCATTTCTTTGTGGTAAACATTCTTGATATTTTATATTTGAAAATATGTATACATATTGTTACAATACAACAGTTATTATTTAGAAATTCGTATGAGTCATTTACTAATTTACTATACTTGAAAATTACAATATAGTGTTGCAATGAAAAATATACAATACAAAATTATTATATACTAGCTGGTGTACCCGGCGTTGCTCGGGTTTATAGTAAATTATTAGTCAGGGAGAGGAATTCAATTTTTTCATACCCTGCGGTGGGGCCTACTATCTCTTCTGTTGTATCCCTTCTCCGCCCTGCTCCTCCCTGCCATGCTCTGCACGGCCACGCTTCGATAGCCCTGTCTTCTCTTCACCCCCATTTGGAAATTTCCGGTCTACCTCGCTCACTTTTTCACAAAAAATTATATTTTTCTTATTTGGGCTTCCAGCTCCTAAATTTCTTCACTTTATAACTAAAAACAATAAACAATTCTAAACTACAGAATAAAAAACTTGTAGACTCACGTATATTTTGTGTTTTTTTGTGGAGTTTCACATATTACTTCCAATACTGTCAATAAATTGTCACATTGTAAAACTTACTCTTTTTTATATTTTGTCTTCTCTTGTATTCATAAACAAATATTTGAACTTGATCTGTCAAATCGTGACCTTGAAGGGTAAATGAAAGTATCAATATTGAACGTAATTGCCAGTATTTATAATTATTTTGAAGACGAAAAATATATATAAGTTTAAACTACGTGTAGAATAAAACTTATTTTTTTACGTAAATCAATTAATCATAACATTGAAGCAATACTGATCCATCAACATGTACATAATGGGTACACACTAAATTGACAATCTTCTGAACAAAACCATATTAGCTTCATTATTTGATCTGAAGTGCTATATATTAAGGATCTTGAAATGTGAATAACAGAAACCAATTCATGCGTTGGGAGCAATTGCAATGCAAAATAATAGCACAGATTAGTCTCAATATGTAAGTGATCATTGCTTAATTACATACTACTGCACTAATCTTCTGCACATAATGAAGAAAAAAATCAACTGGATGAAACCAAAACATACAAACATTTTACATTTTACCAATTTGAACATGAGAACTGTGTAAATAGTCAAATTGTGAGTGCTATTGAAAAGCAACCCTACTACGTAGAGAATTATTTACATTTGCATCCCTCCTTGCAGTATTATTTTCAATAGTGCGAGTGAGTACTTCAGCAAGTCGCACTTCTCTTAATAGCCGTTTCAAAACGTTTATAGACTGCCCATCTATTCGCACTTGTATAGTCTGTTTTGACAACTTGACACTCGCATTGTTTCAAGAAATTCAATGTTTACAAATTTCTGTAAAAGAAGAGGTCGTTTAGAATGTATACGATATCTATATATAATACATTGTAGATTACTGTATATTCTGTACTATATATTATTGTACATTGCACTGTCTCAACCTACCTCAATTTCTGTACAAATTCAAACTCCAATGTTTTATAGCCACTTTGTACATATCACGGATTAAGGATAATGCATGTACCTTGTCATCTTTACCACTTTAGTTACCGATTTCTTCCAAATATTCCACCAATGTTCAGAACTAACAAATCACCACCGTTCATACAGGTACATTACATAACCTTATTCAAAGTCCAATGAATCTCGTAATAATTCTGGACATTGATGAAACCAGTAGTAGATCTCAGACACCATCCTCTGGTGGCGCACAGCTAAACTATTGACATTGATGCGCTCTTGAATCTGTGATGTAAAGCTATGCCAAAAATGTCGAGAAAAGTAATTATTTTGTAAATATATTACGGTTTATAATTGTAAATCATAGCCTATAGTACTCCAGACCTTTAAAGGAAGTTAGCACAAAAGTTTCATCGGCATTGGTTCAGTAGATTCAGAGATTACCGCGTTGGAAGACAACGCACTTCTGTCTTTATATATTAGTATAGAGTATATATTTACAGTATTTTGAGTATTTGAAGTATTTTAAATATGAATGTATTTAGGCCATGAAGGCCTAATGTATTTTGTGTATGTATTTAAATACTTATTTATAAAGTATTTTTGCGAAGTATTTAAAAACTAAATTTAAAGTATTTTGCCCAACCCTGCTGTTGAACGTATTAGACAGCAGATAGAGACAACCGAAATGCTAGCAGAACACTATCGGTAAGTGGATGTTGGTAATTTTGAAATCTGGCTAAAGATGGACTACCAACACATCAACTTCAAAACCAACCAAGACAAAAATAAATTACACCAGTTCAAACCTCTTATAAATAGAAATAACCATCTGCCATTCAACGCTGCTGTGATATTATTCAAATTAATAATAAGGCCCCTGCTGTGGTACGCTTGTCCAATGTGGTTAAATGCATCCAAAACAAACAATAATATACAAATCATCTAAAACCAATTATCAGGACAATAACAATTACACTACGTATGTTACATAAAACAATAACTCAAAGAATTTAACCTACAGCAATTACGCACCATGTCACATACATCTGAAGTTTTTATACAAGCCTAACACATATCATCTCTATTCCAATTCACGATGTGCAGGAACCCAACCTACAAACAAGAATTAAACTAGTGGAGCTACAACAGCACATACGATCTCACAAAATTGTTAGTGGTTTTGTAATGTTATAATGCGACAATTTCTGTCTTACATTTCTGCTACCATTTGAAAAATTCTTATACAAATGAAGTGCGAAAAACCTATATTTTTAAATTCAAATGTTTAAACTGATATAACTTTATGGCATTAAATTCAGTGTATTCACTTCATGTACCAACGATGCTCGATGCCTATTTTAGCCGTAAATAAAATTATTATTCATCAAAATGTTCATTCAAACGAAAAAACAGAGGTTCCTCAGAAGATTTCCTCAACCGCTTATGTTAGCTGTAAGTAATTAATTACGATTTAACCTTAAATTACCAATGCATGAGATAAAGTAGAATAAACTCCACCAGCATCTTCCTCTTAATGTATAATACATTTTTAAAGCATGGACAAAGAAAATGTTTTATTTTCCTTTTTCCTGGTTTTGAACATTTCAAATGCATAAATAAATGAGGCACCTAGAAATTATTTAATTTGATAGAGTAAATATGAATCTCAAGAGCTTTTCGTTTTATTTTCTCTCATCCAATTGTTCCATATAATTATAAATTTCTTAAAGTAAGTATTCTCGCAGAATTGTTAGAAATTTTCATCTTAAGTAGGTACCTCCTTATTGGCGCATTTGAGGTTTGGGCGTTGAATATTTTTTGTCAAATTGTTATATGCAAATGTTGGTTTCTTGTATCATCCATTTGAACACATGCAATAACCTTTTACTTTATCGCTACTCTTACAAAGTGTAGGGAAAATATTGTTCGAAAAAAATTTCGAAAGGAAAACTTATTGATGGGACCAAATAACGAAAAAGTGGATAAATATTTTCCCTTTGTATGGTAAATTATTTTCTCTAGCACATTGTGTAGTCAGAATGTTTTGTGGGTCGTTGATGCCAAACATTCGACTGACGGCAAAACGTCTTACTACCTGTGAACGCTACAGAATAAACCGTAAGAACAAGTACTTGTATGATTTTCACCAAAATCATTATTCCCCGATCGATGTGGGTGACGTCGCGGCTCGTTGAATTTGACACAAATATTTTAATTTTGTGGGGACTTTACATATTTTTTACCAAACTTTTTCATTAAATTTTGACCTGGGGTAGCCTAAAGCAAGCTTAAGAAAATGACGCAGGTTTCGTTTTCCCTGAAATCTCTGATTTTTGAATATTTCAAAAATTCAATTATTTCCCGCGACTTTCTACAACTACAATTACGAAGATTAAAAAAAAATAATTGTGTTCATGAGAAACGTCTTCAAATAAGGTCATGTTCAATTTTTCAAAAATTTGTGTCTTTTTTTGCGTCACATATAAGCAATTTTTTAAAATTTAAACAATTATATTTTCAGAAACTGCTCTAATTTTTTTCTTCGTGTGTAACGAAGAAGTGTAAAGATATTGGTGATGGTTCCATTTTTGGCGCACTCTCTGTATTTTCGAAAATTGCAGAAAAATTCGGAATTGTAAATTCAAATTTAGCGCGCTTTCCTTGCCGTGTTGTCAGTTCGCAAATTGCCTACACATTGGCTTCAAAATCCCTGAAATTCATCCCATTGTTGTCGTTCGTGATTGTAGATAATATTCTTATGAAAGGAAAGAGGCTGAAGGAAGATATGTTTAACTTAGAACTATAGTTGGGATTTCATAAGGTGGCGCATGAGGGACTTCTCTTTACGACGGAATATGGCACGACATTTTGCGTCTTTCTCAATTGTGCCGCTAGATTTTATGGTCGCATGGTTATATCAAGCAGTGCTGCAGATCAAGCAAATTCTAGCGGCACGGCCGAGAAAGACGCGAAATGCCGTCCTATATTCCATCGTGAAGAGAAGTCCGTTACGCGTCACGTTATAAAACCTCAAGTATAACAAAGATACCTTTTTACTTTAAAAGTTTTGATTGCTAAGTTATGATCGGATCACACTCTTTGAATTTACGATCTGATCATAATTTAGAAATGAAACATTTAAAGTTATTTTAACTCTAAACAAGTTTTGGATTACATTTGAAAATGAATTTTCCAAAACATATATTTCAGTCTTAACCAATAAGAATTTATGAGTTGATATACGTTCTCTACACGAACGAAACTCGGGATAGTAAACTTAATGACAAACAAAACCATAACAACTGCAATAGTACTCTTTAACACATGAAAGCAATTTTGCTCGTGATTTATTTTACCCTTATGGATTTCTTATTTGAAATACCACTTCTCGATTTTTTGTTTGAGAACATTCATAAAACCAGTTCCTATCAGCCAGTTTCGCTTCTAATCTCACGCTACTAATGAAGTATCAAAAGTACAAGTTTTAACCAGTTCATTTTCCTCGAGTGACACCTCATGACAGACTGCCGGCGCCAGTGCAAGCGAACCAATGACCTTCATCCTTCTGGAAGCATCCTTACTTCTGCTCCGCCCCTTCTTAGCTGCAGCCACCTGGAGTCCATCGAAGAATATGCAAGGGAATGCGATGTATACTCCAATTACGTGATAGAAGTGGCTGTAAATCTGTAAAAGAAATTGAGTAAAAGGATGAAAGTAAAATGTGAAACTAATAGAAGAAATAATTATTTCATCATATGTAGAGATTGGTGGGAAACGTAAAGAAACTGACATATTTAAGACATAATGGTTAAGTATATGATTTTGGTAGATCTTTATTAACGAGGGAGGAAGGTTGGGTCTATAGAGTAAGTTAGATAAAATTGTAACGATTGATCCCCAAAATATAGTCAAAATATTGTTTATTTTTCGTTGATATAATATTACATATTTAAGAAACTTAAAAATGGCTGCTTCCGAATGACTATTTTCTAAAACAACATTGAAAATTCTAAAATTATGCGTGTGGAGAAATTATTTCAGAAGAATATGAAAATAATATTTTAAATATTGTAATAATACGTATAAAACGGGAGTGGGATGATAGTGTCATAAGTGCAACTTCTTAGTCTCCTGTTGCTGGTATGCCTGCGTGCAACTGGACGTGCCTTCCTTCATCCGCGATTCTCAGATAGGAGGACATGCACACTCATTTGTTCGTGTGTACTTCGTCAGGAATTCATAGGAACCTAGTCCGCCATTTCAGAGCCTCCTGTAGATGGTAGGCTTGAGTGTATCTAGACGATTCATTCTCTTCGTGTAGTCGAGCTGGTCCTTGGTACCAGATCCAAATGCCTGGAGGTCAGCACGCTCATTTGTTCGCTTGTACTTCATCAAAGCTGATAGGAAACTTGTCTGCCATTCCTTAAGTCCCAGTCGCTGGTATGCTTGCATTCATCTTGACGAGCCCTTCTTGCAGCTGCACAGCCGCGCTGGTGCACAGGCGCCAACCGGGAGGCCATTCGCGCTCATTTGTTCGCGTGTACTTCACCAGGAATTCATAGGAAACTTGCCCTCCATTTCACAGCCCACTGTCGCTGGTATGCTTGAGTGAATCTAGAAGATTTATTCTACCCGTATAGGCACGCTGGTCCTTAGATACCAGGTCCAAATGCCTGGAGGTCATGCGCTCTTATTTGTTCACGTATACTTCATCCGGAATTGATAGAAAGCATGTCTGCCATTATTTACCCCCTGTCCTTGCGTGCATCTGGACGAGTGCAGCCGGGCTGGTGCGCGAGAGCCTACCGGGAGACTAGGCGCGCTAATTTGGCCGCTTGTAATCATTAGGAATTGATACGAATCCACCATTTCATAGCTGGTATGCTCGAGTAAATCCGGACGAGCCGTTCTTCCACCCACACTGCGGCGCTAGTTCGCAGGCGCCTACCGGAAGACCATACGCGCTCATTTGTTCGCGTGTACTTCATCCGGAATCGATAGGAGTGGCAGGCTCGTAGTCCCTGACGCAGGTATCTTGGCGTGCATGTGGACGAGCGCAGCCGGGCTGGCGCCTACCGCGAGGCCATGCGCGCCTCCACGTCCGAGCCCGCACGCAGCAGCACGCGCACGGCGCGGGGGCGTCGCGCGCGCACGGCGCAGTGCAGCGGCGTCTGTCCGCGGGCGTCGCGGCGCTCCAGGTCGGGCGCGCGCCCCAGCAGGCCGCCGTACTCGCCGCCGCCGCTCGCCGCCTCCTCCAGCAGCTCCAGCAGCGTGTCGATGTCGCCCGCCGCCGCCGCCGCGTGCAGGCGCGTCGTGCCGCACGCGTACTGGCCCGGCTCCGACTCCCCGTCCGCGTCGCCGTCCGCGCCCCCCTCCGCTTCCGCCCCCGCCTGCCCGCGAGCCTAGGCGTGCCAACAAACCGTGAGCGTCTCTGGGGGCGGACATTTGAGAAAGGCAGGCGTAGCTGTCTTTGAAGCGTAGAATTTGAGGGTGTCGTGCACTGGAGTCTCTGCAACGGGAAATGTCTGGGGGACGTGCATGGGAGCCTTGAATTTGTGGGGACATATATGGGAGACATCTCTGGTACGTAAAATTTGAGAGAGATATGGATGGGAGACTGAAACGTAAAATTTGTGGGGGGCATTCATGGGAGTCTCTAGAAGTAAAATTTGTGAAGGACTTGCACGGGAGCCTCGAAAAGCTAAGACTTGAAGAGACGTGCATGGGAGTCTCGGAAATGTAAAATGTAAGGGGAACATTCATGGGAACCTATGTAAAGTAAAACTTGTGAGAGACACGCATGGGAACCTCTGGAACATAAACTTTAAGGGTCAATATCTTATGAGTACTAACCGAATACTGTTAATATTATTTTGGTTTGCCATATGGTTACCAGATTTTTTGGTTATTTTGGGTACGTTATTTAACTTGTAAAGAACAAGATACTCCTGATATACATTTCTGTAGTCGTTACAATTTGTTGGAAATAATCACAGACTACTAAGAACAAAACATCATTCAAACTAAAATTAAATAGTGTGTCCGGATTTACTGAATAAAGTGTTGTACCTGTCCTACAGAAAAGTAATTATAAGTAGTGTACTAATTCTTTAATATTATAAATAGATTCGAAAACATGAAATGAAATTCATGGATAGATTTTATCCGATTTCTTTCATCCTGAGACAATTCTCTCGAAACGTCGACGTCTGGTACTTTCTCACATATTACTACTTATGTAGTGTAGATAAAGTACTATAACACTTCTGAAAAAAAGAAAGAAAAAAAAACACGATTTTTTCGACAAAAACTGAATGCATGATCCTGATATCGGGAATATTAATAAATCTTGTTTACTTTCTCACCATACTACGTGCTTACATAGTAAAAATAAACTGTGCAGCGGAGAGTAGTGAGTTTTCGTCAGAAAAACTCGAAAACGTGGATAAAAATTGTCCATACATGTACCCTAAAAAAAATTATTGCCTCTAACCACTCATACAAAGACACATAACGTAATCAACGTTTTGTGAGTCCCTGAAACCGAATTTTTATGCCAAAATATCTCTTTCCGTCTGTCCATCTATAGTAAAATCTTGTGCCTAAGTCGTTGAGACGGTTCTCTCCACATCTGATGTTTCCTATTCCCCAAAAATTAGTATTTAATTGCTTTTATTCATAATCACCTTAGGATCTTAAAACTACTTTAGAGAAACAATTAGTAATTTGGAGCAACATGAAAATAAACAAGTGGTACTACAGAATGGCACAGACTTTCGCGAACTATGAATTCTTATCTCTTCATTCTGGGCTATCTTTTCGGTTTTACCCCATCCTCTTCTCAGATGCTCTCTGTTGGCGCCCATAACAATTTTTTTTCATGTTTTCTCAATTTTTCGAATACATAATAGTAGAATTGAAATATGACAAAGAATATAATAGAAGGTAAAAATATGGTATTAAATGCAAATTTGCTTTGAAAATTGGAACCGTTTCTGAGAAAATGACGTTTCAGCGTTCCTGAAAATGTTTATTTTGAAGTTAATTTTCAACCAAAACACTTGAGTTAACGAGCAACTACATCAGAAATTATTTGAAGCAATCGTACTCATTAATGGGATAATATATGAAAAATGTCCTTAAAGTAAAACTGACGACGAGAGAGAGATTTAAAAATACACGCATTTTTTACAAAAATATATGAAAAAAAAGAATACAGAAAAATGTCGTTTAGGCCATGTTATACACTGGATTTAGCTCTACTAAGAACAAATTTGGAGCCACTTTCGGAAAAATGGCGTTTGAGCGTTTTTGAAAATTGTTACTTTCGAGTCCGTTTTCACAGAGAACTGTGGAAAAGAAACTAGATTTAAGTATGAATAATCTGTAAGTGGCATTTTTAAATGTGAATAAGTAACAAAAGTTACTGTTTTCAGTAACGAAGACCGTGCCATCGAGTTTAGCGCCCGTCTATGAAGACTTCGTAGCGAGCCGCTAAGTTTAGTTTATAGTTCACATTCCTTTCTTTTGGTTTTAATGCAGCCTGGCAATTCCTATTCGTTGCTAAGTCGATTCTCCTTATAAAACTGAGTTGAGGTAAACGCATCATTCTATATTTTTTTATTTATATATATTTTTTATTTTATTTATATTTATTTTGCTGTTTAGATTGACTTTGCTGTAAAGTCATAAACTAAGTAGTACTTGTGAAAGTCGAAAAATGTTTCATAGAGATGCGAAATTGTACATTTCTTTTGTAAGTTTACCAGGATGTAACAATTAATTATATTGCTCCTATGTAACAACGTAAACAGTAATACTTGTGTACCACTCTTTTCGTACAAAAAGCCGAAAACTTATTTTTATTTCAAGAACCGGTCATTTTGAATGTTTATAACGCTATTGTTTAAGCGAAGGTGAATATTGGAATAACATATTCGAAATAAAAAAAAACCTGTTATTTTCCCAACCTCCACTTCACAGGCTGAGGTAGCTTAGCGCATCAATTGGAGCCACTGCAGTGCCACGGCCCGGAAGGTCCTAGGATTTGAGTCGCGACAGGGGAAGAATTTTCGACATTAGCCAGAGAGCTAGATGGAGTTCAGACGCTGTTTAGAGGAGAATTCTAGATCAGTAGTTTTTCGATCACACCAAGCAAATGGCGGAGTAATACCGTAACATAAGGGTCACGGACCGCGCGCCATCTTTCCTCCCCATTCCTTGACCTAACTTCATCCCTTACTTACACCCACTTACACTTACACGCACTACACTACCACACATCCCGGGAGGCCCTCCGGAAACGTACAGCCTGTCTCGGCTGGGGCTGTGCCCCGCTGGGTTGGGGAAAAACTGCGCAAGCCTACGAGTAGTTCGGCGCCGGTCTCGCCATCCAGCGGGGGAAGATCACTGCCACCTCCCGCGATAAAAAATATACGTACGGGACTAATGACCTTAGCAGTCAACGCGCCCGGACTCACGAATCAACCAACCTCCGCTTCAGCCTCCGGCTCGGGTTTGTTGGGTTTCGCAGGCTTCTCCGGCTCTTGGGCGGAAGGCGGCGGCTGCTGGCTCCGCTCAGGGCTGCCCTCGTCACGCGGGGCCGGTCGCTGAGCGGCGGGGCGTTGGGCGGGACGCTGGGCGGGACGCTGGGCGGGACGTTGGGCGGGGCGCTGAGCGGGGGGCTGAGCCCGCCGCGGAGGGCCTCGCTGAGGTCGCCGTCGCGATGGGCGCTGCGACATTAGGCCAAAGGCGAGGGTGAAAATTTCGCTTAGCCAGCAGCTCCCTCTCTGTTAGTACTGATCTCCTTTAGCAAGTTACATTTACCAAATATAAGTAAGTTTGAGGTAGGTTTTGTTTCAACTTCAAGTGTTTTATGGTGGCAATACTCAAGACTGAGGAGAACGGACATAGACGTTGGATATATGGAAAGCAGCGCAAGCTGAAATTTTATTAGAAACACTCATGATCGCGGCGCCTTCGAGAGCATAAATATCTTGCGGGATGTAAGTCACTAGATACGTAAATTTGAATTATACCTTCAGCTTGCCCTCATGCTATTTACAGTATCAGTTCGTGCCAATATTTCGCGGAGGATAGAAGCTAATTCGTCGGTGGTACAGCTTTGGCTTACTGGAAAAAAAGTGTTGCCGTTTCTGATTGCTCAGCACACAACTAAGAAAATATAAATACTGTTATTCCCATAATCCCTACCGATGTGACAATGGAAAATTACATTTTTGTTTTGTTAGCATTGTTGAACGATGATTTCAATTTGTATTTATAATCAATTTGTTAAAATCTGAAGATAAATTATATGTTGAAACTAGTGGTGCTAAAAAGCCTGTACTTTCACACAAAATGACGGAAGAGTACTCAACTTTTCGAAAAATTGTATATGATCTTGTTTCAAAATCTAACTTTAAGGAACAGATTTCATTCAGGGAAAAAATCTCTATTTTTAATATTCTAATTGTAGGTAAACTCCGAAAAAAATTTTGAACTTTCGCTATTTTCGTAAAATCAGGGTTTTTAACGAACATTAGACTTGCGCAATTCTCTTAAAAGTCCTTCATACTAGCGAACCACAAAATTTCAGGAAAAACGATGGTGTCATTTTTTCAAAATGTCTCAGGGGCACCATGTAAAGTACTCCTCATAATTGAAATATCGATGCACAGAGACATCAACCAGATCGATTGAGGAATATCAGTTTTGGAGAAAATCGGCTTAACGGTTTAGCCGCTAGCGTTGTCCACAGATGGAGAAGGCGTTTTACCGTCATTCGATTGTTCGGTATCAAGTACATACAAAACATGCATTCTGGCTCTACCACATGAAGGACGATAGTTTCCCTAAATTTAGCAACTGTATTTATCCACTTTTTCGTTACCGGGGCGCTGTAATAAGAGTTTTTCTGTCGAAAATTCGCAGTTTTTCGTGCAGCATTACTTAACTTTCTCTCGTCATAACGCTCGCGCACTGTGGTGGTGTCGTTCATCATGTTCATGGAGCTTGGAATATTCACTGCTCCACAGGAATCCTCACAACACCACAGAATTATTCCTAATTCCATGGTCATGTTCTAGCGGAAGTGATCCGATTCTTCATCGTACGGTACGAGAAGGAATAAAAAACCTTCGTTTCTAGCCAGTGTTCCTGCCGTGAGATTTGGACATTGTAAGTTTTTCAACAAGCGTTTCCAATCTCAGTAGCAGTGTAATCTATTTTCGGCTGAGATATGACGATTTTACAACTCCTAAAATGGTTCAGTAAAAAATGGAAACTCTGCAGCAGACCAATGATGATGAGATGTCATATGAACATGATGAGATGTTTAATTGTCATGGACCCATGATGAAAGTGCATGGGTGAGCTAGTCTACCGCAACAATTTTTGCTCGTTCTGCGCAGCCTCTGTTTACGCCACGAACCACGTGACCACAACTCGGGCACTTCCAAGAGAGCTAAAAGGAGTTTACAGCGCTCTTGGGCACTTCGTTTGAAAAGCCAGCCCAGACGCAGGCCGCAATGCTGTATGGAGTGCGAGAAGTATTGAGAAAGTTTGAAAGTGATAAAGTGCCTATTTTCAACGAAAAATAACGCAATGAAGGTGAAATTGATATAAAAAGATGCAATATCTTAAATTATGCTTCATATATCTGTTTCAATGACTTGTAACAATGTGATAATTTTGGTATCTAGCTGCATATGCCCCGCTAATATTGCGACTCAGAGGGCATGAAGCTCTTTGGATGAAGTCGGATACGATTCACAATAGTTCACCCATGTATTTTCATTATGCAAGGGCCTACACAGGGTGGAGTGGGGTGGGGGGCTCTTGTGCATCGTATCCGACTTTGGTCAATGAGCATTTTTTAAATATATTTGTTATGTTGTCGTTGACGCAACGCGTCTCTTTAACTCTTGTTGAACGCTAATCCTCCGTTACTAACGGGAAGTCTCCTCACATTGCATCAGTACCTTTTATCCCTTCGGCCAGGGGATCGACGCCGTTAGATCCTGGGGGTCCAGTTTACTGGAGTCTCCAATTTGCTTAACCTCCGCGACTTTACGGAGCGTAGCAAAGGAATTCGGCTAACGATGCCGACGACGCCGGCCGTGCTTCAGGCAACAGTTTCCGTCACATTATTAGCGGAAATTTTAAATGCAGCCAGTTACCAAAACAATCATCACATTGTTACAAGTCATTGAAACAGATATATGAAGCATTTTTTTATTGCAATTTTTATTTCAATTACACCGCCATCGTGTTTCTTTTCGTTAAAAATTGTCACTTTATGCCTCTTTCAAAATGTTTCTCAACACCTCTTGCTCTCCATACAACAAGGCAAACTGCGACTGGTCTGACCAAAGACATTGGATATAATTGGGTCTGACTTCAAAGCAAGTGCCCGTATTGTGGTCACGTGGTTCGTGACCCAAACTGTTGTTACGCAGGGGGTGGGTCCTGCACATGGCATCCGACTTCAGCCAATGAGCTTCAGACCTCAGTTGCATCACTATATTAGCGGGAATTTTAAATCCAGCGAGATACGCAAATTATCTCATCGTTACAAGATAGTGAAACAGATTTTGGAAGCATTTATTTCAAATATTGCATCTTGTTCACCTTCATCACGTTATTTTTGGTTGTTTACCGTTGAAAATTGTCACTTTGTACCACTTTTAAAATGTTTAACACTACTCGCTCATCATGCAACATGGCGGCCATCGTCTGGACTGGCTTTTCAATGGGTCTACTTGATTGTATCCTTCATTATACCGATAGACCATATATAACCAAAAGGTTTTCGATGTCGATGAAAACATCTATATTTATAATATAATAGAACTGTTTGTAATTTCCCATTCTTAAGTATATTGTAGTTTTAAATATTTTGTCTTAAATTTGAGTGTCGTCTTGAATTTCTAATTAATATTCTATATAGGCAAGGTTCAAAATGCAGTTTAACTAAATTACCACGTAAAAAAGATATCAAAAAATTACAAATTTTATTTTAAACAATTAGTTTCGTCTTTATGTGTGATAATCTTGATTATCTCCTCACCTGATTGTGTGATACTTTTACCCCTGTGCACGTCCACGTCTCGGCCAGGCAAGTACACCTATCACCTGACGTGGGAAAGTAGTTGTTTGTGTGATTTTGGTTCGTGTTTTCTTTATGAAACAATTAATGAAGGTAAAAATTTAGTGTTCTAGAGAATGTCCCACTGACTGTGCTACTCCCATAACTTCTGAACGGTTCACGATATCAAAATGCAGTTTTCGCTCAGCAATGTAAAATCATGAGGCAAGTAATATGCCATAGAGATAGAAATAGTGTAGATACGTAATAATATACTGTGTTATATACGAAGAGGCTATTGAAATCTGCATCAAGACAGACATGACTATGAATGAACTTTAAGGGTCATAAATATTTCAAAAATACAAAATTGTTTCTTTTAAAGTTACTGATAAAGTAGTGATTCAGATGGACTATAGGTTTCAAGATTTTGAAAAATTTCATTTTATTGAATTTCTTGACGAAAAGTAGTTTTCCACCTGCAAAGCGCCCTTTTGTTCATAAGTTTTCTTTCCTAGTAAAACAATATCCAATCTTGAGCAGTGAGCAGCTTTGAAATGAACTGTTAAATGTATATTGCTCGCGGAAGTTTTCTTGGCACACGAGCTCCCTAGTCCTTAACAGCGCTGAATAGCACGGCCCGTTGAGATACTTTGGTTCGACTCGGAACGGCACGAACCAATATACAATGCTGACAACAACCATCTCATACATTCAAAACAATCGTAGCATTTTTCGTGACACGCTTGGGCGTGTGAAGTTCTTGCCTACAGTTGGTACGCCCTTTTAATCCGTGACGTAGCCAAAGTCCTCCTCTCCCCCCGGCACCAACGCTGTGGAATATCAAGAAGTTGCGCGTATAGTACATTGATAATGCAAAATACATGGCTGCAGATTTGTTGCTGAAGTATTTGTTAGACAAATCGGTCTAGAAAAAACTATCAAGAGACGGTTCGATCGATACAACTCAGTCCAACTTTCTCATTATCTACAGCATTATATGAAAGGAATACGATTACATTAAAATGAGTAAAGACATTCCTAAGAAATTCAATGGCAAATATTAGAATCAGTGATTTAAGTACACAAGCTATCGAGAAGTGTCTGCTAAATTAACTGAGCAGAAAGGACAGCTTTAAAGAACAAATTATCGAGATTTTTTGTTGAATGAAAAAAAACAAAAACGATGAATGGAGCTAATTTACAAAAAAATGTGAGGTAGTATATTCAGAATACCCAACTGCAAGATTCAAGCTTCGCCACTGGTTAGTTTTACTTCACTTAGTTTTATTTCAATAAATATATCTGCAATAATCATAGGACACTATTTTAGTGACTTCTCATTTTGTGATACATAATAGATTTTTTAATTTAATATTTAAAAAAACTCAATGAAATCCTCAAAATAAATTTGACCTCGGAATACATTCACCAAAGACCAAAAAATCCTTAGAAACCTCTAATCTGGCAACAGTGGAGACAAGTTGGCAACTTCGCATCCAGAGGAGCCGCCTTATGATCGAGCTATATGACGTATGGATGAAGGTGCGCAGTGCACAAGAATTTAAAAAGAAAATAAATTGGGTGAGAAATTTCCTGATATTTTCGTCATAATTAGAAAATGTACAATCTTCGTAATCTAAATTTATTACTCTTGACGTTTGCCTAATCTTCTTTGCCAATAATTTGAGAAGTAGAGAGTAAGTTTTATTGAATTATAATAGTTTGCAGGTGATATAGAACACGTTCCATGTACTTACCTCTTCAGTTTTTCTCAATAACTGAATGCAAAAGTCAGCCACGGTGGTTGGAATTTCTAGTTCCAATTAATATACATTTTCTAATATATGTATATAATAAATATCTAATATAATCTAAAAAATAATAAATATTTAATCAAAAAGGAACTGAAAAATATTAGAGAATCTATATTGTAATAGTGACAACCATAGTGGAAATAAAATCAAAACGTGTATCTTATTAAGTGCTTTATTTAAATATAGATTCTTTTAACAGAGCAAGAACAAAATGAGATTATCCAATCGAAAGTGCAATTCATTAAGACTTAAATTTTTGACATTGCAGAAATTGTTAGAAATTGGTATGTTGACAAAAAATATTTCTTAAATGGAAAAATACTCGTTTAATTAAATAATTAAAAGGAATGTCAGCATAATTAGTGCATTTTTGTTTGAATTAATAAAATGTTTTTTAATTACGTTGTAATTTTTTCGTCTTCATTGTAAAATAATTTTAATTCATCTTACTATATTATTATTATTATTATTATTATTATTATTATTATTATTATTATTATTATTATTATTATTATTATTATTATCACTATTATTTGTTTTCTTTTCACTACAGAAAGAGTCGGAGGACAATCTCAAGACACAATTTGTCAGTACGAAGTCATGGAGCTTCGGTGAAGAAATACTTATACTTATGGTTTTGTGTTAGTACAGTTCTCAAAACTTGTAGTTTTTTACATTTTTATGGATGCAAGTGATGTCTTCATATTCTAAGTACGCTTTCTTTCCTAATCGAGACTCAAAAATTTCCTGACTATATTTGCTGTGCCCAGTAAAGCGGCTTTTTGCATTGTTCTGAGGTGTTTTTCTTTTAATCGCAGCCTTAGTCCAGTTTTCAACCAATCCTTGATTACCACGCCATTTGCTGACACTCTCACAGGCACTATATCTAAGCTCCGTAACCTGTACATGTCGCTCAACTCCACAGCGAGAGGTTGGTATTTTCGTTTCTTTTCAACAATAGTTGACACCAGCTTGTCGTCTGTGAGAACTGCAACATCGATTATCATTGCTCTTTTTGTTGTTTTATCAAATAAGATAATATCTGGTCTGTTAACTTCCACCGCCCTGTCTGTTATAATTGTGCTGTTCCATAATATTCGTGCCAAATGATTACTGATAACTTGCTGAGGCTTACATTTGTAATAGGGTTGCTCCTGTTCTACAAGTTGATAATTCTTTACCAGTGCCTGGTGAATTACTTTGGCTATATTATTATGTCGCTGTAAATATTCAGTTATTATTATTATTATTATTATTATTATTATTATTATTATTATTATTATTATTATTATTATTAATTATATTATATTATTATTCTTAATAATAATAATAATAATAATAATAATAATAATAATAATAATAATAATAATAATACATTAAGAATAATATTGGTACTTTTGTTCTGATTTCCTCATCAGTTTTAGATATTTTTAGTTTTTCTCCTCTCCTTAAATATTTTGTTAGGTTTTTTCCACTAAGGTTGTTTCAAATTTTCACTTTCATTATTTTGAAATGCTTCTACTACCTACGTAAATGCAAATACAAAAATATTTGGTAAAATAACTTAATACTTAAAATAAACACATGCCTTATGAAAATTATATTCTGAGTTAATAGATTAAATATTTTAACAAAATTATACTTATGCTTTAGAGAAGTTAACGAATTTATTGTATTACATAAAATCTATAAATATTTATATTAGCTGCGATAGATCATTAAAAAATAAAATTATTTATAGTATCAAGAAATCTAAATTTTAAAAAAACACTTCAAACGACTTCGGATTTGTGTACAAATTTGATTGATTGCCCTTGCGTATCCCATGCTAATTACTTCTTGATCGTTTATTTTCAATGTTGCAGTGGCAATGAATGTTATAATTGTGGACATGATTAATATCCTGGGTGTTCGTAGCCTCATATATTAAATCATAACAAAAGAGAAATGCAACGAAACGCGTTGCACTCGAATAATAGCGACGTACAACGAATGAATTGTAATGAATTTCTTGAATGTTGTAATGCTACGTCGCTATTGGCTGAGTATTGTTATGTGACATCGGGCTACTTCATACCAAGTTATTTCCACCATGCTCCATACCATCTATTATCGTCGGGATGACGTCACCCAACTTGTACAGTGTACAACGTCATAACTCGTACGTCAAAGTTGCAGAGCACACTCTTCATTTGTGATATCTAATGTTATTTGAATTCAGTTTTAATGTAGTGTACTGTTTATAAGTATGACAAGTAATGTCTCAAGTTCTTGGAAGAGAAAATGAAATAATTTGAATGACTAAAGTATTGGAATTAACTTCATTGTAGTTCATTACTGTGAACATTGCTGTGTGACTAATGCTTGCATATCGGGTAAGTTTTGTAATTACATTTCCAGATATTCTAATTGCTAGGAATAGTTTTGAATGGACTTCACTTGCAATTTTCATAACTTATGTTAAAATAACCTAATGTGTTGTTTGATAGTAATATAGGCATAAGAGTTGTATCCTTGGATTTACGATAGTCAATAGTTTCTGCAGAACTTTATTTGATTGTGTTAAATTGAAAGATACTACTCCTATTTTCACCTGAAATTTATTGAGTTTAGCAAAGATACATGAATATTACTATTTCTCTGGTGGGAATAGAGTTGCATTTTAACGCTCAGATACATTTTAACTCACACCCCAGGAAATAAACACGGTGTCAACAAAAACAGAACTATTTAGATTACAGATAAAGTACAATGAACTTCATTGCAAATGTAAGAAAACTGTCAATGTATTGTAGGTTACTTATTTTATAGTTTGTACCGTTGAAATTTTACTATATGCACTGATTTTTCGAATATGTTATAACATTGCAACTTAATGTGGTATGTTTGTACAAGTCAGTAGTCAAACACTCGGCCATTTATTACATCTACAGATTAACAATGGCTGCTTGTAAACCTGAACGGAGCCTTTAAGTAATTTCTTGTAAATAGTTAAAAGTGAAATTGAATAATTGCTCTCTAAAGAAATGTTTAAAATATTAAAAAAAATAAGGTATTCTGCCGTGGCTTCGTTTAGAGCTTCTGCTGAACTGATTGTAATATTTTTTCCCTTAAATGAAAGAATGTGATCCCTAGATGTGCTATCTGATATTGTTTTACAACATCATTACCAACATTGTCATTGTTTACCAAAATTTACGGTGTAAATTAATTAATTAAATTATTCTTTAATAGTACGCTTATCAATATCAATTGTTTTCTTCCAAAAGGTGGGTGTTTCAAAATCGATATATATATATATATATATATATATATATATATATATATATATATATATATATATATATATATATATATATATATATATATATATATATATATACACACACACACACACACACGAGTCGATGTAAGTCCCTGCTGCTTCATGGTGGCGCTGCTTGATGTTGTTTTGTTTTGATTGTTGAGATTTGTTTACAATTCGTCAATGTTTTGTTTCAGTGTAATAATTGCATTGTGGTGTTGACAGTTTGTATGTATTTGCTTTTGTAGTGTATTTTGTAGAGAACATTCGGACAGTGGGTTTTGCTCGGTTGTACTGAAGTAATGAAGTTGTTCACAGGTTATGTCGAATTCCGAATCGATGCCCACGCGCCCCTAAAGATGCAAACGTACATTAACTGGACGCAGGGAAAGATGTCGTGATAGTGAGGTTATTTCGTTTTCTGTTGGGTCATTGTCTATGAAATGTCAGTTTTGTTCTGCTTTGTACTTCCCATGTTAAAGAAATTCTGCAAACGAGTTTACTCTCTGTTGCTTAAATGGGAAAATAAATTTATCTTCGAGCAATATGCCAGAAGAAATCAAACAGTTGTTTACAGGAGATGACACATCAAAAAACTTTAGAAATAATATCCGTCAGTATAATTGAGCTCTTTGTTTTGTGTGATTTGGTGCCGATATTGCATTGCCACCTGGACATGCGCCATACGTGTTCAAAATTTTGGGAAATCCACATCACAGAGTATCTTCATTATACCCTTAAGATCCAAACAATGCAACATATTGTGAAAATAAGTCTGGGCACAGTATTTTACATTTCTGTCGGATCTCACTGTCAAATTTTGACGGGTTCTCACTTTACTAATAAATTTTGTTTCTCGCATGATATTTTTTTACAAGTTGGCAATGCCTAATATAGGTTAGGTTGACTTCGACGCCTGTACTTTTCTTTCTCTGTTGAATATTAATCCAAATTGTTTACAATGAAAGCGAAGCATCGTCAAATAGTACAAAATGTATACTTAGTATGCTTGTGTATGGTACAAAATTGTTAGTTGGAGTGGTATTATCTCGTACCCCAAGAGAAACAATGTTGACAATAGTATGGTTTGTACAGTATAATCCCTAGGCGAGAACCAATACATTCGGTTTGGATGAATTTCGCAGAAGCTTTTTAACAATTACTCCTCAACATGCCCGGTGAGGTATGGTACATTTATTACTTAAAAAATTACTTCTTATTGAATGAAACGAAAAAGAACTTTCACTGTATAACGTCTACAATAACTTTCAAAAACCTATGCCGGCGAAAATTTTTCCATAAGATCTAGTACTAATTTAAACTTATTTAATTAAAAAATTAGATCGGTAAGGGCCATTTTTTACTATCTTGAAGAACAGATATTACTTACATTTAAAGTATTTTTTGGGGGTACGTCACTGCGATCGATCTAACGAACATTCGTCCTTTAGACGAAACGAATGAGAAAAGTATTGGGCATAGAACATGTTAACAAGTTGTATAATTTGTTTGAAAACTTTTTAAACAATCAAGGCATGCTATTTTACTTTTAGGTTATGTTTGATTTTTTCTGGTGAATCCGAAGAACCATTTTTTGACCACAAAGTGTTTTAATTTTCCACATAATCAGGTGAGAAGATCACGTTCTTAGCATGTTTGTCTCTCAAAGATGTGTATCATTGCTTTATCAGAACACTTCTAATTATCGTTATTATTGTTAATTTTAAGCAAAAAGTAATTATGTTTGTGCTTGATTATTTCTTAACTAATGTGATTCATATTTAAATTTAATTATTTTATAGTGTTTCGGACTCATTTTTAAAAATTGAAAATTATTCAATCATCATTTAACAAACTTATGAAATGTTAATAATTATATTTTATTGTAAAACTTCTTTCATTGAATTTACTTTTGCATATTTTTAAATTTTTATTACTTTTGAAACCTCTTATTACTGTATCTCCCGAAAGATATAGTAGGAATTTCCTAAGAATGAGCCAAAGTGACAGTTCGCTAAACAGGTGAACATCACATGTAATTCAGAGAAGTATCCCTCCGCCGCGACAGCTGTTCAGCCACAATTCAAGTGTTTATGGCTCTTGTGGAAGCATCCCTATGCAGAAGTCCGAGTTTTGCTTAGGTATATCCACGTACGTGAATCCGGGAAATATATTGAAATTTAATTACGTATGTGAAAAATCTGTTAACATGCTCTCACAATCAGTAAAAGAAAACTGCCACGAATGTAAATAGAAAGCTCTCAATCACAGCTCGTCATACAACAGCACAATAGTCGGAAACACGTGTACCCGTACGCATCTCACATTCAAGTCTCAGTTTTAAAATAAACAATATTTATCACACAAAAAGTAGATTTAATATAATATAGAGAAAAATAAGAATTTTTAATATAGAGAAAAATAAGAATTTTTACAGAACAGCACATAACACTACACTTCCTAATTTAAATTGTTTCTAATCTTATATCAATATGTCTAATGGGCAGAAGGACACAACGACCACAGAACATTCAGTTATGTTGCCAGCAGTAGCTGTCACTTTGGCTCATTCTTAGGAAAATCCATCTTTATAAATATTATAGAGAAAGCATTATATTTGTCTTTTTTGAGAGTCTCTGACAAGGCTTGTTCATAAAATTACATTTCCTTAACTATAACCGAGGCGTTCGTGTTTCAATATTAACTCATATCATCCTTCATGAGAAAATGCGCTGTCTACCTGAAAAGAGCTACATATGGTGTTACCTAGTCACAGATGTGGTGCTAGTGTAGCGTTATAAATTGAATGCTGCTCCCTGTGCCATATAGCAGGCAAGAAGTTCGACATGAGCTGACAGTCGTGTTGTGTGTCCTTACGCGACGAGAGTCGTGGATATTTCCCATGTAAATTATTACCTTGGAGTGCTTTTGTTGTATTGTACAAATGATGTATTATTTATTCATCAATAAAAATATATAACGAGAACTTTGGTCCTGTTACCTGGAGGGCAAATTGAAGCCGCATTAGGGTTATGAAAAGCAAAATTCATTTAGTAATATATCAGTATTTTTCATCTAATTGAAATGTGTGCTTTAATTATGTCCTAGCATACCTGTACACTCTGAGTAAGAAAATATAAATATACTTTTTATACGCAAAATATTTTAATAATTTGAAAACTTTTTCTTAAAAATTGGAAGATAGATTGCATGAGTTTTGTCACAGCATTCTTGTTAATTAAGGTGTTTGCCAAGCTTTACTTGACTCATTTTTACTTAAAAGAATAATTTGAATCTCTGCTTCCGAAAAAGAAACTATGCATTAGCTATGAAGGGCAACAAAAAATAAAAGAATAACACAAATTTTCTTAGAAGAAATTTCTTTTGGAATCACATGTTTTTTTTCGTACAATTGGCCAGTTAATTGGAAAGTATGCTAGTTGAAATGGCGTTAATTGCAAGTCAATACGAGCTATTTCCAATTATTTTTTTCTTAAAACACGTTTAATTGTTTGGTAATTTATTTATGCTAGCTGAGGGGAACTTTTACAATGTGACTTTCTAAGTTTTCAATCCATATCATTTCGTGAAAAGAGCATTAAGAACTTTAATATTATATGACCGCGCCCGCATTTGCGTACAATGTGGTGGAGAGCGCAATGCTCATTTTGTTACGCTAGTGTTCAACCTCTCACTGTAGGAGTACTGAGCCTTTTTAAAATTATGTCACTTTTTCCGTGACTATGTTCCTGCGTATGCGAAAAGGCGTAGAACGTGTTTATTTAAAGATGTATAACAAGGGACCATCTCAGCATAAATCTTAAGTCTGTGTAGACGAAACAAAACTCAAATAGAATGGCAGACAAAGGCTGAGAAAACCAGTAGTGTACTGCTGCAAAAAATCAAAGGCGAGATTTTAATGGAATAACACGTTTTGGGGGTTCCTAAAAAGATTTGTTGCTGCCTGAACAAAAAAAATGAATTCATTTGTTCAGAAAAAATTAACTGAGAAATATAAAAAAACGTGGAATTGTGTAAATTAGGTGCTTTTTTATTCCTTAGTATTTTTTTCTTTTTCTGAATAAATATATTTATATTTTAGTAAATAATAAACAATTTACATATTTCTGGGGTGTTTCTATGCTTCTGCAATCCACATTTTTGCCTAGAAAACATTTTTTCAAACCAACTTTTGGGTGCTTATTGCCATTTAGAATATCCAAATAGTTTATTAGACAAAATATGCTTAAAATTGTCTTATAAGCTTATTTCCCAATTTTTGACGTTTTCTCCCCACATACCCTGAGTATTATGTTTATATTCCATAATTTACATTGTTTAAGTGTTCAGTATTTTCCCTTTTTTAGAACAAGAACAACAGATAAGGTTCTTAAACATGAATTTAGCTTATGAATAAAATAGACAAAATTCAGAATTTTTGCAGTCAAAAAAGTCCCAACATTGGAAGATACTTTCTTGCGTGAAATAATTAATTGGAAGAAGAAAATATCTCTTAGGACTACTTTGCTTACTACGGAATTTCTTTGGAAAGAAAAGTTTAAAATAAGAGTACGTTGTTTCTTGAGAGGGTAGATATTAGAGACAGCGGATTAGATGTATTGTGCAGACGAAAAACTGCAGAGAATAGGCAGAGAGATATTTCACCTTTATGAATTGTGAATCGACAGCGATCGGACTATGGGATAATGCTAGCAAAAAGTGTGACGTTCTTGGTGTTACTGGTTGGTGAAGTTCATCTAAAAAGCCCATTGAAGCAACGGTTGGTTCACAAAGGGGATTTATACAGGAAATGCAGTTAATATTCAAAAATCAAATCTACAAGAGAAGCTTATCAATAGCAGATGAATCCTGAAATATTTGAAAAGTGTTTTGGTTGAAAGCCACAATACGCGTCCTGGATCTATAATAAAACTGGACAATGCTTGGCATCACAGCATACACCTAGAAAAAAATACAAGCGTGACACCAAAAATGGTGCAATGGTTAGAAAATAAGAATATTTCATTTGACATGTCAATGAGAATAGTAACTCTCAAAAAATTAAAGTAAATAAACATGTTGTAGATGAAATGTCAGTAGGACGAGATTGCTCAGACAAGTCGTCATTGTGATGTGAAATACATTAAACTTCCACATGATATAATTAAAAGATTTCCAAAGAGCAGAATATTAAAGATGATACGTCAGCAGAAAATTTTCTTAAGCTCACAAAATCGGCTTTTGTCAATGCAAAACCTACAGATTGGGAAGGTTATTGTTGGTTTGTACGAAAATTAAGTAAAATATTGAACAAAGGATGGCGTTGTAAAAATGTCTATGGATTATATTATTATTAATACCTTTTGAAGGCCGTGATGAGAGGGAAGACGGGTTTTTTTCTGAGAATTCTCAAGATTCATATTAATTTGAATAATTACCCTATTATGAAGTCAGACTCGGACTTGACTTTGCAATCCTCGGTTACAACTTTAACTGTAGCTCTCAAGAGTACGGTTGGTTGAGAGAGTAAGCAAGCAAGAGTATGTGTAGAAGAAATCTCCCTGCGGCGAGTTCTAGGTAATTTTGACAAGAACGCTTGTCGAAATTAGCAAAGATATACATATAATTCAACAACACTGTAATTCCGCCGTACCGTTCCTGCTATCACCAAGAGTGCGACCTGGTCGCACAAGCAGCAGGTTGGATTTTATTTTTTAGACGTTAGTATTGCTTCAAATACCCTAATGGCCGATGTAACTAATTCCTCCCTCTATTCGCATTTCCCCAAGCGATCGTTCAAGCAAAGCCTTGCGATTATTAGAGAAACCGCTCGAGGCTAGTACAGCCCTAAAGAAGTATTTTAAAATTTTGATTTAAGTTTTGCAATATAGTTCTCCCGTCCCCAGAAACCCACCTTAACTGTGAGAAAAATCCTGTCGCAAAATATAAACATTATAGAAACGAGATACAATGAGATGTTTTATTTGCCTTTATAGAGGTGTACATGGCGACTTTTGCTATTAATGACAGTTGCAAGGGCGGTAATATTCGAAAAGATAAATATTAAATCGATTATTCTGATTTTATACATATTTAATTGTATTTTATGAAGTGAACGATCCGACGAATGATTTGTATTTTTCTGCTTCAAAGCTTCCTTTAAATACTAGTGGTGCTAAAACAGCACGTACTTTCACGCAAAACTGCGCGAAAAGTACTCAAATTTTCAAAAAATTGTACATGACCTTTTTTTCAAAATCTATCTTTAAGAAACATATTTAATGAAGGGAAAATCTATATCTTCATAATTGTGATTGTAGAAAAACGCCGAACAAATTTTCAATTTTTGCAATTTTCGAAAATCGGAGCTTTCAACGATCATGAGGCCTGCAACCATTCTCTTAAACGTCTTTCACGCTATCCAACGACAATATTTAATCAGAAACGGCAGAGCCTTCATTTAAATTTTGCAAACGTCCTAGGGGTTGCACCCACCCAAAAAATAATTGAAATTCAAGGGGCCGCGACAACAGCCATATCGATTGGGGAATACCAATTTTGGAGAAAATTGCCTGCACTAGTCGCTAGCGTTGTTCACAGATGGACAGATTGACATTTTGCCGTCATTTGATTTCTTATCAAAGACCCACAAAACATGGGTTCTAGCTCCCCCAGGTATTAGATTTTTGGTTTCTAAATTTCGCAAAAGTATATTTTACTTTTTCGTTACCAAGACCCTAAGAGGTTTTCTGCAGAAAATTCACCGTTTTTTCCCACAGCATTACGTAATTTTCTCTCTACTGCGTTAGCGGTAGCGAGCAAGTAAAAAGGAGAAGTAATAAAATGTTAAAGCTATGTTCCGAATACAATATTATTTTTCCTAAAATACGAATAAATTCCCTTACCACGAGGAAACAAAACAGCGTGCCGGGCAAGTGATAGGGATGCTTTTTTCTTTTTGGATTTTTAGTAACGTGCCTATTAGATCATCTTGCGCATTGAGCGTATATACATTTGAAGTAATCCTCCGTTGAAATTTTTTCTTTTGGATCGTAACGTCACAGTCAGTTATTGTCTTCAATCCTTTCGGCCAGAGGCTCAGCACTGCTAGTAACTGGGGTACCCAGACGGTCACCCGGCCAGGAATCGAAGGTGTTTCGAGTTGCTAAACTTACATGGCGTCACGAAGTCGTAGTTACGCAATTCGGCTAACAATGCTGGCTCGTTGGTTATTGGCGAGATAACCTTTATCTTACTTTTCAGAAAATGTCAACTTTCATAAATAGGTTTAAATCAAATATATATTCAGTGTGAATGTTTGTCAGTGACTATATTATTATTAACTAGAGGTGCTTTCTCGTAGTAGTTTTCAAATTTCCTTGGTGTAGACTGGCTTTACGGTCTCACCCAATCTTCTTGCCAGCTGCATCTGTCGTCACCCAAAGTACACTTTTTGACATTTTCTCAACCTCATCTTTTCATTGAAATATTTGAAGCCGTTTTTATGAATATGGCTGTTGATCATTACAGTAAATGCAAAATTTGAAGCTCTTTTACACACGAATCTATTGAGTTTTCGAAAAACTTCATTTGAAGACATTTGAAGTACTTCCTTCTACAAATGCAATAATGTATATAAAGCGATGGAAATGTGCATAATAGTAACGCTAGAGATACTTAAAAAGAATTACTTATGTGTAATTTTTGAAAACAAAAGAATACACGAAAATGAACATATTAAACATATCTCTATCCATTGGAAACAATCGCAGAAAACAATTGGAGCCTTTTTGAGAAAATGGGGTTTGAGCGTTTCTAAAAATGCAAAATTTTAAGTTAATTTTCACAAACTACTGTTGAGTTTTCGAGAAAAATTATTCAACATTATTTAAAGCATATGTACACATAAATACAATAATATGAACAAATTGCCGCTAATGTTAATATGAGCGACGTGAGAGACAAGACAAAAAATTTAATTATTGTAAATTTTGAAAAACAAAAGAATAGAGCAATATTGAGTTTACGCCCTCTTATAGTGTATATAGCACTATTCCTATCAAACGTTTAAAGAAAAATATTGGAGTGGTTTTTGAGAAAATTTTGTTTTTTTCATTTTTAAAATTCAAAATATTGCAACCCATATTGCGAGAAAACTGCTAACATTTTCAAAAGAATGTACATCACCTTAATAAAAGAACTACTTACGGACACCAAATTTCATTTAAAGGAAAAATGCCAAGGAAAAATTAAAGTTGTCATCAGTGGCAGTTGCTGTTGTGGAAAAGGAAAACGCTGATGATAACAACAGTAGCGAAGAACAATAAGTTTGGCAATAATATTCCAAAGTGATTAAGTGCAGTAACTTCTTGCATTATTCTTTGATATGTTGTAATTTTACTACCCAAAATAAATAATTTCTGCATACAAATTTAATTTGTGCTGCGAACATGCAAACTTAAACTTGATTCTTCAAAATAATGACGACTGTTCATAATAATCATCAACATGTGCTAAATGTTACATCGGGTGAAGATTTCTTACTCGGAATCTACGTGGCATGGTACTTCATTTGTTGAAATCTGTTGCCAACCTAACAAGTGTAAGTTTTCATGAGCCATTTTGCCTACTTTACGACGATTGAGATGCAGCACAATGATGAGGAATTGAAGTTAGTAGAACTTTTAAAGACAAAAAGACCTGTTTAGAGGAAAACGGAGAACAACTTGTTCCCTTCATTGACTGTTTTTAATACATACAATGTTGTATGAAAATTCGGAAAGCCACAGTCTCCGGGTAACTTTGAAAATGCTTTGGATATATTCAAGGATATCTTATGTTAATCACGTGCGTATGCCAAAGGTCGGCTCCTGGTCGTGAATTTGAACACGCAACAAAGCGTCATTGAGTCTTAATAGTAATCTAATTAAAGTATGATTTATAAATATGACATCTTTGCACTCATGCCAACCACTGTATATGCTTACAAAATACATTTGTTCTGTTATGTTGGCTACATCAATTAAAACTTCGCTTTCAAAATCTATGTGGTTGGCACTGTGACAGGTGGAGCACAAATGACATCGATTCCCGGCAAGTAAACTGTATCGATTAAATCACTTCTAAATGTACCTAAACCAAAACTAAACCTAAACATAGGGACCACAATTTCAGGCTCTGTAGAGGCAAAATGCCTCCGATGTTATGGGCACGTGCGACGAATGGATGAGGGAAGGTGGCCCAAAAAGATGATCGAATGGACCCCTGCTAAAAGAAGAAGAGAGAGACCGAGGACACGCTGGAAGGATGCAGTAGCTAAAGCGATGGCCAGAAGGAATCTGCACGAAAACGACTGGATAGGTCGTAACAAATGGAAGCTAGAATGCGATAAGCGACCTGAAGGTGTAATAAATTCGCAAAAATAAATAAAAAAATAAATATACCTCCATTGAACAGACAATTACCTGTATGTTCTGGTGTTGCTCTCTAAGCTTGGTGGCTGACCTTGCAAAAAGCTTCAAATATGGCAGGCACATCTCCAATCTATAGATTTCTATCTCGTTGATTAATTTATTTATTTAGTCAAAAACTCTATGTGACGTATGGGGGAGAAAATCATCTGCGCACGCTTTCTTGAGTTTCCGAATCTCTTCCCAACAATTTAACTATTAATAGTTGAAAGATGAAAAATAGTAATAATAATAATAATAATAATAATAATAATAATAATAATAATAATAATAATAATAATAATAATAATAATAATAATAATAATAATAATAATAATAATAAATTTAAAAAAGCGAGAGATTAACATTTCAAAAACTAGATATTTTCGTTGCCGAATTATAGAAAACTTATTTTTAATGGTAAAAGAAGGAACAGATTTGATTTTTCTCTATTGTTAACAAAATAGATACTCACCCTAAGCTCTACTACCACTACGAGCAAAAAGGAAATTCAACAAAACGTGTGTATAGTGAAGCTACATTTAGGTCTACAGGAGGCATTGTATGGGAGTACTTCATCTACGTAAAAACTGCGCTTGTGGAAGGATGGCGCTGTTCTTAGCATTAACAAAAAATTTCTAAATGCTACATATTTACTAGTATGTGAGAAAATACTAAGAATATAAAACATTTATTTCGACATATGTGTACGAAAATGCAAGCAGTTAGAAAAGCGATTCGTTCTATTGCTAACCTCAAAGGAATAAGGTTGAAAAAGCTTTCTATTCTAGTTTATACGTAAGAAAATATTTGTTGAGAGTTCACTTTGTTTTAACAGCACTCTTTAAATGTCGACGTATTATCCTAATGCATATTTTCCTTTGATTTTATATTTTCAAAATATATTTCGTATTTATGTTATAAATGTTGCATCAATTTTAAAGATGTTTTTAGTAATTATACAGTCATAACGAAACTATATGAATTACTCTAAATAAAAAATGCTTTTTAATGAAAATACGAAATAAATTTTTGGATCTCATGTTTGCATGTAAGCTTATAGGTTATATAATTATCTTTAATTGTACTTGTTTTTAAGTTCAAAATTGAAGCTGACAAAAATTTAAAAAAGTCTGTATGGTCATCGTATCTTCCACAAGTTAAAATATTTATGTTATTCACGCGTTTGGTTCACATGTTAATGTAAATAAACTAACCTCCTTTCGAACAAATGTTAAAAGCAAAAATGTAAAATATTTTTGCATCTCTTTGTTCTGTTCTGCACTGCTTATTGAGTAATCTGATATAATTTTCTACATGTGGCATGTATATTGATTTACCGTCACTTTTCCAGCTCTCCTCTTCGTAACAGATTTAGCCAACTTGCGACTCATTCGCCGGCCAAGAGTCCTATCTCCCTTTGGCTTTCTTTCCATTTCCATGTACCACAACTTTAAAACGTTCTTGAATCAACCTCTAACGACTTGAAAGTAAACTTGTTCCGCAGCACTCACTATTGACAAGCGCTCTGCGCCCTTTGCAAAAATTAATGTCTGGAGCAGACTGAATTTGCTTGCTTACAATAAGATTCTACCTCTGGATTTAAATAAAAAAAGAACAATCAGTAGATGGAAACCAAAGATACTATATATGTGTCATGGAGACGCCTGAGATGTTTGACTGAACATTCCAAACACGCAACAGAGAATAAATTAATAAATACCAACATGGAGTTCGAGGATTATGAAGATATGTTTACTTTCGAAGAGTGGTCATTTCAGCATCCACCATCAGATGGTAATGATGCGAAAACGTTTGATGAGCTGTGTGAGGAAGTTTTAAGGCTCAGTTACGCTTGTGATAAGGAAGACAGTGTTGTACATGAGTCGCCATCTAACGTTAGTGAAGTTAGTAGTAAAAAATACGAGGAACCTAAAGTAGAACATGTTCATGCAGTTGAAATACTGATAACAAGTGACACCTCGCTAACGAGTCATTTGAAACCTGGTCGGGACTGTCATTTTCATCAAGACTTTGTAGCAGGCGGAGCTCAAACAATAAACGATTTTATTTTATCAGCGGAGAAACACGAGACCTGTCCACAATATTCATCGGAGAAAAGCAATGTTCCAACTGCAATGATAAGCGCAGAAGAACGCGAAGCGCAGTGTTTGAAATGCAAATTGGTTTCAAAGAACTCTAAAGAAGGTCCTACGCAAGTGGCCATGAATATGACGAACGTTAAGGAAAGCTCCTTGGATCCTAATCTCCACCCTTCCTACAATGCGTCTTCAGAAGATGAAAATCCACTTCAAAGTTCAACAGACACATTGCAAGATGCACCAAAACAAACTCCGAGTAAAAATGTTATTGTTTCGCGTGAAGAAACCGAAGTGTTAATTTCAATTGACACGAATGGCGAGAATACTCAGCCAGGAAATTGTAGATCCAAGAAACACGTTTCTGTCGCAAGTCAAATACAGTCCGATGCGCAAAATGTGTGTTCCGGGATAACAACCAGTTTCCTTGCAAATATTCATATTGAAAATGAAAGTTCCAAGGAAGCCGTGAATAGTTGTGGTGTATTAGACGATGAATATGGATCAAAATCGCAGAACACGATGTTAGAGTTTCAAATAAAAGTTGACGTGAACAGGGAAATAAAAAGTGTTTGTGAATCAAAAGAAAATCAGTACGATATTACACTCGGACTAGCAGACAGCCAGAACACACAGTTAAAATCTACCTCTGTCAAAGAAAATCTAAGTTCAAATTTAGTTTCAGAGCAGGCAACATCTCTTTCCCCCATAAATTATTCTTCTCAGACCTCAGAAATCGCAAAAGTTGACTGTGCCACAGATGCGGCGAGAAATGGAATTAACGATGGTGAAGCATCAGAGGAAAAATTATCTTCTCCAGAAACATTTCATAAATCTCCCTCTTCCGAAGCAACATTGCTGACTTCGTTTCCTCCAAATCAGAAAATGGATGAAGAACGCAACGATGAAATTACTACAAAAAGTAATGCAGATAATTCGTCCAATATTATTACTTGTGATTCGGAGTCGGCAGAAGTTCTATCACCGAAAGTCTCAAAATTAAATTACGAAGCAGCAGGTAGTGAAGTGTATCCAAATAGTGATATTAACGTAGATACTAGTATGAATTTTAAGAATGATAAAAATCAAACGTTTGATTCAATTTTCAACATAAATGATGTAGATGTAAACACTGAAATTTCATTTTGCCAAAACAATTCCCTAAAAAATAAATTAGAAGGAAGTGTTCAATCAGTGGAACTTTCAAAGATCCAACAGGAAAGTGAAAATAGGGTCGTACAAGACGCGAGGACTGTGAAAAGTAAACTAGTGCTGCGAAGAACGCGAAATGAAGCAAGCAACTTAGATAGTGAACAGATTATTAAAATTTCAAACGAAAGTCCTCAGAATTATTTTGAATCCAAAAAGAGAAGATTTAAATTACGACCACCAGTCGCACAAGAAAGAATTAAGACATATTCAAATAAAAAACGCGCTGAAAAACTTCAATCTACATGTGAAAAGAAAGCTGCATATATTTCGTCTGATAAACACACTACATCTACAACTAATGATTCAGAAAAGGAGGTTATTACATTGAGTAAATCTGCTTCCATGGGATCACAAGTGATGGACGAAGAGGATTTGAAAAGCATTACTTTAGACATTCAAGACCCTGAAAGTAAATTCGAATCATTGATTGAGATTATCACTCCTGAGAATTGGAAGATGACAGATGATTCAAAAACGTTTAGTCCTAACTTTTCAGTAAGCCCGGCAAAAGAATCTCTAACCAATGCAGGAAAAGAAGAAGTCATATTACCTACGTTAAACAGCAAAGAACATGAAACTGTCATTACAAAAAGTCAACCAGAGGTGCAAAAGAATAATACAAGTAATGAAGTAATCTATCTTCGAACCACCGACACCATATCTGTTACAGATAAGACAATTACTTCAAGCACTCCCTTTACTAGTGAAAAAAATAACTGTGAACAAACATCTACAGCTACAATTGAGATAAATACAAACAAGCAGTTTTCAAAAGGTACACTAAGAACGGTAATAAATGTGAAACATAATTCCATTTCACCAGACGGTGAATCGACCTGCATAATTCATCAATCAGATACTTCTGGTGAAGAGAGGATAATGGCATCCCGTACTAGGGGTGCAGCCAGAATAGTGCCATTTTCGAGATATGTAGGATCACCGCTTGCTTTAGGCCCTTACCGTTCAACGCCCCACGAACCGTGTACAATTGGGACAGCTCATAGAACGAATGTTCGTTCCTTGGAAAAAGAATCTGATTTTCATTCATATCAGAGAAACGTCGCCAACGATAGCAATGATGAAGTAATTGTAACTGAATCTAATGAGCAACCAGGGCGTGTGTTGCAACCTAAAGCGTACGAAAGAAAAATAATTAGATATGATTACATTACTCCGAAGATTGTCAACAGAGACCCACGATCACGCAAGAGAGCGGCAGATCATCTAACACCTGAGGTAAATGAAACATCCAGCCAAGTTTCACCCGACAATAAATCAGAAGGCACTACCAAAGAAATTATATATACATCAAATAAAGATCCAATAATGTCACTTCCGAAGAAATCTAGATTAGTTTCTTCAGAAAAATCCCTTATTGTGGATGGTAATTCTGGAAATGACTCTTCAATTCAATCAAAAATGGATATCGGGAAGATTGGCCCGTTAGAGATAGATTCTCAGAACGAAATTCAAAATTCTAAAAATCTTGAAAATACTTCAAAGAAACAACTTGAAAAGCCCAGTATGCCAAGCATTCTTCTTACCCAAGAAGATGAAAATCTCGAGGAGGGAACAACTCGTATTATTCACAGAGTTGAAAATCAGTGTAATCTTACTTCTAGAAAGATTTACAAGATTGATAATATTCAAGGTGAGAATACATCAAATATGAGTGAGTCGTTTTGCCATAACCCATTTTCCGACTCTTCTTCAAACATTTTCAATGATGAAACGATTAAAGCCATCTGTGCTTCAGAAAAAGCTGAAACTTCCATTCGTTCCCCTGCGCAATATATTGAATCTGGAAAGAGCTTCGTCGCTGAACCTACTAAAAACCTTCGACACCCTTCAAGGAACTCAAGAGGAGGAATCATAAGAAGAAGTTTCGATAGCGTTTCCGAGCCGTCTTCATCGACCAGGAAATCCAGGGTGGACATTCTGAGAAGCCAAGCCAAATTTCTAAAATCGTGTCCCCACAGGAGTTCATCGCCAAACGTCAAACCCGAAAGTAAAGAGCAAACATGCATTCAAACCGCTTTAATTTCAAGTCATCCACGCCCTGATAGTCAAGTCAAACAAAAACCTTCTACTGAAGGTTCTAAAACAAGTGAGGGTGACCCACCTGCTTCCGAACCACCACGGACATCTTCCTCAACAGAAAGTGGAATCGGAGCGTGTCCAGTGCATTTTGGAAACGCCTCCACGACCAGACCCGTGCGACGACTGCGCCGAACCTCTGCCCCCCTGCCTTTCCCACACTTCTCCCCTGCGCAAGGAGCAGCGTCGACTTCGGGGAGAGTTCTTCGGCGGAGAGTGCTCCCGCCCACGCAACCTCCCGCACCCACTCCGCCCACCGCCTGACACACCGCTGTAAGTAGCTCGCATTTCCCATTCACTCTGTAGCTACATTTTTAAATAAACTAGTTGACTGATTGATTGTCAGTGATTCCGGTCGCGTCAACAACTAGGGTCGTTAGTCCCGTAAGTGTAGTGCATGTTTCTATCGGGAGGTGGAAGTGTTCTTCTCCCGCTGGATAGCGAGATCCTGCGCCGACTTACTGTCGTTAGCGGCTTTTTCCCAACCTGGTATCTCCCACCAGCCGGGCACCGTAGCAGGCGGGACAAGCTCTAAGCTCCTGACCGGTCTCCTGGCATGGGTGGTAGTGTAGTGCATGTTAGTGTGTGTGTGAGGGGTGAGGATAGGTCAACGTAGAGGAAGGAAAGATCGCGCGCGGTCCTTGGCACGATTGTTAGGGTATTGCTCCGGCATTTGCCTGGTGTTGATCGGAGAAACCACGGAAAATTATCGATCAGAGCGGCCGGCCGCTAGAATTCTTCTCCAAACAGCAACTGAATTCGACACAACTGACAAGCTAATGTCGAAAATCCTGCCACTGTCGGGACCCGAAGTAACTAGTGATATAAAATAATTAACAAGGAAATTTGTATGGCCATTCATGCGACGGACAGATTCTTGAATAAACTATTGCAATTTTTAGCATTTCACTATCTATACATTTATTAAAATTTCAACAAAGTGATGTTTCGAGGCCCAATTTGCCCCATTATCAGACTAGAAACAACATATTTTTTTCTGGTCTGATGATGGGGCAAATTGAGCCTAGAAACGTCGCTATGTTGAGATGTTAATAAATGAATATTAACTGTAATAGTTCATTCATGAATATGTTCGAAGAGCAAAATCTGAAGCAAAAATCAAACTACTGTAATTTTGGAAAACTCAAGAGTTGCCAGACAAATTCAGTATTTCAGTCTATGCTCACACGAAATTTGAAGAAAACATTTGGAACCATTTTTGAAAAAAAAAAAATTAAAAAGCCTCAGGGACCTCATGTAAAGTATCCCACAGGGTAAAGAAATCTTTTCAAAATGGCAGGTTTTTTTTGTGTTAGGCCAGATCGACCGGTAAATATTCATTTTGTCAGAAATCCTACGAATAGTTTGTTTTTCAAAGACGGACGGACATTCGGATGCTACAAAGACACAGGCTCTCTCAAGCTTGTGGATTTCCTTCTCTTTAGCCTGACCTCTCTTTCGGGTTTGTCCAACCCTCCTCTCTGCTGTCATCAATTAAAATTATAAATTGTATTTCGTCGTGTTTTGTTTGTCGCGATGTCAGTTCGCAAAATGGCCACGAGCCGGTTTTCAAATTATTGGGGAGGTGCCGCTTCTTCCGCCATGAAACCCTTGCAAAACGTCCAGAATAAAATACTACAAATCGTACAATTAGCAATGCACTGTGGTAAATAACCAATAGACAACTTTATAGAGAACTAGACCTGGAACCAACTGCAAATTACATCTCCTTACTGTTGTCCAAATTGTTTTCCAACCTCCAAACTGCCTCTTGCTCCAGCCACTTTAACCTCGAAAAGAAAAAAAAAAGGATTAAATCTCCTACATGAATTAAATCTTGTCTCCCAAAAGATATGTCCCACCCCCCATAACCTACAGAAATATTTCTCACCTCTCACTCTATATGTTGCTTTCTTCTTACCTTCATTTTCATAAACTTAACAAAAGTCATCATAAAAATGCCCAGTGGGGATGTCCTTGATTAGAAATAGGTACATGATAGTGCGCTAATTTACGTTACTTCTGACTTCGAGCCACTACACATAAAAGCTAATACTCACCTGTAAAGTGCTAATTCCATTGATCTTGTTAAATACAAATAAAAATAAATTGGAATGCTTCTCATTGTTGCCGGTCGTAATGGTCATTTGATGTTCATATTCTATAAAAATAAATAGATTTAAAGAAGGTGATAGGTTTCAGCTAGAAATAAAAAAAATACACTTCCTTACTTTAAGAAATTTTGATTGCTGCTTACAGTATTCATAATTTTGAAGCTCACTTCTATACAAACAATGCAAGCATGTGCGAAATTATCCTTGCTTATCTATATCACAACCTACTAGTATGTATATAATACATACTTATATACATAGTATGTATATAATACATATGCACATACATATACTCACTAATGCATTTCCCTATGTATGAACGATTTTCCTAAGGATGAGCCAAAGTGATAGCTAGTGCTGGCAACACAACTGAAAGTTCTGTGGTCGTTCTGCCCTCGAGCCTATTAAACTCCCTTCTTGCATTCGTTCGTTTGCAGTTGGCTAACTTGTAAATGGCTTGGACGCTTTCCTTTGTGATGTCCTCGTCCAACAAAAATATAGTGCGCAGCGAGAAATAATTGAAATTAGGAAGTGCAGTGTTATGCGCTCTTCTGTAAAAATTCTTTTTTCTAAAAACATTACATTAAATTTACTTTTTGTGTTATAAATGTTTGTTTTAAAACCGAGACTTGAATGCGAGATGCGTACAAGTGCACGTGTTTCCGGCTTAAAATCATTTTTCTTTCTATTTACATTGGTGGCAGTTTTCTTTTACTGATTGTGAGAGTATGTAAAAAGATTTTCCACATACGTAATTATATTTAAAAATTTCCTGGATTCGCGTACGTGCATTTACCTCAGCAAAACTCTTAGACTTCTGCATAGGGATGTTTTCCAAAAGCCATTAGCACTTTCCGAAGGGGTGTGGCTGAACAGCTGTCGCGGCGAGGGATACTTCTCTGAATTATTTGTGATGTTCACTTGTTTAGCGAACTATCACTTTGTCTCATCCTTAGAAAAATCCTTCTATATTAAAGCGTCCCGGAGACCTCGCGAATGGTCGTCGGCCAGCGCTTTAGCGGCCACAATGTGAACCAGCGTCCGTTCGTTAACTGCCATGAGGATTGGGGAAGTGCCACGGCTGTAAAGCATACTAGCGGGCTATGACCAATATCATAGCCCGCTAGTATGCATTTAAGCAGCATACTAGCGGGCTATGTCTGTATAATGTGCTGCAAATACTGTATCAATTAAATTCTGTAGTGGCAGCAGAGATATTGTGGTACTTCAGGATTACACGACACGATTGTACGACACACAATATGGTGCCATCCTAGAATCTATCACTATGTTTATATGGAGCCATTGATGATTTTTTAAAATTTGTTACGTCCACGAATTGACGCAACGCATCTTCAAGTCCCTTAAGGGTCATGGAGCGCTTTGCGCTGAGGAACAATCCTCCATTAACTTGCGTGGGAGTAATCCTCTATTACCTTTAAGTCATGTCACGTCACGTCGCAGTCAGTTCCCAAGAGGACCGCAAGATAGTATCTCCGCGCAGGCGCCTCCTGCTACGCGCTCCTGCGTCACTACCCAGCGGCCAGAATTAGGAAGGAATAAGAATAGGGGTGGGGTTTAGGACACTTTACAGGGGTTGGACTAGCCCTTGTGAAGCAGCTAAACACGTTTGTTGAAACAAATTTCTCATGAGATTCGACGGGAATCGAATTCGGACTTCAGTGGTGAAAGGCTAGCGACTTCGCTATGTGCCACGAGCGCGTCATGAATGGCTTCGCTATGAGCCATACGCATGATGGGAAAAAAATCCCGAAACAAGTATATGGCTGAATTTTATGCATAGTAAATTCATATTGTCAACTACTTGTAGTTGATACCTCTGATATCCTGAATTTGTAACAGTTAAATTTATTCATGTTTGTTTTATTTGTAAAAGTAAGAAATGACTAGTGCTTCTGACTCATAATTCACCAGTCTTAACTTATTTAAATTGGTTGTATTGGATTTTTTTAAAGCATAGCTTAGTTGTTAGAGATTGGAATGATTTAGTATTATGTAATTGCTTCCGGCAAAAGTTGTGAATTATGAAAGGAAGTTTGTGCTGTTGTAGCAGCTCTTGTTTATTATTGCGTCGTACTTGTAATATATTTTGACTGTAATCTCTTGCAGCACTGGCGAAGCAGCAGCACCGCGGGTGATGCAGGGCTACGAGCACAGGGGAAGTGGTATCAGGCCCAGCAGCTACCGTAATGGAGCGTCTCTGAAGACGCCGATCCGTCCATGTATGTCAGTCGCATAGAGAACCCTCAGAAGTATGCGTACTGTATTGTCAAAACTCATTTTTCTTGGAAATAAAACATATTAGATTTTGTAACGCGAGGCAAATTTTTGTAGTTTGATGTTTCTAGTATGAATACCTATTAAGACGTACTGTTTCCTTTTCTGTGTGTTAAAAACATTTTAGTGGATAATCATTTTCTTTTTTCTTCTGTTAACCCTTCGGGACGAGCGCCTATCACTTAAACGAGCAGTTGCGCGTTGAAGTATTTACAACACATATTTAATGTTTCAAGATACTGTTCTTTTAAATTTGATTACAATTTTTATTTTATAGTTCTTATAGTTACACATAATTGTGTTTTTATTGCAACAAAATTTAAACTCTACGTGAGGAGGCGCGTGTTATAAAAGTACAACACAATGCAAGCGCATTCATTTCAACCTGTATTGCCACTAACCGTTCAACAGTTTGAACCATGTGGGGGAAGAGTCATGCAAAGTAATACACGTGAAAACCATGTCGCAACGGGGTCTTCGGTGGAGAAAAAATAACAGCGCGGTTGTACAGATTACAACAGCGCGCTTCCCGAAGGGTAAATGTAGAAACTGTATCTGACCTTAACAAAAGCCGGCGAATTGTTGGCCGAAAAACTGTCATTGCCGGCCCTGATAAAACAAAAGTGAATAAATCTAGTTGCTTAATTTAGAAAAAAAATCCTTTATCACGTTTTGTGGGTTCTTGGTACCGAAAAATCAATTGACGGCAAAACGTCCGACCACCTGCCCGTCTGTGAACACTATCGCCTAAATATACGTAGGATTGTTTTCAAAATGGAGGTTCCCCGGTCGATTTGGCTCGATTCAAAGCGCTTCGACTTTGAAAAACAATCTTTAAAATTTGGGGTACTGTACATGAAACATCCGGGGACATTTCCAAAATGTTCTCAAAAATAGCTCAACATTTTTTGAAATAATAGAGTAAAATATACTTATGAAGATAGCATAGGTCCGATTCTCACTATTAAGTCCAAATATTTTCAAATTTCAAAGGATTGAATTCTTTTCGGCGAATTCTTATTATTACAACACTGACGGTAGAGATTTTTCGAAGGAAAAGTTTGTTTTCCATAGTTCTTTTATTAAAGTCATGTACATATTTTTAAAAGATTTTAGTAATTTTCGCACAATATTGTAATATGAGCATTACAAAAATAACAAAAACAAAATTTTTTCGAAAACGGCTCCAATTTTTTTCTTTAAACTTTTGGTAGGGATAGTGCTAAATGTACTCTATAAGACGACAAACGCCATTTTGCTCTACTCGTTTTTCATAAAAATTACATAAATGTATTTCTTGTCAGCTCTCTCACGTAGTTAATTTATACATTAGCTGAGATTATTTTACATTATTGCTTTTTCAAGTACACATGCTTTAAATGGTTTCTTATAAAATTGATGGAAAAATCAAATTTGTCTGTGAAAATGAGCTCAAATTTCCGCATTTTCAAAAACATTCCAATTCTTCTTCGAACTTTACGCACGGATAGTGCTACTTGCTTTGTTTAGCATGACAAAATTCATTTTGCTGTATTGTCTTGTTTTTTAAATACACAAATGTAACTTTCAAATATATTTCACGCCTTGAATACTCACTTTTCCAGCAATTTGTATACATCATTGCATTTATAAAGTGAAGCGCTTAAAATTACTTCCAAAAAAGTTTTTTAAACGCTCGATAGTTTTCTCTCATAGAGAGCGTCAAACTTCGAATTCACAATAGCGCTAAAATGCAATTTTCGTAAAAACAGGTGAAAAATTTTCAACTACAATTTTCATATAGAACGCAATTTTACTCTTCTATAATGTTCTTAAAGCAATTATTAGTTTCTGTCATTAGGAAACTGAAAACTGCGCAAATGTGAAAAAATTATGTTTTGGCGGCGATAGATGGCAGCTGGCAAGAGGATGGGGCACGACCCAAAAGCTAGCCCCGGCCAAAGAAATTAGAAAACTGATACGAGAATGTGTCATTGTATAGCACCACTAGTGTTAAAGAAGCAATGACGTTAGAGGCTTTCGTAGGTAATTGTGAACTTGGGAGTATGAAAGAAAACAGCTCATTAAGACTATCATTCACTTTATTGCTTGAGTACATTACACAGAAAATACTGTTTTTTATATACTTAGTTCCTTGGTAATAAGAAAACCACATTGGAAACTGAATCTCTTCAAGACGTCTTGCACACTGCATAATGAATTAATGCATTCGTCTGCAAGTATTTCTGTCCTCAAAAATACCTATTTTTATTTGAAACTCTTTCAATCATTTAAACTTTTCTGATATAAAAATTCGTAAGTGGTTAGCAAGTTTACTTTTTTGCCTTGGAAACACGACGACTCACTCATACTGAAAGAGATTGACGAGCTGAGGAATCGCACAAGGTGATCTCCATTTCCACAGCTGCCGTTTGTCGATATTCTGGCTGAGCCAAAGTTTTGTTTGACTCTTTTGCGACTCCTTAAATCCAAAGACAATTCCTCTTTAATCTAAGATGTAAACTAATTTATTCTGAAATATGCCAAACATTATTCAGAACTTTAATCACAAGGTTCCCTCTTGATTGATTCCATGGGTACAATTAATCAACCGTTACAATGTGCATTATCGTTTCGGAAAAAGAAACTAAACTCCCAATCTGGAAAATTACCAACCTCAAAATATTTTTTCATCCTTTTGTATTACCGATCAGACTCCTCCGGTAGCCGTGAATGCACTCGAGCGTATCCCACAGGGCCCATGGGAGACGATCACAGAGTAGAGGACCACTGGAAGTCTCAGTGGCGTGGGAAGCGGAAGACTTTACAGTTGGGGCATCGAGAGACTGAAAGCGCGGAGCGTGGTCTGGCACGTGCTAGGACACGTGCACGAAGCATCTCCCTGGCGCAGCGCGTGCACGATGCGCACGTGGGCCAAGGTCGAGCGCCTCGCCCGCCCCGCCCACCGACCCCCGCCCTCGCCCGAAGGCCCAACCCCAACCTAGAGCGCGTGGCCGTCGGCAACGGCAGCCGCGCTCGGCCGCCGCCGGTCGTTGGCGCCGCGAAGTCCTCTGGAAGTTTACTGGTTGGCTGCACCGTCGATGGAGATTCCCTCTCTAAGTTCTGTGTAAAAGGCACAATAGTAGTCACAAACTGAATGGGCGGAATCAGACTTATCATGTCGGTTTTCTGTGAATCGAAAGAGTCCTCTGTAGTGTAAATGTCCTCCCTGGAGTCTTCATCAGAAACGGATTGTTCGTGGTTTTGACCGTTAGATAGAAATATTTTTTCTGGTAAAAGAATCTCAAATGTTCTGGTGACTGTCACAGCTTGGGACGTTGTGGACGAGAAATGTATGTTTACAGCTGTGTCTGGCTTGGGCATATCTTCGCGAATGTTTTGATCGAAAGGATTTGCGTTTCCAGGCACTTCGCAAAGTCTCATCACTTCCTCGCACAGTTCGTCGAAACTCTCAGCAGAGCTTTTATCTGAAGTAGAGAAGGATAGGTAGATATTTTGGTTGTGCGCATTGCTCAGTGCCTCGGAAGCCATGTTTTTGGAGGAATTGAATTATAGCCCACCGCCTCGAGCACTGTTGGCTCAACTCCAGACTTCCAGTTAGGTTGTGCTGAGTGCCGTCTCTGGGCGACCATCTCTTCATAGTTGACACTGCTGACTGTTTCCTGGATACCAGCCTACTCGTGAATTGAAGTGATCGTGGAGTCTTCGTTCAAGAATGGTCATGCAATGTTAGAGAGCTTGATGAAAGAATAATGATGAATTAAATGTGAAAAATGAAACATCTTATCGCTGGTAGACGCATGATTGTGGAAATCTCATAGTTTCGGGAAAAAGTAATTTAATCGTGTAAGTCGTTATTATTCATTAAACACACAATGAACAATCAAATGTTTGGACATGGTGAAATATTTTTAATTTGAATTGAAATAGTTCTGAATTTCTGGGAATGATTGTATTATTGTTTTGACAGGTGAATTATACACATACCACTTATATTATTCTAGTTATTGGCCATAAACGCTGAGCAAAGATCTTTTAAGATCCGAGGTCGTAATACCAACGAGTACTTACGGGTATTGTAAGAATAAATAGGTTATTTTTAATGTGATTTGGAAGTGTTGAAATACTTTGGCGAACTTGGAGTAATTCGTGAATTTGTTTTATAATGTATGTTTAATAATTTTTCATTTAAAAGTTGACTTCGCGAATTATTTTCGTCTCAGAAATAGATTTTCTTCGTCAGTAGCATAGTAAATTGACTACAGTAAAGATCCTTCAAAATTAACGGAACTCACACCCAATACTCCCCGCACTGTGTACACAGATTGACATGAAATTTTATCTTCTACGTGGATAAGATAACAAACTGTTTTATAAGATCTAACTTGATGTGAAGTATATGCAAAAGAACATCATCACTGGCTGCCCATTTATCTTTCTGAATATTTTGTTTTTCCACTTTCCTTTCACGTTCAGACCAAATCTTTCTTTTGTAATGAGAATTTCTGCCGCGGATATCCCACTCACACAGAAAACACATATTTTGTGTAGCCATGTTGCATTTCCAGTATTAGAAATCAAAATTATATAAATTTAAGTAGTGAAAAACTGTGCCTGCTAGCAACTTCCTCATTCCATATTAGAATTTCTCATTTCAAAAACCTTTAGAAACACACATTGACTTATAAGGAAATTGACCCTTATAGAACAGTTATTAGCCCATTCTTTCTCGGAACAATTTATGAAGTCATCGCGCCCGTAATGCATCTTTTGAATAACTAGAACAAAGTTGGAATTGTATCTATTATTATTACTGATGGTATAAGGTTATGTTACTAAAAAATATTTTTTCCCCAGAGGCGTTCACAAGAGCAATAACAAGCAAAGTGTTACATATATTTTGATACACATAATACTATAATAAAGTAATATAATCGCAACATTATTTGTTTCATTATTTCTTTGGTGGGAATATCATTTTTTTTCCTTTCACTTGGAAATATCTGCCTCAGCGGCAGGCACTACAAAAATGTATCAATGACTCTCCTTTTAACAACGGAATTCAGTGTATTTCTTATTTTTCCCTAAGACCTCATTAATAAAAGACTTTAATTAAAAATGTAATGTAAAGTTTACTAACTTCCACCAAAAATGCAATGGATAAATATTGCCCAAAAGTTTTCTTATCTTTTAGAATCATCATTGTGAACCTATATACAGGTGAGTCACGTAACTTTAGCACCTCCTGTAACTTATGACAGGGCGGGGGAGGGTAAGATGCTCGGATGGACGGTTGGTAGGCACCGCAAAATAACTTTCTGTGGTAAACAGTCCTTTCTTAGTTGTTCGTAAGTTTAGTTTCTCTCAATTTTGTGTGGAAATGGAGTGTGTAAATAATCCAAAAGTTAGTGTAATTGTCTTATAGAAAAATTATTATTAACGACGGAATTTCAGACTTTTATCTTCTTCTAATTATTCTAGACACAATTGGTGAACGGGTTGCCCTAAATTGAACAATCATTTTTTGCTGGTCGTATCTTTTCTGCAGAGATTCGTGAAGTAACGTGTGGTGAAAAGAAGGATTCGATAATATAGTATCCCTTGCTAGTTCTTTACCCAAGCATGAAAAGGCAAGATATTGAATACTGCTATTCGAAAGTGGTACAAACTATGGAATGTTTATAGGAACTTAAAAGAGAATTCCGAAGCATTTGGCAAAATATTTCTTCTGAGGTGATAAACAAACAGGCACAAAAGAAAAGGAAAACTAGCGAACCAGGTAAAGTCACGTTCAGAAGAATTTCGAATGAGAGTTTGGACAATGTGCTCAATCAGATAAGAAATAGATTTTCTGATTTTGAAATTTTCAGTTTAATTGATTTTCTCGATACCTCAGAATTTATGGATCATAAAGCATATTTCACTGATCAACTTTTTTTCAAATTCATGTTCCAAACTTCGAATCAATACGCCTGAATAATGAATTGAGTGTTGTGTACTTGTCTCAAGACCAAGATTTTCAAGGGTAATCTGTTAGATTGTAAAAATCTTGAACGAGAGAGACTTGACGTGGCCTTGCCGGACGTATATAAATTAGCATATCTAGTTTTTAACTGAACCATCAAGTTCGACATCAGTTGAACGGTCATTTTCCACCTTGAATAGAGTCAAATATCACTGCAGATCAAGTATTGGCCGAGGAAGACCATCTTCGTTCTCAATGTTGTCGATTGAAAAGCAGTTACTTCAACTTCGCAAATATGTTCATGAACATTTTATACAAACTGTTTTTGAGCGATTTCTTGAGAAATTTCGACGAATAGAGCTGACTTTCTAGAAAAACTCGGGAACTACATTTAATTCTCCAGAATACATGTATGATGTATAAGGTTTCCCTTTTTAAGGAAAACTATGGCAGAGGTAGCTTCCATGAAGTGTGTGTACTTACAATTATGTTCAGGATTTGCTACTGCTCCATGATTACATTATACAAAACATATATGATGTTTAACACTTATACAAATTACATTGCCCTCTGCTCCAAAAACTACACATGTGCAAAAAAACACTAAAAAAATTATTTTTATATTTATTTTTAAAAATAAATTCATCTCAACATTTACTGTTCCCTCATGTGGAAATACAAAAAAATCCAAAATTAATAAGAACAAGATATTTTAATTTACATTAATGCTCTCAAAAAACAGAAAAACCTAATCTAACCCCAATACTAATCTTACTAACGTTGGTCACTTGCAAAAAGCCATACTCTAGTGTGGCCTCACTCAGTAGTGTTTCCACACTCAATAGTGTTTTGTGAATCCTTAAAAATACTGCCAACACATTACTAGCAGCCTTCAGAATGCAGCCGTACCACAAGGACAGTTCCCCACAATCTTTGGTTCATGCTGTTACTAATATCTTATACTTACTACGTCATATTTTCCTCAGGAAGCACAAGTACTTCATGGACATTATACACAGTGAAGGATTCACACCAAATAAAAGAATACATTCGTATATCTCTGCTTCAAGAAGAATTGATTTAAGTGACTTCCCTCCAAACTGTCCTCGCTAACCTTACAACATGTATTTTCAATTGTTGTTTACCCTTCTCTCTATTTTTTATCAACCCTACGCTCGCTATCAAAATAACTGTACAAATATTCATACTTAACTACATGTTCTGCAATTTGATCTAAAATCCCAACGATCTTACTTGAATTAAGAATTGTGCCGGTAATCTTGCTGCCTCAGTACCACTCGTCAGTCCTTTCACCAGTACGAATCTGGGCTGTACCATCGGGGCGAAAGATCGTACGCTCTCTCTTCGGCTTCCGAGAGGTACCTTAGGACGATAGCACGCATACTTAAAACCAACTCTGGAAAACCGAGCTTGCGTCTTTACGAGAATTAGTCAGTGTTGCCAGGTGATCTTAATCATTTTCAAATAGCGAGCGCTGCGAAAACCAAAACGTAAGAAAAGCCGCCAAATTAAAAAAAAATATTACTTGGTGTTTAAAATATATGAAGAGGTATAGAAATTAAATGCGAAAGTATTAATTGCATATGATATTTATATTTTACAGTAAATACTCATATTTATAATGCAAAAAATATGTATAACTATATAATAATGTGCATATATACACACATTGTATAAGTTTTGTTTTAAGGAGTTTCACACTGTACGTGTTGTGAAACTTAGGGGTATCTTGGTCTCACTCACTATAATGATTGCAAAAGAGGCAATGATAACTCTTTGTAAAACTTTTCAAAACCGAAATCGTTATTTTCCTTACTGTTTATTGCTATGAATCGTTCTTTTTCATCAAATGTGTTGCCTTCTACCAAATAAACGCTCAATTTTAAACGAGGGAATTCATTCAAATAAACTTACCCACCTACAAGTGTTTTTACTACGCTTAGTTATATTTGAGTAAATATACCTGCAATAATCATAGGGAATATTTTTTGGGTTATATTTATGTGATAATGTTTTTTGAAAGTAATAAAAAATCCAACAAAAACCCGTCAAACAAAAACCTCTAAATAAATTTGCCCCCCTGAAAAGCCACGAAAGACCTCCCAAAGAAATAAAATTGAGGCGGAAAACACCAAACTTGCCAACACTGAATGAGTACGGGAGTTCTTCCCGTAACGTTACGAGGGGCATTCAATCAAAAGACAAATTGGTCTGTAGAAATAAACAAAACAGGACAGAATAAACATTTTTACAAAACAGGACTTTTCCTACTTTTTAATACAATCCTCACCAACATTTATGCACTGGTCTACCAGCTTTTTTGTACCGGCTGCAAGAAACTATTTTGGTGTTTGAACCAATTTCTGGCAGATTCTTTTTACCTCGTTACCCTGGAACTTATTCCAACGTAATGCCTCCTCGAGTAGACCAAACAAATGGAAATTAGTGATAAATCGGGGCTGTAAGGGAGATGAGGCAGTCCAACCTTTCTTTTCGATGGTTTCACGGCATTGTTGAGCAGTATGAGGACGTGCGTTGTCTTCCTGGAGAATCACATCTCGCTTTTCAGATCCATGACGTTTCGATCTCACGGCTGACTTCATCTTCTTCAAAAGCATATCTGTGTAGTATTGGCTGTTTATTCTACGCTGTCCATCAAGATAAGTCACATTTAAACGCACCTACAGCGTCTCTAAACACCGATAACATGACTTTTCCTGTTGATGCGGCCAGAACGGTGTTTGTCAGTCACTGATTCTTGACCACATTGAAACTGTTCTATCCACTTGTAAAAATTCCCGCGATTCATACAACTTTCACCATACACTTAAGTCATTCCAGAGTATATATTAGCTGTTTTTTCACCTTCTGCAAGTAAAAAACAAATCCCAGAACGTTTTTGGGTACATCCCGGGTTTAGGGTGGCACGGTTCCTTTGATTCACTGATTCGGTTCATTACAGGAGAATCGACTCCTTGAACTGAAACCTTGTTTATACGAACTAGTCGCGTGTAGTAAAGTCACGGTGTAAGATGTATCTTACACCGTGAGTAAAGTTCATGATGTTACTGCAATAAATATAATTATTTAAAATAAAATCTATTTCACAAACTCATACTAGTTACACGTTTAAATCCCCCCATATTAAGACTAAAAGAATTATTGAGATAATAAAGTTCATAAAGTTGACACCATAAATATTAATATTTAAAATAAATTCCATTTCAAAAGAACAATCTATTTGCACTTTTATTATTGGGAGTCTATCGCCCCCAAACGCCCCATTGTAATATTAAAAATCTACTTTTTATAAAGTAATAAACATCGTAAACAATAAAAAAATCAATCATATTTGTTGAAATTATAAAATGTTAATAGTATTACCGCTATTATTGTAATACTTAAAATAAGTGTACTGTTTCTAATAATTACGTAGAACATACTTATAACACGAAAAAAATTAAATTTCATCAAATTATCACCGAATTTTATTTCTGAAAAAATACATTCTTTTTACGAATTGAAGTTAAATAAATTAATACGAAATAAAAAATAACTAGTAAATTTCATGATGTTAATACAATAAATACAATTGTTTAAAATAAATTCTAATTCACAAGCACATTCTAATTAAACTTTTATTATTGGAGACTATCACCTCCCATTTCAATACTAAAAAACAACTTGCTCTCTATTTTTTAACAAATAACACTTAAAATGTTAATGACAGCAGTATTTTTATAGAAAAAGAAAAAAACTCACATATTCTTTGAAATTCTAATTTATTAAATCATTTCTAGAAAATGAATTTTTGCTTATCCTTTCTCCACTTTCTACGACACGTGTATTTAGAGAGGTAGCTATCAAAATTACTTTCAACTTTATAGTGTGTGGGCTATTTCACGTCGATCAGCATTTTCACACCATTTAATCACATTCAAATTTCTCTGTCCGTGCAAGTTATTAAAAAGATCAGCATTCAAAACATTCATCACAGTAAGCAATATAAACGTATTAAGTGGACTAACAGTGCACAAAAAAGGTAATTCCATACCAGAGAAAATCGCGTTCACCATTAATGATATTCAACATTTTAACAATAAAAATGTGTAGTTTCATATGGCTTTGACCCGTTGTCATATTGTATATAATTATGATTTGGCGTAACAAAATTAATCAATGCCGGCAAAAATATTCTCGAGCACTCAATCTGTGATTCAAGAGAACCGCGCAACTATAAACATAGGAATCACGAGAAATAATCTATCTATACTAATATATAAAGACAGAAGTGCGTTGTCCTCCAGCGCGGTAATCTCTGAATTTACTGAACCAATGCCAATGAAACTTTTGTGCTAGCATCCTTTAAAGGCCTGGAGTACTATAGGCTATGATTTACAAACATAAACAGTAATATATTTTCAAAATAATTACTTTTCTGGACATTTTTCGCCTAGCATTACATCACAGATTCAAGAGTGCATCAATGTCAATAGTTTAGCTACGCGCCACCAGAGGATGACGTCTGAGATCTACTACTGATTTCATCAATGTCCAGAATTATTACGAAATTCATTAGAGTTTGAAAAAGGTTATGTAATAGCCCTGTGTGAATATTTGAAAGAACGCCGTAACTGAAGTGATAGATAATGTCAATGTTCGTGCATTGCTCTTTGTCCGTGTTATATACAAAGTGCCAAGAAATCATTGTGAATTTGAAAGTGTTTAATAATTGAGGTAGGTTGAGAGAATAAAAGGTACAATAATATACAGTACAGAATATACAGTAATGTACAATGTACAATATACAATATACAATATACACATATCGTATAAATCTAAACAACGTCTTATTTTACAGAAATTTGGACAACTGAATTGTTTGACTAAACAAGTGTCACAATTGTCAAAACAGATTACAAATGCTAAGAGATGGGCAGTCTACTAAAATTTTGAATCGGTTACTCAGAGAGAAGATCGACTTGCTGAAATACTCACTTGCCCCATTGAAAACAATACTGCAAGTAGTAGTAGGGCAGCTGAGAGTCCTAATGAACAGCTGCCCAAGTAGTAGGGCAGCTGTTCATTAGGACTCTCAATTTGCCCATTTACACAGTTTTTAGGTTCAAAATGGTAAAATGGGGAATGTGTATATGTTTTCAGTCCATTCAGTAAACTTTTTTCTTCAATATGCGAAGGCAGTTTGAACAGTGGTGTGTAATTCAGGAATTATCATTTGCATATTAAGACTAATCTGCACAGTTGTTTGTCATTTTAATTGCAGTTGTACTTTTTTCTTCTACATGCGAAGAAGTTTAGTGCGTTGGATGATAATTAAAGAATGATCATTTATTTATTAAGGCTAATATGTGCTTTAGTTTTGCATATCAATTGCTCCCAATAATTGAATTCATCCATACTTTTCTATAAAAAATAGGCAGAAATTAATTTATCTAACAAAAAGTTTGTCTGAGCAAATAAATCAAACTGGGAGTTCTTCGTTTCTATTATTCAGCTTTCCTGTACAAATTGGAAAAATGGAAAGTAATTTATGATTTTGTAAGCTCAGTAATTTTTTTCTTCAATAGGTGATGAATTTCTGTGCATTGGTAATTTAGGAATGATCATTTACATATTAAGACTAATCTGCATATCAATTGCTCCCAATGAATGAGTTCATATTTTTCTAAAAACAATAAGCAAAAGTTATTTTGTCTAAAAATATGTTTGTCTAAGCAAAAAATATCTGGGAGTCCTTGGTTTCTATTATTCATATTTCAGGATCCATAATCTCTATCACTTGGGATAAAATAATGATGCTAATATTGTTTTGTTAGGTGGCTCAGTGCATTGTCAATTTATTATTTACACATAGTGTAATGTTGGTGGATCATTTGTTTTCTAATCTATCAGTCGTGTGATGAATTGATTTTCCTGAATAAGTTGTATACTACATGTTACTAGCACATAGGACATTAAACATACGCATTTTTGTCGTCTTCATAAGTATAAAAACTGGTAATTATGTTTCAGAATATATACATGTATTTTCATTTATTTTTATGATTATGATTCATCAATTGCGTTATGACATCTATAACTATTACTCCGGATGTACCTACTACCCTACCCGTGCACGAACTTCCGCATGTTATACTCAGCTTAAAACAGTAAGTGCCTTCAAGGTCACGAGTTGACAGATCAATTTCAAAACTTTCTTTTTGAATACAATAGAATAAAAAATATAAAAATAGGATAAGTTTTACAACGTGACAATTTATTGATAGTGTTGGAATATTATATAAAACTTTACAAAAATTATATATGTGAATCTACAAGTATTTTATTTTGTAGTTTAGATTTGTTTATTGCTTTTAGTTATGAAGTGAATGTTTAGAAGCTGGAACATCAAAAAAGAAAAATGTAATTATTTGTGGAAAAGTGAGAGAGGTAATCCGTAAATTTCCAAATGGGGGTCAAGAGAAGACAGCTATCGTAGCGTGGCTGGGCAGAGCATAGCAGGGAGTAGGGCGGAGAAGGGATACAATGGAAGAAATAGAGGTAGGTCCCGCTGCAGAGCATGAAAAGATTGAATTCCTTTTCCTGTATAATAATTTACTGTAATAAATTCCCGAGCAACGCCGGTGTACTTCAGCTAGTGAATTATAAAAAGGAACCCAAGGAACCGTGCCACCATAAACTCGGGATCAACCCGTCGTTCCACTAATGTGGGATTTCGTCCAACCATCGCCATCGTTCAACCTAATTTTGAGGTTATGAACACAACAATGCTAATTCTCCAGATGGCCAGGGCTCATCACAGTTATGCCAACTAAAGTCCTAAAATAACCAAACTTGTCCTACCAACAGTTTTTTCTCCAGACGAATTTGTCTCTTTAATTATTGAATGACCTTCGTAACTTCCGTCAGTGCTCCCGCAACTGGAGCTCTCTCTCCCCTCTGGTTGTCGGAACTTTTCGTCACGGTTCCAGTTCTTTCCTTATCGAGTGGGTATTTAAATGATGGTGCAGACGCATGTGATCCGCTCCGACACCCAGAACGGGACGGAAGGTCACAGTACCAAGCAGTTGAATAAAAAACCAGAAATGACAATGAAAACAAACAAAACACGAAAGTTGCATATAAAGTAAAAGAATTTTTCTACATTTGTAAATAATTATGCATCACAATAAATTATTGGATGTCAGTATTGTGTGCACATATATTTAATGCGTTAGGAACATCTGCTTGAGAAGTGGATTTTAAGTCATGCAACTACAGGAACATTGCACGAGAACCAGATATTGTATCGTTCATCTACATGAAAAACAAAAATCAAAACCTACAACTGCGGGGAGATATGCTTGTGAGGGAACGCTAGTTTCAGAAAACAATAGTTTATCTGAAAATATCGCACTCCATAGCTGATGACCCTTTCCTCTTGAGTGTTATAAGCGTTTTGAAACACTTGAGAAGGACGAAGATACTTGACGAACTTACAGCGCTCCCAGTGACTACAATAGATTCAGTCAGGCAGATATTTGTAACTTGTATTCCCACTTGTGCCAATAAGTATGCAAGATGTATGTATTAACCAAACATCAATAAGTCCGAACGTTCCATGAGGGGAGCATGTTTTTAAAAAAAGTGGCTAAGTAAACATTTTTTCGACATTTTTCTGGCCGTTGATATTCTATTATCTTAAAGAAAAATGTGACTAAATCGAAAATATTTAAAATATTCTGGGACTAAGAAGGTTACGATTTCTCGGATGCAATATCTCAGCGGCCACATCTCTGCATCTGCAGCACGTGCGCGGGGAAGTCCTAAGGTTGGCGTCTTCACTTTGGTGGAAGTTTGACACTAGGTACATGGTTGGATCGACTTCGATTCTTGTTGGAAAGATAATACTAGCAGCTGGTTCCTATGTTTATTATATTCCGTGGTTTCACCTATCTGTGCCAAGCAATTGCTAGAACAGCATCGTAATAAATAGGTTACAAACGCCGCGTGATCTTCCCTTTCTCATCCTTAAGCCCTCTGAGCCTCTTACACACCTACACTTGCATTTAGGGGAGACCATTCGGGAGCTTGTCCGGGCTGGGACGGTGCCCTGCTGGAGGGGAGATAAATGAAGAAGGAAAACCTCGCAAACCGCCGTCTATGTAGGCGCCGGATTTTACCTTCGCAGAAAAACCCGCAAATTTCGAGGGTGTACCATGCACAACACTTAGGAGGTTACAATGACTTACTAAATATTTGACGCGCCTTGAATCAATACCGACTCTCTCACACGAAGGTATGAAAAAAACAATATAGTAAACAGTAGTAAGCTTCATTTCCAAAAGGCATAATAAATAGTTCATAAGTGATCTGAGAGGGAGAGAGAGCGTTGTACACGAGCGGGACAGGCGAGGTGGGTGTAGCGTCAGCGGCCGAGGAAACAGCTGCGCAGAGGGCTGCCTGTCGCCCGCCGCACCGCCACCGGCGCGTCCACGTCGGCGCCCTCGTCGATCAGCAGCTGCGCCGCGTCCGCCTGCCAGCACACACGCCCACCCAACGTTCATTTCATTTGATTCGTTTGTTTCATTTCGCCTCTTCTTTCATTTGTTTTTAGAGCTAAACACCTAAGCCTGCTCTGGCCAATCAACTCGCCTTTTCTTCACTTGTTCTTAGAGCTACGAACTGTGTATGACGTACTGTGCAGGAGACGTGCAAGGTTTTCGTGAGCTTTGGATCGATTGAATCGTTTCTGATTCCGGGAGCGAGGACTGCTAAGGTCTTTAGACTCGTAAGTGCATTGCATGTTTGCATCGCGGTGATTTTCCCCCGCTGGACGACGAGATCCGGCGCCTAGCTTCATGTCAGTTCGCTGGGTTTTCCTCATACAGAAATCTCCCAAAAATGGGGCATCGCCCCAGCCGGGGCAAGCTTCCGATATCTGGTGTAGTGTATGTATGTAAGGAGTGAGGATAGGACGAGGGAAAGGAAGGAAAGATCGTGAGCAATCCGTAGCTCGTTTGTTAGGTTACTACTCTGGTATTCGCCTGGTGTTAATCGAAAAAAACAACAACAGAAAACTACTGATCAGAGCAGCTGGCGTACGTCGATTTGGAAATTAGCTCTTCTATTCAAAAATAACAGAATGGAAGAAGGATAATAGAGCTCATAATATCTGCGCCGATTATACTTGTCCCTTACACGTCACACACAGTTTATAGTTTATAGCTGGTTCTGCGCATCACCAGTTTGCGTCACGAACCACGTGACCTCAGCACGGGCACTTCGTTTGAAGAGTCAGCCCTGACGCTGGCCGCCACGGTGCATGGAGAGCGAGAAGACTTGAGAAACATCTTGTAAGTGGTACAAAGTAAGTGGTATTTGTAAGTGGTACAAAGTGACAATTTTGAACGGAAATCAACCAAAAATTTTCACGATGAAGGTGTACAAGATGCAATATTTAAAAGAAATTCTTCATAAATCTGTTTCAGTGTCTTGTAACGAGGAGATAATATTTGTGTTTGGCTGCGTTTAAAATTCCCGCTAATATTGTGACGCAAACTGGTGTCTGAAGTTCATTAGCTGAGGTCGAAAACGATGCGCGAGAGCCCTCCCTGACCCCTTCCGGAGCACTCGCCTGGATTTATTGATTAGTGATTCCGGGCGTGTCAACTACAGAGGTCATTAATCTCGCAAGTGTAGTGCATTTTTTCATCGGGAAGTGGAGGTGATGTATCTGAATTAAGGTTATGGTTTTGAAATACCAATGCTTATTTTGCATCTCTGGTAGCTCTTTGGTAAAACAGTTATGAAATTCAGATACATCTATTCGAATGACCATTGATGAATTGGGAATTAAGTGGATAGCTGTAATTAAATTTGTTCGTAAGTTTTAAAATATTTTTAATGAACAAACTTTACAGAGGGACAGCAAATACTTACATGCAAACATACAATATTCAAATTGCCTTGATGGTTGGTCTGACATAAATTGTTTAACTTAAACTAAATACAACCGTTGCTGCGTTTCCAGATAATAGTTTGTAGATTTCCGTTAGCTCGGCACCACGAGGAACAACACACCGATGATTTGGCGAGTTATTGCATCAGCTTATTCTCCACATGCGTAACACTTCTTAGTTTTACCTTTACACAGTTTAATGCTAAGTTTTACTCTTAAACAGTTGAATAATTACTCGATCGACCAATTAGTAATAGAAGTTGGAGCAGAAAGATCAGATTGATTAACGTTTTCAGGATTGTACTGTGGGTGAGCGCTTGGACTTGTGTCCTCGCTCGACCGCCAACGGTCACACACTGCCAGTTAACGGCTCCCGATCGCTCGGCCGCTCGGCGTGTGCTATAGACGTTCTTTGATGAAAGAAAGCGTTTTGTAACATTCCGCGTTGCCGCTCGGCCTGCACTATGGACGTTCCTTGACGAAAGAAAGCGTTTTGTAACAGGCGGTGATCTTCCCCCACTGGCTGACGAGATCCGGCGCCGACCTACTGTCGACTAACAGGGTTTCACCCAACCAGACATCTCCCATCAGCGGTACACCGCCCCAGTCGTGACACATTCTAAGTCCCTGATCGGTATCCCGACATGTGAGGTAGTGTACTGCATGTTGTGTGTGTAAGGGATTCGTCAAGGGTGAGGATAGAACAAGGAAGAGGAAGGAAATATCGCGCGCTATCTGTGATCCCTTTGTTAGGGTACTGCTCCGGCATTCGCCTGGTTTGATTGGGGAAACCACGGAAATGAACCGATCAGAGCAGCCGGCCGCTAGAATTCTTCTCCAGCCGCGACTGAATTCGACCCAGCTGAAAAGCTAGTGTGGAAAATCCTGCCGCCGTCGGGACTCGAACCTGGGACCTCTCGGTCAGAGGCACTGTAGTGACATCAGTTGATGCACTGAGCCTCCGCTCCGGGTACTCGCCTGGAGGAAGCGCACGGCCCAGTGCAGCGCGGTGGCGCCGGCGGCGTCGCGGCACTCGATGTCCTCGCCGCCCTCCAGCAGCCGCACCACGCGCTCCAGGTCGCCCTCGCGCACCGCCTCGTGCAGCGCGCCCACCTCCACCTCGCGCCGCCGCCTGCGCATGCGCACGCACCACCAACGCCAACGCTCAGTGCATTGATTGATTGATTGATTTTTTGTGTTTCCGGGCGCGTCAACTGCTTCGGTCATTAGTCCCGTTAGTGTGTTGCATGTTTTTGTCGGGAGATGGCGATGATCTTCCCCCGCTGGATGGCGAGATCCGGCGCCGACCTACCGTCGGCTAATGGGGTTTTCCCCTAACCAGGACTCTCCCACCAACGGGGCACTGCCCCAGCCGGGACAAGCTCTAACTCCCGACCGGTCTCCCGCAATATGTGGTAGTGTAGTGCATGTTAGTGTAAGTGTGTGTGTAAGGGGAGAGGATAGGACAAGGAAGAGGAAGGACAGATCGCGCGCGGTCCGTAGCCCGTTTGGTAGGATACTGCTCCGGCATTCGCCAGGTGTTGATCGGAGAAACCACGGAAAACTACCGATCAGAGCAGCCTGCACCTAGAATTCTCCTCCAAACAGCAGCTGAATTCGACCTAGCTGAAAAGCTAGTGACGAAAATTCTGCAGCCGTCAGGACTCGAACCAAGGACCTCCCGGTTTCGAGGCGCTGCAGTGGCATCAGTTGATGCACTGAGCTACCGCTACCGGTAACGCTCAGTGCAGCCCCAACTCCTACGGCCATTAGGCCCGTAGGGGAAGTGCTGGTTTCTGTCACGGTAGGTGGCAGTATTCTTTCTCCCCGCTGGATGGTGAGATTCAACACCGATAAATAGGTCGGCTGTTTCACTCATCCAGGTATCTCCCATCAACAGGGAACCGTCCCAGCCAGGGCAAACACCAAGCTCTCGACATGTGTGGTGCTGAAGTGTCTGTAAGTGTGTATGCAGGTAAAGTGAAAGATAGAATACGGAAGAGGCGGCAAAGAACGCGCTCGGTCCGTGCCCCGTTTGTTAGGGTACTACTCGGGTATTCGCCTAATGTTCATCGTAGCAATCACGGAAAACTGCCAGTCAAAGCAATCGGCCGCTACAATTCTTCTCCAGACAGCGGTATAATTCGATCTAAATTTCGAAAATTCTACCACTGTCCGAACTCGAACCCTAGGTCCTGCCAGACAGGGGAGCTGTAGTGGCATCAGTTGATGTTCTGAGACAACTCAGCCGATACTCTGCATTGTAAATCTGAATATTCCCATAATTCCAAAACTCATTTTTTTATATTTGCGAGAAGGGTCAAGACCATCTACTACACGCACTAGTTTTATTGATGTTCCACAAGGACTGCGATGAGAGGAGGGCTCTACCTACGTTACGGCTCAAAAAGGCGTGCCAACTGTTGGCATCAACATAATCCACCAAAGCGTGCCACGAGAAATATTGAACTATGATTTTCTTTATTTGTAAATTGGTACGGGCTGGTCCGAGTAGTTCCTATGTATCTCAACGGGCCGCCTTATTCAGCGATGTATAAGAGATCGCGTTTCAATAAAACTTGCAGAAGCAATAAATGTACTACAGATGGCATTAACTCTGGTGCTGATTTTGGAAGAGTGGAACCGTCAATACCAAACGAAGCAGATTGAAGGCTGTCGGCTGTCCGGTTGGCGCCGCGTGGAGGACAGAGATGCCAAAGTTCGTACCATCATATCGTGGTCTTCTTCAGAACTGGAAAGCTTACGAATTCCAGAGCTGGAATGCACTGCCCTCTTCACGGCTTCACCCGGACAGCCGAGTCCCTTCACGTGAGTGACCGCGGAAGCTTACGATTACGTTTAAACGAAACAGATCTTCGACCCACAGCCGATGTTTCCGGTCGTGTTTGAAGAGCTAGTTCCTCTTCACAACTTCCATATATCAGTACGTGTTTGAACGAATCCCGTACATTGGATGAAAACGTCCGACGTCGGTCAATCGCAATTTCGGCCAAAATCGTCTCTTTTGGGTCCTCCGCCGCACGTCTGATGCTAGATAATTCGCGAAGGAGCTGAAGAATACAGTACCCTTGCTAACTTATGCATGCGAAAACTGGACAATAAATACAACAGAGGGAAAATAGAAAGCGCCGAAATGAAATTCTTACGTTCAGTAGCATGCTACAATATCTTAGATAAACAATATAATATGACATCCGAACCGAACTGAATCTATTCAATCTGATGAACAGAATTCAATCATTTAGGAGCAACTGGCATGGCCATATTCAACGCATGCCTCCAAATATAATTCCCGTAATAATGTATAAATAGAATCCTAAAGGAAGAAGAAATGTTGGCCGCCCATTAACAAGATAGAGAGACTCACTCTATTGATGTGAAAACAGGCCTTAAGACCTAAATCCATGAAGCAGAAGAAGAAGAACAAGAAGAAGAGGAAGAAGAACAAGAACAAGAAGAAGAAGAAAAAGAAGAAGAGGAAGAGGCAGAAGAAGGGTGCTGTATAAGAGCGTGTTACCTGCGAGCGTTCCTCGCCCTGCGCAGGCGACCCACCGCCGCCGCCCGCACGCGCCTTCGCCGCCCCGCCCCCGCCTCCGACGCCGCCGTCGGAGCGGCCGGCAGCGTGGCCGAGCTGCCCTCGTGAGGCTGCGGTGCGCGCTCGCAGGACGGAACCACGTCCGGCGGCGCACTCGGCCCTGCCCACGCGCCGCACTGCGTCCACGACTCCATCCGGCCCTGCGCGCGCACCCGCATGGATTAGGGCGCGGCGACCGCTAAGGATTTGTCCCGTAAGTGTAGTGCGGGAGGTGCCGGTGATCTTCCTCCACCGGATGGCGAGATCTCGCATCCACCTACCCGTCGACTTTAGGGGATTTTCCCCAACCAGTTACCTCCTGACAGCGTGGCAACCCCCCTAGTCGGGACTAGCTCTAAGCTCCCGACTGTTCTACGTGTAGTGGTGTGTGTGTATGTATTTGAGGGATGAGGATAGGACAAGGGAAGGGAAGGAAAGATCACTCGCGTTCCGCGGCCCGTTTTTTATGTTACTGCTCCGACTTTTGCCAGTAGTTGAACGGAGAAGCCGGCCTTCGGGAGTCTTCGCTCCCTCTTCGGTCGAGCTCCCTGTCCTGACAGCTTGGTAAAAGCCCAGGTACTCGTTCCAGGCAAAGTCTTCGCGATGGGCTCTGAAACTCACACTTCCCGCCGGATGGATGTTCGTGGGATAGTATCAAGGGAGCGGTGTTTTGGTTGAGTTGGGTTTAGACAGGACAAAAGTGATATTTTGGAACATGCGTGAACATCACGGCTAGTTCACAGGAAGAATCTCCCTCCGCGATAGCTGTTCAGTCCCACCGAAATATTTGAATGATTAAAATGCGATGCTGCAAGCCCCCCAAAATTTCATGGCAACAGAAGATTTACAGAAGTCATAGTTTGTAAACCCAAGAAGTTAAAATACTGTTGAAACTGGTAGTGACTAGGCTCAGAACTTGCACATCTACTGTGAAACTGTGAACGGCTACGGATATTTTCTCTTCTTGCTAGTCGGTCTACCCCGGCATGTGTGATTTGAATTGTGTTATTTAGTAAAGCAGAAAGCTCATTAAACTGAAATATTTGGTACTCCAGTCTTCGTTTTTTTTTGTACATTTCAGTTACCAAACATGAAACTGGATCAACTTATTATTTATTGTCCACCGCAAGCGCTTACGCGTGTGGCGGCCGCGGCGTCGCAGGAGCATCCGGGCAGGGGCGGGGAGCGTGTGCGGCGCGCGCGGAGGCGGGGGCGGGGACCGGGGCGTGGTCGCGGCGAGAGGCCGCGGGCGCGGCGCGTCCACTCGACCGCGCTCTCGTTCGCCTGCCGCCACAGCCGCACGCGCGCCCGCGCCGCCGCCACACGCGCCGGGCACCGCCGGGGGCACCGCCCTCCGCCACGCTGCTCTGGCCGCCACGCCCCCCTGCGGCGCCCACGCACGAGAGCGGATGAGCCCCTCACATCAGGGCGTTGCGTCAAAGGGTATTACATTGATTGATCCATCGATTGATTAGTGATTCCTGGCGCGTCAATAGTCCCGAAAGTGTAATGCATGTTTTTCACTGGGAGGAGGCTGTTATCTTCCCTCACTGCATGACGAGGTCCGGAGCCGCCCTACCGTTATCCCCAATCAGGTATCTCCCACCAGTGGGGCACCGCCCCAGCCGGGACAAGCTCTAAGCTCCCGACCGGTCTCACGGAATATGTGGCAGTGTAGTGCATGTTAGAGTGTGTGTGTATGAAAGGGGAGAGAATAGGACAAGGAAGAGGAAGGACAGATCGCGCGCGGTCCATGGTCCGTTTGTTAGGGTACTGCTCCGACATTCGCCGGGTTTGATGGGAGAAACCACGGAAAACTACCGATCAGAGCAGCCGGCCGCTAGAATTCTCCTCCAGACAGAGACTGGATTCATCCTAGCTCACAAGCTAGAGTCGAAAATCTTGCCGCCGCGGCGCACCGACTGGACTCGAACCTAGGACTTCCCGATCAGAGGCACTGCAGTGACATCAGCTGATGTACACCTCTCCCGGGAAGGGTATTACAGATTTGGTAATTTTATATTACAAGTGCTCTCGCAGATAGCCCATTGGTCAGCGTGCTCAATTTTTACGACGGGACCCCGGGTTCGATTCCCGGTCGGGCAAGCGGTGAGCGTTTTCTTTGCAATGTCTCAGTATGTGTTGATGTGTGACACTAAAAAAGCTCACTTCTCAAGTTTAAAAGACCGGAATATGGCATAGGGTTGCCTACGTGCTAACTACATGTACCCTTAACCTATGGCCGCAAGGCCGGGACACCGCTGGTAAGCCCGGGCTTCGTCAGAGGCTATTGCATCAAAACACGTACACACATAATTTCGTAGACTTCCGCGGCCGGAGTATGTCTGTTGGCTATCCGGGACAAGCCGCGTCGATGTGCTCGTAGCTGACGTTTCGGCCAACATGTCATTTGTTAGCCATTTGGCAGCAGTACGCTCTGAGGAAGGCGACGACATGTTGGCCGAAACATCAGCTACGAGCACATCGACGCGGCTTGCTCCGGATAGCCAACATACACATATAACAAGAAAAAGTGTAACGGTAAATAACGCGAGCCAGTGAATCAAAACATTCAAACAATTGGGTTTTGGTCGACTGTAATTGATTGGTTAGTGTTTCCGAGCGCGTCAATTCATAAGTTCATTACTAGGGGGCGGATTTTAATGAAATGTCGTTTTTTTCTCTTCACTTTAGAACAATGCCGTTTAGTGTAGAAAATTATTTCATGTTATGACAAAAGGAAATGATCCATTTTTATAGGTCAGTTTTTGCATTCTTTATCCATTTCAACTAATTAATTATAATATTAAACTATCCATTTTTGTTGTACTTTTTCACACATTTTAAATTCATTTACACTAATTTTATCGGTTTTAATGTCATTTTAATGGTACATGCTTCAATATCAAATGTTCTTCACAGAATTCTTGAGTACCTATACCTGGTAGCTTATTCGATTATTTCGCTCGGAAATTGCATTGTCAGCCATTGTGAGTATGTAATCTAAAATTCCTTTGATGCCTGTCAGCGTCATTGGCGGTTCATCTGATTTCGAGATAACTAAAGACAGACATTTTCTGGTAAAGAACAGCCGAAACCAAAAGTTTGAAAGCTGAGTTCACTTGAACGAATAGAAGAACTCTCAATTACATCAGTAACGTATCAAACAGGTTAAGTTGTTCATGTGAACTGATTTTGATCAAATTTTTTTCGTAATTTTTCTTTGCTTTAAGCGTATTTTTAAAAAATTTAAGTGCATTTTATCGATCAGTTTGGGCGATGTTTTAGGTCATCGAAATCCGCCTCTAGTTATTACTCTCGTAAGTATTTTGCATGCTTTTCTATCGCAGGAGGTGGCGGTGTTCTTCCCCCGCTGGATGACAAGATCCGGCACCGACCTTTCCCAACCAGATATCCCCCAACAGCGAGGAATCGCTCCAGCCGAGACTAGCTCAAAGCTCCCTACTGGTCTCCTGACATATGTGATAGTGTAGTGTGTGTGTAAGCAAGAATAGTAAAAGGGGAAGGAAAGATTGCGAGGTCCGTCGACCGTTTCTTAGGGTACAGCTCCAGCATTCGCCTATTGATCGGAGAAACCACGGGGAAACTACCGTTCAGAAGAGCCGGCCGTTAGAATTCTCCTCCAGACAACAGTTGAATTAACCTAGCTATCATTAAGCTGTTTTGGTCTAAAAGAATTTAAAAAATCGGTAATATTTTATAACAAATGAGAATTGTAAGAGAAAATAGCACAAACCAACGAATCAAACCATACAAACTATTGGTTTCTGGTCATCTTTAAGGTAAATATAATATTACTATATGGAAACAATAATGCAATAAGATACTACAATTTATTTTCCTTGTGTAAGAGTATTAGAAGTTTTGGAAACCGACAACAATATTTAAATTATCGTTTAATTATTCTTTCTTCTCTTCTCCTACCGCCCCGCCCACTCCACTCGACCCGCTTATGTGTCAGACCGCCGGCTCCATCCTTCCCAGTTTCCACTCGTTCTGCCTTCCCTACACACTCCACAATTCCCTCATTAGATGTAGTATTCTCGTTTACATTTTGAAATTCACCCTCTCCCACCCCCTCTTCTTTATATTCCAGGGTTATATTTACCCCCATAAAATTGTTTTTCTTATTGTTCATACCATGTTTATTAAGTTTGATTGAAATTTTTTTTCAAGCATTTTCAAGCAAGTTCAAGCAAACGAGAGTTGTACTTGAACACACACACACACACACACACACACACACACACACACACACACACACACACACACACACACACACACACAAGATGTTGGTAAAGGATGCGGGTCAGCGATAGTCATAAGCGACAATTCGGAGATTTTCAAGTTCACAAAGTTCCTTTCTCTCTGAGATATTCAGTAATGTAGACTCACCAATGAGTTCATTCCTGTATGTTTTGTAGCCTGATGGGAGAATAACACCTATCTGATAACACCTTTTCGATGTTTTGTACTTGCTCGACAAACATTAAACGAGCTGTATCTCAAAACTGCAAGTCGCATGGTCTCTTACTGAACCTTTCATATTTTTCACAAGATTTGAACTTTGACATTTGAAACTTCCTTTCAATTCTCGAGGTTTTTTCAGCGAGCAATATCAGTTTAAAATTACTTACAATTGAGCGAAGTGCCAATAATTTAATTTCGTTTAGTCATTGGCTCTCCTTTTGTTGCCAAAGTAAATAATTATTTTTTAACTTCAAACAACTCTTTTACGTCTCTCGTATTTGATGTAGCAGCAATGGTTTGTAGAAATTATCCATCAGATTCACTGCAAGAATCAGCGCGTATTTCTAATTTTTTTTTCGAAAAAATAACGAGATGAACTTAAAAAAGTAGTCAAATGATAAAGTACTGAAACGATTTTACATTGTAGTGCTTAGTGTTGACACATTGACTTTCGTTGAGTTTTCGTGAAACTTTCGTGTAATATACCTTTACATTTCAGGTTTCCTTTTTTCTGTTAATTTTGTTCATAAATTTCTTGTTAGTGCCATTAAGTGGAAGTTTTCTATATCAATGTTCATTGTTCTCAACATGAAACATACTTTTTTTTATATACTTACGGTACAGATTGTCATTGAAATTGCTTCGAAATACAACACTCAGGTAAGGTCCAAAAAATGTTTATTGACAATCACCTTTTAGTTATTATTAATTACACATTAACATTACGTTTCGGAGACTCATTTTCTCCATCTTCATATTCTGCAATTAAATACATGTTACCACTAAAATGTTATACGCATTATTGTTTCAACTTTTTCTTTACACCACATACATACCTAATACATTTGTAATTATTAACCTTTACAGGAACTCTTGTAACCAATGTCACATTTTTGTAGTAGAATCCACTAGATGTTGCGTTTATTTCATTGGAGTAAGAAGTGGTTTACATAGTCTACACTAGAATAAAATATGATTCATTACTCTTTGAAGTAAAATAGTGTTAAAATTAATTTGTACAATAATTCAAGATCATATAGACGTCGTCACATTAGAATATTAAAAACTCAATGAAAGGCAGTTGCTGGTGTTTAACGATATTTTATCATAATTACAACTTATTACACGACGTGTTACCAAGTTATTACGTTTCATATAATTATTTATGAAACAAAATCTCATGAATGTGGGCGCGACTGAACATTCGTACGTTTGACCATACTTTGCCCACTCATCTTTGTCTTCGCCAACCGGTCACCAGGTGAATTTGGAACGAGTGGTTCATGAGTCGGCCCACGGTCAGAGAAGGGGAAGAGGAGAGGGAGGGAGAGGGAAAGAGGAGGGTGAAAGGTCGGGGAGGAGGATAACAAGTAGGGGTTTTCTCACCGTTGGAACCGGGAGAGGTAGCTCAGAGCATCAACTAGTGTCACTGCAGCGCCTCTGGCCGGGAAGTCCTAGGTTCAAGTCTTGACGGCGGCAGGATTTTCTACACTAGCTGTTCAGCTAGGACGAATTCAGTCGCTGTCTGGAGGAGAATTCTAGCGGCCGGCTGCTCTGATCGGTAGTTTTCCGTGGTTTCTCCGATCAACACCAGGCGAATGCCGGAGCAGTACCCTACTAAACGGGCCACGGACCGCGTGCGATCTGTCCTTCCTCTTCCTTGTCCTATCCTCTCCTCTTACACACACACTTACACTAACATGCACTACACTACCACATATTCCGAGAGACTGGTCGGGAGTTTAGAGCTTGTCCCGGCTGGGGCGGTGCCCCGCTGGTGGGAGAGTCCTGGTTAGGAGGAAACCCCGCTAGCCGACGGTAGGTCGGCGCGGAATCTCGCCATCCAGCGGGGGAAGATCACTGCCATATCCCGAGGAAAAAACTACACTAACGGGACTAATGATCTAAGCTGTTGGCGCGCCCGGAATCACTAACCAACCAACAACCAATCACCGTTGGAGTTTGACAAGAACATTATCATAACAATTTGTAAATGTATTCATTTCTGTTTTTGTATTCATCGTCCTGTGCGTCTTAATATTTAACGTTTCGAGACATAGTCCTTCATAGTAGTTATTCTCATGGATTTTAGAAATCTATGTGGTGAGAGGTTTCGATACGATGTTTCGTAAGAGAGTTATGTCGGAAGAAAGGCTGATTGATATTATTCATGTGCTCTCGCATCCTATCCTTTAGTGTCTGTGACGTTTGTCCTATGTAAACGTATGAGCATTGTGTGCAATTAAGTTTATAAACCACCTTGGATCTCTGTAATCTTGGAATAATGTCTTTCTTGTTAGAGATAAACAGATTCTAATTTATTAGAATTATTATCGTAAATTTAAGAACGTAAAAGGCATTTACGTTCGAGCTGTGGCCCGATGAATCTGGTCTAGGGATGGCCCTTGTGCCGCAGCCACTCCATTTTGGAGTTGGTTTGGAGGCTGGATATAAGGCTTGACCTTCTAATATATTAGTAAGCCTTGATGAAGGAATTAAAAAATTCCTGAATGTTGGCAAATAAATCGTTTAATTTTTCATAACTAACCAATCCCGTGAACTATATCTCTTATTTCAACAATGGTCGTAAATTCTACAATGGGAAATAATAAAGTAGACTTGAATAATCTTGAACACTTGAATAATCTTCATGAACTTGGTTCATTCGTGTAAGTAAAAATTGAACTTGCCGTAGTAATGAAATAAAAAAACAATCACTAATACTAAAAAACATTGAAATAATAAATGGGATTAAAAGTTAAATTGTATTGTACTATTTATTATAAAATGTATTATTAGTATAGAAGTTCGATTTAGTCTCCTCATTTTTGAAGGATCCCCCTAGTATTATAATATTATATAGTTACAAATAATACAAGGAAGTATATGTTATTGGAGCATTACTAGTTAAATAGTGTGTTTACAAGCATATCCAGAACGCTCCATACCGACGATTACTAATTCTTATTAATTCATTACTTGGAATGGGGGCGTTTAGTTCCGTATAAAAAATTAGTCTCGCCAATTCGTGTGTGCTGAGCCCGAAGCCAAAATATGTTAGTTACCTGTATCATTCATAAGTTTATTCTATTTCTTACCATTAACTCTCTGATACCATCAGTGTTGATTAAATCAACATATCTAATGGTCTCGGGCTCAGTGATCATCATTTTCGATTTAATTGTTTATTATAAAAATATATTTGATATTATATAATTTATATAATAATATTATTTAATTATGTTTTATGAAATTGAATTTGAGAATTAAAACGAAAACGATATAGTAAATGATCCCAACACCGGAACAAATAAAAAGGTTTAATTATGACTATTTAGGACCACTCGAGCATTACAATGATTAAAAATTATAGAAAAATGATGTAAATAAAATAAATACTAAATATTGCAATCAAACTCGTGAGTCTGAGTAACTCAAAACGACGCTACATACCATACACAGAGGAACAAAAAGATAGAATCTGTTGAAAGGTGATGGAAATTATGAAGACAAATTATGTAACTATGAAACACAATTTTATAACTCTAAAATATTTCAATATATGTGTTATTTTCGATGAACATCCAAGGAAATGTTTGATGTGGTTTTCCAATTTTGGTAATGCATTCTTTTTTTCAAAGTTTTGGGAATAACGAACTACGTTTCAGAATTTCTCATTATTCAAAACTATACTTAAATAATGCATGGGTATAATTTACTTTGTTTTTTACTACAAATACATTGACGCTGATGTTTTGGTTCAGCTGCGAAGTGTTATTTATCACCTTATGTGTACGTGGGAATTTATATATCGCCACGCTCGCCTTATCTGCGAAAAAAATCTTTCCATATTAAAACCTGATTTTCAACTTTCTTAGTAAAATATTTGTGCCTGTCCTGCAATACGTATTAAGTAATAAATTTTGTTTATAATATATCAATTCAATAATTTAGACTTTTTTATTATTTATTTGTATGTGTTCTACCATTTCAAAACTTTGAATATGTTTTATAACACGTTTAAAATTTCGAAATACTCCGTATTGCTCAAGCAATCTTTACAAAACGTACCACAAGTTTCTGATCTTCGCCAGTCTCGACCACGTGACAATTAAGTACATAATGTACACTGATGACATCGAAATTAAGGAATTAACTCTCTTCTGTAAAATGTAGGTTTTAATGCTCTCATAGACTTGTATACGTTAGTGGATTGTTAAGTCAAAACGTGGGTCATGCAACAAATGAAACACTTGGAATGTGATAACGTAAATAATATTTCTACTACTTCAATATGTGCAGGGTACTCAAAATTATAGCATAGTGCAGAGTGTTTATTTTTCTTCAATTTTAAATTAGTTTGTACTCTTATGCACTTTGACACTGTTTAAAGTTGACTGATGAGTTTATTATAAAATAATTTATCCTCTTCGTTTATGTAAAGTCAGACTAAACGCAAAGTTAAGTTTCGTAATTAAAGTTATTGTTTTGTGTGATTCAATCATCCAAGCCTTCGTAATAATATTAGTCCCGTTTCGCAAAATTAACAGTCAGATTTAAAGAAAAAGTACATTCAATAAAGTTTTCAAAGTGGACAAAAAGGGCAATTTTCGTACCGCAATGCAATTTTCTTCCTATACTTATTTCATCAATAACCACTATGTGCGTATATTTCTTTTGGTATGCTCATTTATTTCATTACATGTCAAAAAAACGTATTAGAGAGCATGCCAATTATGTATCTACATTGTATTAATCACTATTTTTATGTCTTAATTAGACAACAAAAAATGAGAACCATATTTTTTAAAATGTCATGTATAAATTTCAGTTATTTTGCATTTTCCACTAACGAGATTCAGTGACACGATTTTAAAATGCAAACTGCACCCTTGAGAACGATTCTCTGCAGTGAAATATTGCATTGCCCTAAAATATGAACGCAAGACATTAAAAAAACACGTCAGTTTATGAAATAATTACTAGTTACTACCAAATTTTTGTACTTAATTGATACAATTTTGGATATTCTTTTCTCCTTATCGCTAGTTCATCAGATTATTAAATAGATTTTTTCATTTTTAAGTACATTTTTTAAATATTTATTGCACCCGAGCAGTGGGTAAACCACTTTACAGGTCTAAAATTGGTTACAAACACTAAACAAATAATACAATATTAACTGAAAAGCATCGAGGTACTTACAAATTAAACTAACTTCACCCAATTTTATCTGTGAGATGAAATCCCCTCTGGGAACCTCATTTATTAGGATTTTATGCACAGGGCAGTGGTGTGAAGGGAGTGGGAATTGGGAAGGGGGAATGAGCTTAGAATTACGTGTTTATGGTGCTTACGGAGGTCTGAATTGATCTTTGGAAAGGCGTGATTTGATTCTGGTTGGACCATTACTGGATTTTCCCAGGTGGTAGAGTCTGGCACCGGGAACTAAGTTTAGGTTGGTGAAGAATTTTTTTGATAATGTTAAAATGTGCTGAGTAATGGTATCGATGTTCAATTCTCTGTGGAGGTGTAAATTGAATACATACCATGAGGTGTTAACCGACGTTTGGAGGATTTTATTTTGAAAAACTTGAATTCCTTTTCGGTTTGTTTGTGCAGCACCGCCCCACACAAACATACGTTAGTCTTATTACAGTTTTATAAATATGCAGGGTTATGTAAGTTTGAGGCGCCGATTTACGGTTTATAAGAGGATATAGTTTTTACGGTTTATAGAGGCTGTCTAGGCACGACTATCAGTTTCGTTTGGATTCAACTGGAGAGAATCGTGACACATTGAACTTTTGAAGCGGTCTTGTAGACCGCATGCCTGTGAATACCTTTGTTAGAATACAAAGAGTAAGATAATGTATAGTATCAAAGCTGAAACTGAAATTGTTTAAACTTGAGCTATTTTATCTTGCAAATGTAATAAAATAGTTTATTGCTTTTAATAAAGAAACAACTTATTTAATAGAAATAGTCCCTTTTACAATATTTAATTGTTTTATTTTTGAAAAGAATTAATTGACTGACAGCAGAGTCTCTCTGACCGAATGCCTGTACTAGTGTACCAAAAATCCATGCCTGTAGTTACGAGTTAAGGAAAACAAGGCGCAAGCGCACCGGTATCCAGTTCTAAGGGGGAAGTTCTCCTGCGATAAAATATGTACTACACATACGCAACTAATGGCCATATGCGAATGCAGCCAAGATACGAATTACTACTACGCGTTTTTACTGACGAGGCGATCGTTTGTGAAAACGCTGGGTTGAAAAGTTCTCTACAATTGACTCTCATGGCGTCATATGACGCGCCCAGAATCACCATTCAATGAACCAAATTCATCAAGTATTCTTCGGTTTTTCTAACGTGGCGGCTGAGGGTAGTACCTCCAAGATGAAATTCGGCACGACTTGTTGTGACTTTCATGGTCCTGCCGCAAGATGTCGCATGATCGCGACCGCATCAAGCACTGCTGTAGATCAAGCAACTCTAGCGGCAGGACTGAGAATGATTCAAAAGGTCGTGGCGAATTCCGTCTTGGAGATACTACTCTCAGCCGCCACGTTAGGCCTCATTCACAATGCAAACTTAAAGGTAACCGTAACGTAGCCGCAAAACCTAGAAATGGGTTATAAAGCGAGATCATTCACAATGCGTTGACGTAAACGTAGACGTAATACGTAAACTTAAGAGCTCCCAAGCTCCAAGCTTCTACGTTTAAGTTTACGTCGAAATTCTACTGAAGACCAATCAGAGAGCAGCATGAAAAAAAAAAAAATGCACAACGAAATCCGCGAGAAGGAAGGTCGACTCCAGATCGATTCTTGTTTATGCGTGTGTATTGTTGTGTATAGTCGAAAGGTAGAGCAGAGAAGTTTGTGGAGTTTTGGTACGAGTTGCGAAGTGTTGGTTCGAAATGGCAAACAAAATTGTGACCTTCGATAATGCAAATGAAAAAGGCGAAATCGATAGGAGAGTCGAAAAAAATGCTAGAAACGAATCGATCAATATGTTGAATTCTGATTGGTTCAGGCAAAACCTACGTTCCAGCTTACGTTTGCCATTGTGAATGATCGTTTCTACGTGAAAAGTTTACTGCATAAGTTTACGGCTTACGTTACGTTTAAGTTTGCATTGTGAATGAGGCCTTAGAGAAACCCAAGTAAAAGAGAAAACTTCCCTATATTTCACCCAAGTACTCGTACAGTCGCCATACCCGTCCTCGTCAGCCGGGGCGACCTCCACGGCGTCCTCATCGCCATCGCAGGGAAGCAGCCGCGCATTGGGGTCTCCGGGGGCGTCGGCGCCCGTCGGGGCCTCCATCGCTTCCTCCGCCATTTCCGGGCGCCGGCGACCGCGCAGCGCTGAGCCAACCTCCACTCCGGCGGACGCCCGGAGACGCGCGACAAGGCAACGCAACAATTGGAGCGGGCAGCCGAAGTCAATTTATTCAAGCCATTGTCAAATTAAAACAAATAGCCCAAAGAGGCATGCATAGTTTTAAGTTAGATTAAGATTAGTCATAAGTAGTTTATTTAAGATATCGCCCTCCCGCAGCTCCATAAACCGAAAGGTTGGAGCTTTATGTACTCCCTATGATGAATAAATTCCCGCCTTGCCAGGGTAACTGGCAAGGGTAATAAAAAAAAATTAAAAAAAAAATTAAAAAAAAGCCGACGTCTTGAGCAAGGTCGGCGCCGTGGCGATGAAAGTGAAAATTATTTGTAAAAATAGCGAAGTGTAAATAGTGCAATGTGATACGAATGTGTGTATGAATGTGTTTGTAAATACAGTTTACGTATGAATGAGAGTGTGAATGAAACACGAAGAGAAAATAAGAAACAATAACTTTATTAAGAAGTTATAAAATCAAAATTCAAACAATCTATTAATATTAAAAAACAATATGGCCAAAGTGGCTTGATGTTTAGCTTTTACGTTAGTATTAAGATAGGTTAATTAGTTTATTAACGATAAAGCCCACCCTAAGCTTCGAAAGCAGCAATGCTGGAGCGAAATTTCTGTAACCCCAGCATTTGAATAAATTTCCGTCTCGCCAGGGATACTGGCGGGGAGAAAATTGAAATGGCGGCCGGGAAAGGGACCGGCGCCACTGAGCAAAATATGCAGAAGAGGCAATAAACACAGTACATTTTACTTCCCTAAGTCTTCCATTCTTTCGAAAATGTTGTTGAGGAAATAATTTTAAAAGTGTATTTGTTCAAAAATTCATATTTTTGTAAAAGTATTATGTATGTACTATTTTGTGATATTAATAATTTCACGATACCGCTAGTCTGTTTGTCGTTATGTGTATATGCCTTAAAATTTAATAAAAGATTGTAACTAAAAGTTGAATGGAAATTGTGGAATTATAAATTTTGGTTGACAAATACTTCACAGATGGTCCAAAGATAATCCAAATCAAGTATCAAAGAAATCTTCCATGTTTTCTTAAATTCCGGAGAGGTCAGCTAGAGCTATTTTCTACATAGTTCTGCAACAGTATTGAATAGTTATGTAAATGTGAATAAATATTATGTCTTTAACTGTACATATCCTTACATAACACGTGAATATTACGAAGTTTCCTTGAAACTATTAAAGAAATTCTTCTGTAATGTGTAGAATTTTTTGGACTTTTGTAGAAGTGAACAGTGCACCTGACGACCTTGCTGAGTCAACGCTTATTTTTATAATAACTATCTTTAAGTCTCTCCTAATATTGTGAGGTTCTTTAAATATACAATGAAGGGTACGAGTTACGACCAGCTGGCCGGACTCTCAACACAGTGAAGAAGTGTTTAACTCACCTGAATAATTTTAGCCGGATCTTCCCTCGCCCGCGCCCGTCCTATACGTCAGAAGCATTCAAATTGCTCGTTAGGGCTCGCAGCACTGTTTCATATTATGTTCATCTTTAACACTAGTGAATTAAGTTGCACACGTGTGTAAAGATAACAATGAGATCTATTAGCAAACGTTGTAGTAAAATTACTGACTTCTATTATTTTCGAATCATAGATTATGTTTGATTCTGTATAAAATAATTCATATTTGTGAAGTGTGTTATTTTTCTCAGAAATATTGTTAATAAAATAGTCAAATATAATATAAGCAGCAGGGAGAAAACATTAAATGGTACTAATGAAAAAGTTTAACTACTCTAAAATGAACTCATAACCTTCAGAATGTTTCCTATGATTAATGTCGGTTTAACAAGATGCCTTAATTTTTACTTTATATTACATTGTGTCCTTTATATTATTTGGTTTTAAAAGAGCTATATGTTTTTTATAAAACGAACAGGCCATTATGTCACTTTATACATCATTTATTAATAAAAAGTTTCTTTGACTATGTTTTGTAGTCCTCCTTTTCCCATCATCAAGTGTCACTGTTTTTAATTCAATTTATTACATTAGTGTGTTATATACAACTCTTCTAACACGTTAACGTTACCGAAAATGTTACCTAAAACATTAAATTCATTCAATTTTGAATGTCTTTATATTTATCTTGAATTAAAACCAAAATTACTGTCATTAAAAACCTAAATCACATTATTACAATGAATAAATCATAATAAATCATAATCATAATAACTCATTTCTTGAACAAAAATTTACGCCTACGCGTATCTCTTTTGACAAAACATAAATGTAAGACACCTTTTTCGCGTGTTTCGTAAGAATATTACTGATAAGTTATTTGCATTGTTTTACATTGATCTATTTTACGTAATGTCGAGGTCTGACTTTGGTCTTAGTCGACTTGAGCGTTTTATTCATAACCTATATTTCTCTTTCACGTCACTTTCCAAAGTGAGAGAGGATACGTCTGATTGCGTACGATGGGAAGGTGGAGGGGGAGAAGGCTGATTCACTGTCTCTACAATCTCGACTTTTATAAAATATTCTATATTTAACCTGTCTTGGTGACAAATGTTTTAGATAACGTTTTATCCTATTTTAGTATTTTAAAACTGTCACATGTAACAAACTAATCAAATAAATTGTCTTAATTATAGAATCACCTGATGTTGGGAAAAAGATGATCCAGAAACGTTATGAAAGAAAATTTTTTATAACTTCTCGTATACGTACGTATATACGGAGCAATATACGTAGTATAGAGAAAGTTATGTAATGCTGCGCGAAAAAACGGCCGATTTTCGGCACAAAAAAATTAATTGCCGCGCCCTAACAACAAAAAAGTGAATAAATCCAGTTTATAAATGGAGAAAAAAATCTTCTAACACGTGGAGTAGCCAGAATCCCTGTTTTATGGGTCCTTAATGCCGAGAAACCAATTGAAAGCAAAACGTCCATCTCTCCGTCTGTGCGTCTGTCGTAGGTGAACAAACCTAGCGCCTAAACCACACGTACGATCTTTTCTAAATTAAAGAAACCCCTGTTCATCTGGCTCTAGTTGAAGCTTTGAAATTTTGAAAAACGTTCTTTAACATTTAGGGTACTTTACATGAAGCTTCCCCGACAGTTTCAAAATTTTCTCAAAAACGGCTCCAAATATTTTCTTAAATTTGTAAGGACAGAGTAAAATACGCTTATAAAGGTAGCATAGGTCCCATTTATACAGTTAACTCCGAATATTCAAAAATTTCAAAAGTTTATTTTTTTTTCGGCGTCTCTCTACAACTATAAAATTGAAGACACATATTTTTCCTCCAAATGAAATTTGTTCCTCATAAATTATTCTTTCATTAAGGTCATGTACATGTTTCGAAAATTTTAGTAGTTTTCGTGTAATAGTGCATGAAATATTTGCAATTTTAAAAAATAACAAAAACAAGATTTTCTCAAAACCGGCTCCAAATTTTTTCTTTACATTTTTGGTGTGGAGAGTGGTAAATGCACTAAATAAGATGACATAAAAGTCATAATGCTTCATTCTTTTGTTGTTTTTTTTAAATACAAAAATGTAATTATTTTTATTTGTCTCTCACGTCGGTAATATTAACATTAGAGGCGATTTCTTCGCATTATTGTATTTCTCGAAAAGTCAACAGTTTTCTGTTAAATGAGCACAAACTTACGCATTTTCAAAAACGCTCAAACGGGATTTTCTCAAAATTGGTTCCAACTTTTTTCTGTGCTGATTGCATTGTTTAATATGACATCAAGTTCATTTTGGTGTATTCTTTTATTTTTTTTAAATAACACAAAAGTAATGTTTTTTTGAAATATCTCTCACGCCGTTAATATGCACATTTCTATCGATTTGAATACATTATTGAATATATGAGTGGAAGTTCTTCAAATTATTTCAAATGAATTTTTTCAAAAACTCAACAGATTCCTGTGAAAAATAGCTTCAAATTTTGCATTTCACATAAGGAACGCTTATCGACGTTTTCTTAAAGACGGCTCCAAATTTTTTAATGAAAATGGTTATTTAGGACGAGGTTTTAGTCTTCTTTAACATTCTTAAAATAATATTACGGTTCTACTATTTGAAAACAGAAAAGTTGAGAAAATGTCTAAAGAGCATACGTAATAATACATATAAGTGGTGATAGATGGCAGCTAGCAAGCAGAAAGGGCAAGACAGTACAGTACCAGTCTACACCAAAGAAATTAGAAAACTTTACTACGAGAGAGTTTGTGCCATTCTGTAGCACCTCTAGTTAATTGTATATAATATCACATGTGGGCTTCCTTTTAAAAACAATATATGGCTGTCTACAAAAACTCTACATATGGGTTTATAAAGAATATTTACTAGCTTATTCAGCAAATTAACTGCTCTTGAATGACAATATGTGGGTCAATTCTGTAAATAAACTTCGTGCTTTTCGTTGTCTATTTTCTTTCTTTCCTCTGCTGGGCAGAGTGAAAAGGCTCGAGGGAAGGGCCCTCAGTGGAGGGAGGCGTTCGCCCTCCAGGGCAGAAGACGAATGAGTCTCTTAGCGCCTCCGCCACTTCGGGAGAGCGCTGCCATCGCTCACACGCCCGGGGCGAGAATGCCCAGCACTCATCGCTGGCAGACAGATTTTTTCCCAAAAGTAAAATCGAGGGGGGCGACATTCACCTTCCCATAAGTATTTTTAAGAAATAAAATTCAAACACATTAGATAGGAATTGTTCAAATACTTGTTAGTTTTTTTGAGAGAGCTATTAGGTGAAATTTATGCCTTGGCTTGTAGAATCATACAGCGATAAGTGATCCGGTTTCCTGAAATATTATACAATATTGTAGAATTACAATTATGTTATCAGCACATACAAGCGTTAGAATCAGTTTGCAAACACTAAATATATCAAGAACAATATTATGTGATTCCTGACTCAATAAAACTCGAGCTTAGACTGGATTTTGGTCAAGGAGAACATATAATGCATAATTTTTAAACACATATTTTATTTATTTTACGTCAAAAACAGTTAAAAACTGGATGTATCGTACTACGGACAGAAGTGTATTCTGTGCATATTTTCTTAATTCTGGGATCCCTACCCTAAACCACATACAATTAAATTCTGAATACAGAAGGAAATGAGCGTCTTTGACAAAAATTGTTACCAAAATATTCTCTACCATGTAATAAAATATATTTTCAGAGGTAAATCAGCTACAGGAAGCCTCGACAAAAATTACTACCGTGTATGAAAGCGCACGAGAAAACCAATGAAATAAATTACTAACGGATACAAAACAAATTTCTGGTCGTGCAGTTTAACTATTACAGTTGGGCATTGCGCTGCCTGATGTTTTTTGAAAGGATGGCTCCACTGTGCATGCGCAGTGTGTCCTTTCTCGCGTGCCTCGCTCGTCCTATAACGACCGTCTCGTCACCAAACTATATTCTAGCTCGTTGCGTCTAGTGCACACATTCCTGACGGGAACTCTAGTAGTTGTTTTGAATAAATTGAATATAATTATAAAAATGTTGGATTTGATGCTAATGACTTTAATGAATCCGATACCGCTATAGACATGGAACAAAGTAAGAAGTGGTGTATTTTCCGGAATGGAAATATGAATTGGAACATGCATTTAAAATTACCTTAGTCAAAATTACAGACAATTGGTCTCAGGCATGAAATAAATTATAATTACCTCTTTTTAGCTTCTAATTATGAATGTTGCATTAAAATTATTTCACTGGTCTCATTTCCAAATTACGTGCGAAGAATCTGATAGACTCTTCAAATGGAAGATTCTCCTTTAGATCCGTTGTGTACATTTACACCACTTCAACCTCACAAAGAAAATCAATGTGAGTTGTATCATTATGTGAAGGATTTGAAACTTTGAAATAAATCATCAGACTAAATCACTTTCATATATGAGCATACCTCACTTAAAATTTAAATATATCCAGATATTGGTAAAAAAAAGACCTTCAATTTTCTGGGAAATTCTCGCTTTCCAAATTACGAGAAAATTCTACAAATTATTTTAATAGCTTTAATGCAATACACCCTTCAAAATCAATTTCTTTGTTCCCATCTTAATATTTTTTTGAAAACTTTTCTATGGACGTTTGATAAGCACTCGCATGAGTAACGGAAGGACCAGGGAATGTGGGATGTATCCTAACTATTCCTGGCCTGTACTTAGAAATGCACATAAGATCCATTTCAAACGAAAAACTGCGAGAAAGCATCATTAGCAGATGTAAATTTTGAGTATTTCTATCAGATTGGGAAAAATAAAATTTATGTTTTTGACTTACAAGAAAAATTAAAACAAAAATACAAAAAATCAAACCATATTTGGCTTTTGTGATCGTTTTTGAGTATCAATAATTTATAGAATGATTATAGGAAAGTTTGAAAAGTCTATCCATGAAAAGAAACCTATTGGTGCAAAAAATAAAAAAACACTCACAAGTAGTTAAATGTGTGCATAACCAGAATAAATACATCATTTAATGTACGACGAATTCTGTTGTTATGTAATCAAAATCTTCTAGAAGATTAAAGTGAAGTCGTTTACTTTGGTGCGTGTCAGAAAACATTAATGCCACTAGAGTGGTTGGTTCAAAATTTGACGCAAAAACTTTTTAGTGACTGAGAACCAATCATGGTATAGTAGCGATTCAAAATAGTATTACTCCAAAATTTGCATCTTTTTTACAAAAAAATATAAGATGTCTTTGGAGTACACACAAGCTAAGTATACTAATCTTACCCATAGTTAAAAGCATATCAAATAAGTGAATCCAGCGCGGGGAACGTGTTGTCCTGGAGCTTGTAAAACATAACGTGTAATAATTAATGACACGAAAATAATTAACGCGAAACAATTAGTGAATCATACTTATCATACTAGTGAATCATCTATTCATTACAACAAATGCTATGAAGGATATTACAATAACCATTAAGTATTTAAATTATCACTGGTGAGTATATACTTGTTTTATATTCAATTGCGTAATGCGAATTGTTTCTTTTTTAGATTGATAACCTTTGCAATTTTTTTCACATAGACGATATTTATAAAGATAAGTGGGTAGCGTGTTATTGTAGTTATGTTGATGCGAAACATGTTACAAATTGTATTATTTTTGTAGGAAACTGGACTCCATTGTATTGACATGATACCATTGTGTGCTAAAATTATTTTAGATGTAAGGTGAAGTAAACGAGGGAAGTTTAGTTATACTTTATGTTTTTTCAACTAAACATGCGATAAAAGTGCAGTTGATGTGAAGCATCGGTAGACAAACACTGGGCAACGTCACTTACGCCACTCATGTAATAAAGTTTTGTAATAAATAAAAATCCGGAGATTGTTTGATGTATCCGAGAACGACGACTGCTATGGTGATTAGTTTGTGTAGAATATATTTTACCGAGGGAGGTGATGGTGTTCTTTCGCCGTTCGAAGGTGAGATCTGGCGCCGACATGCATGTCAGCTTGTCCTCCCAGCGGAAATACCCCAGCAATACCGGGTTTCTTAAGCTAGTACTCTATAATTGAAGTAAAAGTAGGTATGCAAAGTTTTAAAATTATTTTCTTATTTAGTTCTCTGTTTGTAAAATAAATAGAACCGAGGATCTTAAGTAGAAATCTACTAATAATAGTCGATGCATCTTTGCACCTCTACATACATCGATCTTTTCAGAAATGTATTTTGTAATTGTTGTCCTCCGCAGAAATGTTAATTTGAAATTACAGACATTTATTACATTTATATCAGTAAATATACTGAAACCCTTCCAATAAGAAATGTGTGTTTATACATGAATGAATAGTAAGAAAATTAATATTTCAGCATATAAACATTCATAATCGCAACAGGCAATTACGGAATCATTGCGATACTCTGGCAAGAAGAAATTCAGAATAAACAGGTGAGAAAACTAAGTGACACTTAGAGGCTATAATTCAGACCTACCCGGTCTATTAGATAAATAAATTATCTTTCGGCTGAAAATTAATTGCAAACACATCAATTATTACCGATCTGTTCAAGCTTGGCTTGATCATTAAATGAATTACCCAGTAGGCAGGCGAACAACTTCTGCGTGAAGACAGCAATATCATCCCAAGCGTGTACAGCAACGTGATAACGGGTACCACACCTCGAGGCGTGGAAATAATTGATGGTCTGTTGTAAATGTCAAGACCACCATGCTCTTGATACCGAGTGGTTTAAATCATGAATTAGGAAAATTTCCTTGAAGACCCTAAGGCAAATATTAGGTATTAAATGTTTTATCATTTTGGAGTATCAGACATGTGTTTAATATGTATTCTGACGTCTGATGTATTACGTTTGTTGAATGTGTAATTAAATTTATTTCAGAAATAAAATAAAACATATTTTCCCTCTAGTTATATTTATAGTCTGCTTAATTGACATTTAATTGTATGCCTTTTGAATGTTTTTTTCATTTGATGTAGAAAGCCTCCACTATTTTGTTTTGCTACTTGAATAGTTCTGATTCTTAATGAGATATTCTGCATGAAATATAGATTTACGTAATACTCGTATTAATGCATATTTTGCAAGAATAGAGTATACTTGTGAATCTTCCCAGTGAACTCTCCTTCTGAAGTTTAGAAAAACAATTACTTTAATTCCTTGAGAATTGTGTTTCACATCAAAGGGAGTTACTAACCTAACGCATAATAGGCTCCGACAGGAACACACTGACAAAATACGTGTCTGTAATGTACATTTATGTGTACGTATTTTTATTTTACATCTAGGCACTTTTCGTTATCTACAGACGTGCTCCTTCTGGCGGAGACTGCATAAGCAATCTCCGTTGAACTTGCCAATCTCCCTGTCTTTACCTGCGATGTGACTCATGTAACCATATAGGTCATGTTACATATTTTTTATTCCTATCGTATAATTCCCTTATTAGAGGACTGCAGATCGTTGTGTAAAGTTAGTCATTGAAACATCTTCACTTTAGTACAGGTGTTTGACAGATGACAGAGGAATTTAAAAGGGATTGAAATTACATTGTAAAGTAATTGGAAAGGAATTGAAAAGCAATTAACCACTGGTTGACGTTCTATTAAATGTTTAGTTTGATTGTGAACCTACACGTATTACTGTGATGAGACGACCAGTGAGTTGGTGAAGGTAAACTGTGCATACCCACCTGTGTTTCCTAAACTGAAAACTGAAGCCCGCTACGAGGACCGCATTAAGCACATAGAAAATTAAAACAGATACTGAGCATCGATTCCATTTCTTTAATAAATTTATTTAACTCCTTCATTGCCCAATTGAAGTCGGATTGTGTTTAGGAGAAATCAAACCTGAGATACCTATAAGGCTAGATAGATTTAGTTGAATTGTGCATGCCGGCTGCCACAAACCCGTTTAATATAAAAGTTTAATGTATAAAAGTAATCATTGGTCTTAGAAAAAGTAATGTACGAAACTCGATGAAATACACTCGTATGAAGCTTACGATACTCGCTCGTATCGTTATATCACTTCATACCCATTATTACATCATCCTTTCATAACATATTTTTATTGGATAACATGAACTAGTGAGCCCGTCCGGCTTAGTCTGCATTAAAGATGGGAGTCAAGGCACAGCACATGTGTCTGTCAATGCAGCCCATAAGCATACTCGTCTCGCACTTGGTCTCACTCGTATTCCTGCACGTAGTCAACTTATTGAGAAAGAAATTAAAGCATAGTTTTTAGGATTAGCGATGGAATGTGGTTTGCTCGGTATTGACGCATAACGTCACTACTTAGGCGGGTTTCAAACCACAGCGCAGATGAAATACGTGTTCTGGCAGAAATGCTCCGTGCTCATGCGCCACCCAAACGACCAAGAGTAGAAAGACCGACTTAGGTGGTTCATGGCTCGATTGATATCCCTGCGGAGCCTCTGAGCGGAGGACCTAGGGTTCGACTCCCCACGATGATAGGATGTTTGTCACCAGCTAGAGAACTTGGTCGGATTCAGTCGCTGTCTGTAGGAGAATTCTTGCGGCCGGCTGCTCTGATCGGAGTTTTTTCGATCAACATCAGGTGAATACCGGAGCAATACTAGCTTAACAAACAGGCAACGAATCGCGTGCGATCTTTTCTTTCTCTTCCTATCATTCCATTCCAAGGAAGGAAAGACTCCGTGATGTTTCCTTCTTTGTCGTATCATCACCCCTCACTTACACTTACATGCACTACACTTCCACATATGCCGGGAGAGCCGTCGGCAGCTTCGAGATTGTCTCACCTGGTTAAAAGAAACATCTTCGCACTTTAAAGAATTGTAACAGCTCTCGTTTTCATTAAAGTACCCGATTTTTTGAAAAGTGCGATGTTTTTTCTTTTTGCGTCTCCCTACAACTTCAATATTGAAGCATGATATTTTTTCCTTAATGAAATCTCTTCTTTAAAGACAGCTATTGAAATGACGTCGTGTACAATTTTTCGCGAATATGAAAATAGTTTTTGCGTGATTTCCCGTGAAATGAGAGTGCATACGCAATTTTAAACAATTAAATCTCCTCGTATGTATAAAATGACGGTAAAAAGTGACGCTGGTTCTATTCCCGGCAAGCTGTGCATTTTCAAAATCGGCAAAAAGTTAACAATTCAAAACTACAAATTTAAAAATAAACATTTTTGTCTCAAAACCTATTCCAAACAATCATGTTTTTAAGAAAGGTCAGCTTTTTCTTGAAAAAGCCTGTAGTTTTTGCACAATTTCTGCTTGAATTAATGCAAATTATTTTAAAAATCTCAAAACCGCTCTAAATTTTTTCATTAAATTCATTCCACGGATAGATAAAAGAACTCTTTAAAGAATGGCGTAGATTTTATTTTTTGTTGAAATCTGTGAATTTTGGAAAATTGCAAATTTAGAAATAAAGCGAGAAAGTCTGTGCAATCGTAGCACCACTAACCCTTCTTTTTTTCGGTATGCTGTCAGTTACACCATAATGTGTACGGTACGCTCCATTTCCTCCAGATCATTTTATTTTCTGTTTGTGTAGTGTGATCTCGTCGAGAGACATTTGGGGTCCGAAATCCCCCCGGTAACGTTTCACTTTAAATGCTTGCGTCTACAATGAACTTTCACGTAAAGTGGCAACGTTATACCGTTATAACCCCGGGTGCCTCCTGGTTGGCTGCTGGCTAAGTGACTCGGTGTTTCTCAGCCCTGCATTAGGGTAGGGGCTAATGTACTTTAGTTTTGATGAAAGGGTTGGTAGAGAGGGCTCACAGGTTCGCTCACTCTCTCCTCCAATGGGTAAAGGAATCTGCAGAGAGTTAAGACAACTGCAGGACTATTCTGTTTATATTGTCATCTTGTTGATGTTTCCCAATTGTTAGCCAACTTCAGTAACAATTTGTGCATTTCAATGATACAGTTTGGCTGCTTTAAGAAAAGAAACGTGTTTAAAATTTTCGTAGCAGATCACAAATATTGCATTTCAGATGTAATTTTATGTGCTACACGGTCAATTTTGGATTCTAGGAACTCTCAATATGAGAGTTGAAGATTTATCTTGGTCTTGCTCATATTTGTAATTTTCTGAAACTATAAAGATGAAAACGTTGCTGTTAAGACATTATTTTTCCTATTAAAAATTAATTCATGGTGTAACACCACAGTTGTTTTACCAGTTTTGTGAAGGGTTGAAAAGTGATTTCCTTGGGATACAAGCAAACCATTTCATGGGACCAGCGATCACAATAAATACCAACACCTATTTCTGTAGACATTCCCCTTTAATTGATTGATTGATTGATTTTTTCGGGTTTTCCGGGCGAGTCAACTGCTTCGGTCATAAGTCCCGTTAGTGTATTGCATGTTTTTTTCTCGGGAGATGGCGGTGATCTTCCCCCGCTGGATGGCGAGTTCCGGCGCCGACCTACCGTCGGCTAGTGGGGTTTCCCCCTAACCAGGACTCTCCCACCAGCGGGGCACCGCCCCAGCCGGGACAAGCTCTAAGCTCTCTACCCGTCTCCCGGCATGTGGTAGTGTGCATGTTCGTGTAAGTGTGTATGTGTAAGGGGAGAGGATAGGACAAGGAAGAGGTAGGAAAGATCGCGCGCGGTCCGTGGTCCGTTTGTTAGGGTACTGCCCCGGCATTCGCCTGGTGTTGATCGGAGAAACCACGGAAAACTACCGATCAGAGCAGCCGGCCGCTAGAATTCTCCTCCAGACAGCAACTGAATTCGACCTAGCTGAAAAGTTAGGGTCGAAAATCCTGCCGCCGTCAGGACTCGAACCTAGGACCTCCCGGTCAGAGGCGTTGCAGTCCCCTCTAAGCCTCATGGCTTTGAAACCATGACATATGTATGACGGGGTCGGGACAACAGAGGAGAAACAAAGTATATGTAAAATCAGGTTGAATTGAATTCTGTCTCAAGAGTATCTCCTCCCTTTGGCGTGCCCTGCCTTACGCCGAACTGCCCAAATCCGCCCTACTTCTTCCCACACTCCTCGCACTGTTCTCTGCTGCTGCCCGCCTTTTCCTGTCATGTTCACACAATCTCTAGTGCTAACATTCCTGAAAATTTCCTATCAGTTCAGAAGTGTAATGAAAAAACCCAAATTAAAACGTAAACGCGTCTTCAAACTGCACAATCTACAGTAATTCTGCGCACAGAAGTAGGGCTGCGACTTCACTTTCGTGGTACCGCCAGAACTGGTTACTTACGTCTCCGCCAGATTGTGCTCGATGTGGACATTTCAAAAACCAAACAATTATTAGTATTTCTACAGTATATGCCTCTAGGATGGCTCATGGGGAGCGTACTAGCTTCCCGTGGTGTAGTCCCGGGTGAGATTCCCGGTCAAGGCAAAAATAGAGTTGTATCTGTCCTTTAAAATCGTCCCAGTTTCTGTTGCTGTATGTCGAAGAAAAAGTCAAGCAGGCAGAGTTTGATTGTTAAGGTGAAGGGAATACGTTATGTTCGCCACCTGTCTCCCTTTCACTCCAAGCGAGGGAATTAAACTAGGCCCAGACATGGAGGACACAGTTATCTAGCCGACAAAGACAGACAAACGATAAAAGAAAAATGCCAAATTCATACACATATAAATATAAACATATATAAACATATAAATTACACGCATAGTTAACGAAATGTCCATCTTTGAAGCAATACCTTTTTTACTGAGATAGATTGAGTAGTTCATCCGGAATAAGTACGTTTACATAACACGTTTTTGAAATAATACTTTTTTTCTCTCCAAGAATTTTTCCAATCGACAGCTGGATTACCTCCCGGAAAGGATGAATATTCGACCCACACCAGACACCAACACACTGTGCGGGCTCCCCTGATCTGAGGTCAGCGGAACGCGAGGCCCTCCGCAACAAGACACTCGTCGAGCCCAAAGCGGGACTGGAACCCGCGACCCTTCGGATCGAAATTCGGTGCACGCTCTTCGCCAATCAGCCCTCAAGGTCGGCTAAAATAATATATGTGCTTAACAATAGCTATTTTGTGGGGAGCTGCAAAATGTTGAGCAGAAGATTCGCAAAAATGTCTTCCTCCACTTTTGTCAATGAGAAGATTCTGAAAACGACAAGTATTACATCAGAACACACTGCATTTAACATTAAATATTGAAAGAAAATATATGTGTTACCTGTGCCTGGGCGAAAGGAAATCGATTACCTTTCTTTGTTTTATTTCCTTATTAATGCGAGTATGAAGTGACGCCTACATCGCTCTGCTGCGACGTGCCAACATGCAGACTCATGGGGAATATCGAGCTCCACAAACTGGACACCGATCGTACATAAGTGATTGAACCCTCAGTGCAGTCGACACGCACATATTTCCTCGTTTTTTCACGAGCAAGGAGAACTGTCACCCACACGGATCGGCTGTTGATTTTTAATCTGCACCCGCCACGTCTTAGTGGAAAGCACCAGGCTCTTCTAATATCGACAATGGAAGACTTGCTGGCGCGGTGCGTCCGAGGAGGTAGTGCGCTCTCATGACCTTCTTCATCTCAAAGAATGGATATAATTAAGGTTTATATATAACTAGCTGACCCGGCGAACTCTGTTCCGCCTTAACAGCCGGTCCCATCTTTTTCTCGCGTCGCACTCACTGTGAGAAACTGTACTATCCTTTTTTTTTTTTTTTTTTTTTGTTATTTAAGGTCGCATCAACATCTAAGGTCATTAGCGACCACTATTGCTGTTAACGGTATGGTAACTATGTGGATGAAACGATATGGTGATTGATGATATGGGGTGAAAGGACGAACACAAATACAACCATGCCCGAGGCGGGACTCGAACCCGCGACCCTTCGGTCCGAGATCACTACGACACTACTGCCTTAGCGATCTCGGCCACCGGGCCGGCTGTACTATCCTTGTTGCACTGCGTACGTGCAAAAACGTGCGTTCTCACACAGGAACGCTGTCGAACGGGATAAACAGTATCCTATGTCCGTCTCCTGGCTCTAAGCTTCCTGCTCACCAAATCAGTACAGCCGTTCGTGAGTTATAAATAGTGTAACTAACACGACTATATATAGATATAACGGCGAACGAAAGGCGGCTATCATTATCGCCTTCTGTTATCAGTGCGGCGTTACAACAATGGGTTACAACGGGCAACAATGACCGCTAACATGCGAAATCACGCGAAAACGCGTGCGAAAACGTGCGAAAACGTGCGAAAACGTCGAAATCGCGCGAAAACGTACGAAAACGTGCAAAAACGTGCGTTCTCACACAGGAACGCTGTCGAACGGGATAAACAGTATCCTATGTCCGTCTCCTGGCTCTAAGCTTCCTGCTCACCAATTTTCAGCCAAATCGGTACAGCCGTTCTTGAGTTATAAATAGTGTAACTAACACGACTTTCTTTTATATATATAGA